>CM050199.1:17312500-17322500 GCA_027475355.1 Coilia nasus
TGCATTAGGAGTACAGACATGAGTACGTATAAATAGTAATGAGTACTTCATATACTTTATGAATGCATCATAAGCCTTTATGAATGTGTTTATAGTCACAAGCTTCATAGAGAGTGTTACCAAGTTTAGAGACCGAGGGATAGAAAGAAAGCCTGAAAGAAAAAGAAGAAGTAAGGAAACGACACACACACACATACACACACATACACACACACACACACACACACACACACACACACACACACACACACACACACACACACACACACACACACAGTCACTAGACTTAGTTTCATCTCTGTTTGTAACTTTTAAATGGAAGAGTTCAGGGCACGGACTAGTTGCACTATCCATCAATGATAATAGAGTTAGGAATTACACAAACACACACACGCACACACACACACACACACACACACACACACACACACACTCCCATGCACTGACTCTCAGACATGAACACACATATACACACACAGGTGAGAGACAGACTACACTAACTTCATTAAGCCAGTCATTATTTTAAATTTCTAAATCTAATGAAGCTGTTTTTTAAAGGTCTTCGTAGGGGTAATATTATCTAACGGATTAAACACAACTTTCTTGCTTAACAAAATTTTGCTGTTTTAATAAGCAAATGAGTTGAACGGGATTCCACCTGCCAGGCCAATTATCCATAAATTAGGACTCTATGATAAATTATCTCGTGTTGACAGCCGTGGGGAATTGTGCAATCAAACATTAGTTATTCATGAGATAATTAAGTTCATAGGTTGTGTGTGTGTGTGTGTGTGTGTGTGTGTGTGTGTGTGTGTGTGTGTGTGTGTGTGTGCCTGCTTGTTTGTGAGTGTGTGTAGGTGTATGTCTGTGTTTTTTTTTTTTTTGTATGTGTGTGTTTGTGTGTGTGTGCGCGTGTGCGGTTGTTTGTGAGTGTATGTGATTGTGTTTTTTATGTGTACATGTGTGTGTGTGTGTGTGTGTGTCTGTGAGAGACAGAGAGAGAGAGAGAGAGAGAGAGAGAGAGAGAGAGAGAGAGAGAGAGAGAGAGAGAGAGAGAGTGTGTATGTGTGTGGGAGAGATTGAGAGAGAGAGAGAGAGAGAGAGAGAGAGTGCAAGAGAAAGAAAGAGAGTGTGTATGTGTGTGTGGGAGAGTGAAATCTTGTGTAAAAGATCTGGGGATTATCACCCCATTTGCAAAATAAGTCAAACAATACTTCATATCCTTAGATGTGCTGTAAGTATACAGTATATATCCATTTATGATTAATGGATTTGCTTATGTACATGTGGGAGTCAGGGTATGCCTTTCTACAGTCCTTAAATCATAACACAAGACCTAGCTTAGACTTTCTCGTCAGTACCTTATACCAGGGGTTCCCAAACTTTTCAGACCGCGACCCCCAGTTTTTGTGCTATCGCTCTCTCTCTCTCTCCCTCTCTGTCTTCCCTTATAATGTGGCTGTTTTATGCACGCAGGGCAGTAGAGAAAACTAGAGCTAGCGTAGCCTGGCTATCGCGACTTGTAAACGTTGTGTACATTTACGATATTCTCAGTGTTCTGTTTTGAATGCCAGAACCTTTGCTGTACTACCGATGGAGTGTGGAGTTTCTTTGAGCTGTTTTAATGGTCTAAAAATAGCGTAGTCGTCATGCTTCGTCTAAGGGCACCTACCACTTCTATTGTTAGCCTTCTGGGTCAAACTATAAAAAATAGTTAAGTTAAGAACTTCTTAACTGCATCTGGGAAAACCCGGCCAATGCCGGTCTGAGAAAAGTGTATAAAGTGTGTGGTGAGGGGTTTTACAGCCTTAAAACATCTATAATAATTGTAAAAAATAAAGCTGACTACTTTGCGAATTTCGCCTATCGCGGGTTATTTTTAGAACGGATTTCCCGCGAATAACGAGGGACCAAGCATTGTCACTGCCACATGCATTCTGCACTGTAACTAGTTTCAACACGAAATTCACAGCACTGTTATCTGATGAAGGAGTTTACTGTCATGCTATACTTTGTGTCATATGTGTCAAACAAGTGCACACAGGCACGCACACACACACACACACACACACACACACACACACACACACACACAAACACACACACACACACAGATCAGAGCTCGTCATTGCTATGAAGCTCCTTTATGTAGTGCTTCAGAGAAACACACACACACACACCACACACACACACACCCACGCACACACACACACAGCACACTCAAACATGTATACACACACACACACACACACACACACACACACACGCACACACACACAACAGCATCTCTGATCTTCGCCATGCAGATATCCCCTTGAGTACCAGCTCTGCTCTTGATGGCATGATTCTCTGCGTGTTTGTGTGTTTGCGTACAAGCACGCTTGTTTGTGTGTGTGTGTGTATGTGTGTGTTTGTGTGTTTGTGTGTGTGTGTGTGTGTTTGTGTGTTTGTGTGTGTGTTTTGGGGAGAGAGGGGGGCACAATGATGCCTTTTCATGTGGCACACGCCCTTTTGACTGGTTGTGTAGGGGCGGGGTTGTGTTTTAGCATGTACGATGTCTGTAGACTGTGATACTAACACACGCACACACACACACACATGGGTATGCTGAAATATGGTTTTGTGGGGGCGGGGGTTGTGTTTGAGCATGTACGATGTCTGTAGACTGTGATACAGGTACTGAGGTACCCCTTCAAACTCAAGGCACACACACAGCAGCCCATCCACTCAATCACACACACACACACACACACACACACACACAAACTCAGAGTCTCCAAAAATACGCAGCTGCCGTCCCAGATCTGTCAGAGTATGCAACGGGAGAGGCAGGAGGAGGAGTGATGTAACGATATTGATCACAATCACTGACAGGGAAAGAGTGCTAGAGAGAGAGGAGGGGAGAGAGAGAGAGACAGAGAGACAGAGAGAGAAGTAGAGAGAGAGAAAGCATGAGGTAACTATTTAGGTGAATGAGCAAACGGCAAAATCATGAGGTTGCACACTGCACACACACACTGCTGTTGCTCTCATTCTCACTCTCTCTCTCTCTCTCTCTCTCTCTCTCTCTCTCCCTCCCTCTCTCTTACTCTCTCTCCCTCTCTCTCTCTCTCTCCCCCCTCTCTTACTCTCTCTCTCTATCCCTCCCTCTCTCCCCCTGTCCCCCTCTCCCTATCTGCCTAGCACTCTTTACTCTTTACCTCTCGCTCTCTCTCTCTTTCTCGCTCTATCTCTCTCTCTCTCCCTCTCTCTCTCTCTCTCTCTCTCTCTCTCCCTCTCTACTCTCTCTCTCTCTATCTCTCCCTCTCTCTCTTTCTCTCCCCCTCCCCCTCTCCCTCTCTCTCTCCCTAGCACTCTTTATTCTTTACCTGTCACTCTCTCTCTTTCTCTCTCTATCACTCTCTCTCTCTATCACTCTCTCTCTCCTTCTTATCCAATCTCCTCCTGCTTGATTTGGGTGTTACAGTATTCACCTGTGAAGATGTGCTGATGAAGATGTGGTGATGAAGATGTGCTGATGAAGATGTGCTGATGAAGATGTGGTGATGAAGATGTGCTGATGAAGATGTGCTGATGAAGATGTGGTATTCACCTGTGAAGATGCGGTGATGAAGATGTGGTGATGAAGATGCGGTGATGAAGATGAAGATGTGGTGTTATTCACCTGTGAAGATTCGGTGATGAAGATGAAGATGTGGTATTCACCTGTGAAGATGATTTGATGAAGATGTGGTGATGAAGATGTGGTGATGAAGATGTGGTATTCACCTGTGAAGATGTGCTGATGAAGATGAAGATGTGGTATTCACCTGTGAAGATGTGCTGATGAAGATGTGCTGATGAAGATGCGGTGATGAAGATGTGGTGATGAAGATGTGGTGATGAAGATGAAGATGTGGTATTCACCTGTGAAGATGTGGTGATGAAGATGCGGTGATGAAGATGTGGTGATGAAGATGAAGATGTGGTACTCACCTGTGAAGATGTGCTGATGAAGATGTGGTGATGAAGATGTGGTACTCACCTGTGAAGATGTGCTGATGAAGATGTGCTGATGAAGATGAAGATGTGGTACTCACCTGTGAAGATGTGCTGATGAGGTTGCTGGCTGAAAATAAGGGCAGTGAGGCATCTTCACATCAAGTCTATCTTTAGAGCATCTCTTCACATCAGTGTGCACTACACACATCTGTCACCTCCTCCGCTGCCTTTGGACTAACTCATTCAATTACACACTCTTTCCCCCCTCTCTCTTCCCCCTCTCTCTTTCCCCCTCTCTCTTTCTCTCGCTCTCTTTCTCTCGCTCTCTTTCCCTCACTCTCTTTTCCTCTCTCTCTCTTTCCCTCTGTCTTTTCCCCCTTTGTCTTCCATCTCTCCCTTTTCCCTCTCTCTCTTTTTTTCCATCTCTCTTTTCCTTCTCTCCCCTCTCTTTCTTTCCCTCACTCTCTTTCCCCTCTTTTTTTCCCTCTCTCTTTCCCCTCTTTCCTTCTCTCCCTCTCTGTTTCTTTTCCATCTCTCTTTCCCTCTCTCCCCCCTCTTTCTTTCCCTCTCTTTCTTTCCCTCTCTCCCTCTCTCTCTTTCCCTCTCTTTTCCCTCTTTCTCTTCCACCTCTCCCTTCTCCCTCTCTCTTTCTTTTCCATCTCTCTTTTGCCTCTCTCTTTCCCACTATCTTTCCCTCTCTCCCCCCTCTTTCTTTCCTTCTTTCTCTCTCCCCTCTTTCTTTCCCCTCTCTCTTTCCCCCTCTATCTTTTCCCTCTGTCTTCCCCCTTATTCCCCTCTCTCTCTTCTCTCTTTCTCTTCCATGTGTGTGTGTGTGTGTGTTTTGATTCCTGAGCTAATGCCTAAAGGAATCCGCTCTTGCCTTAGCATGAAAGATTGGACCTATGTGTGTGCGTGCGTGTGTGTGTGTGTGTGTGCGTGCGTGCGTGCGTGCGTGCGTGCGTGCGTGTGTGCGTGCGTGCGTGTGTGTGCGTGCGTGTGTGTGTGTGTGTGTGTGTGTGTGTGTGTGTGTGTGTGTGTGTGATAAATGAAAGAGCATGTACTCTGGCATGAAAGATCTATTCCAGCATGGCGCGGGCCCACCTACGAGAGCTCATGTGGTTCTGTGTTATTCTAGAATGTTCTAAATAAACCTCGCTGACCTGACCTTTAAACACGCTTCATAAATAAATCTGACTTGACCTTTTCTCCGGGGAATATTTCTGCACATTGTTGCTTTTTATAAGAAAATAAGAAAAACAACTGTGTCACAAATACACACACACAGAAAGAAAACAACCTCTCAAAAAAAAAACAGCTTTCATTTCAGTCTGCTCATTCCTGATTGGCTGGCAGCATAGCACTAAAACACTACTGCATTCTGATTGGAGGGGAAAAGTGTAGTGCTGTGTGTAGTGTAGTGTGTGTGTGTATGTGTACACAGTGTGTGTATGTGTGTGTGTGTGTGTGTGTGTGTGTGTGTGTGTGTGTGTGTGTGTACAGTGTGTGTGTTTGCGTGTGTGTGTATCTCTGTGGGCACGTGTGTGTGTGTGTGTTCATACCACCCAGCCCTATTGTTTCTGTGTGTGTGTGTGTGTGTGTGTGTGTGTGTGTGTGTGTGTGTGTGTGTGTGTGTGTGTGTGTGTGTTTGTGTATCTCTGCGGGCACGTGTGTGTGTGTTCATATCACCCAGCAGTAGTGTGTGTGTGTGTGTGTGTGTGCGTGTGTGTGTGTGTGTACCTCTGTGGGCACGTGTGTGTGTGTGTGTGTGTGTGTGTGTGTGTTCATACCTCCCAGCACTAGTGTGTGTGTGTGTGTGTGTGTGTGTGTGTGTGTGTGTGTGTGTGTGTGTGTGTGTGTGTGTGTTCTTTTCTCCAGCCCATGTGATTGATAGCGTGGTGAGAGCAGGCCAGGTCTGGAGGCAGTGTAGCACCCCATGTTCCAGACCTCGCCCCTTACCCAACCCCCTTCACCCCATCACACACACACACACACACACACACACACACACACACACACACACACACACACACACACACACACCCTGGTTGGACGTGTCATGTCTCTGGTCTCCCCACAGACGGCCTCTTGTATCACTGACAGGAGGTTGAGGGATCACATACACTTACATGTTCAGCTTGACGG
The DNA here is from genome assembly GCA_027475355.1 of Coilia nasus. Taxonomy (NCBI): domain Eukaryota; kingdom Metazoa; phylum Chordata; class Actinopteri; order Clupeiformes; family Engraulidae; genus Coilia; species Coilia nasus. Next base: position 17,318,624 of record CM050199.1, read on the forward strand.
GAGTCCATCTTCCCTCCTCTCTCTCTCTCTCTCTCTCTCTCTCTCTCTCTCTCTCTCTCTCTCTCTCTCTCTCTCTCTCCCTCACACACACACACACACACACAAACTCTCAATTCTCTCTCTCTCACTCTGTCTCCATGCTTCTCCAACCCTTTTTTAGTCTCTGCTGTAAGCTGTGATTCTCTCTCTCTCTGTCTGTGCTGCACACACACACACACACACAAACATACACACACACACACTCAAACTCTCAACTCTCTCTCTCTCTCTCTCTCTCTCTCTCTCTCTCTCTCTCTCTCTCTCTCACACACACACTCAAACTTTCATTCTCTCTCTCTCACACACACACACACACACACACAAACACACACAATCTTCTCTCACTCTTTATTCTCGCTGCAACAAACCCCCCACACAACCCCAGACTAGGCTCTTAGTCAGACATATATCCCTCAGGTTAGGTGTGTCTTCCTGTCTTTAACTCCCTGTCTGTCTGTCTGTCTGCCTGTCTGTCTGTCTGTCTGTCTGTCTGTCTGTCTGGCTACCCCCCCCCCCCCAAGAATGACATGTCACAACAACATGACTAGGCCACCCAGTTTTGGAATGCCTGATTCTGAGTGATGCTCCTGTGAATGTAGCGGCTGCAATAATACACGGCAGTGGCTACGGGTCCGGAATTCTGTACGGAACTTATTGAAACCTAATCTCCATATTCTCCCGGACCAATACATGTCAAGTTATAGGTCCGGAACTTGAAATCTGTGCCATACTCAGACAGTGTTCCCACAAATATCAGATAAACATTCCCTACTAACCCCTAATCCTAACCCCAAACCTAACCCTAACTATAACGTAACCCTAACCTAACCCTAACTTTAACCCTATATTCCGTCATTTTAAATTTCCGTAGCAAAAACACCGTGCCAACAAAGGTGTCAATCCCGGGTTCAGAAAGTAAAAACCCTGCCACAAATTTGATCCAACCAGCTTGGAATCAGCTGACCGTAATGAGCACTCAAGACCGGTAGATCAGCTACTCAGTGAAGCCACCTATTTTAAAAGGAAACTGTGGCAGGGATTTTACTTTCCGAACCCAGGATTGACACTCTGCGTGCCAATAGCCCCATAGTAGAAGGCTCTCGGATAACACACAGGTCTTTTCTTGGTGTATAAGAAGTGTAAGTAGAGTAGAGTAAGTGGTGTGTAAGTAGAGTAGAGTAGAGTAGAGTAGAGTAGAGTAGTGTAGTGTAGAGTAGAGTAGAGTAGAGTAGAGTAGAGTAAGTGGTGTGTAGAGTAGAGTAGAGTAGAGTAGAGTAGAGTAAGTGGTGTGTGTAGAGTAGAGTAGAGTAGAGAGTAGTAGAGTAGAGTAAGTGGTGTGTAAGTAGAGTAGAGTAGAGTAAGTGGTGTGTAAGTAGAGTAGAGTAATGTAGTGTAGAGTAGAGTAGAGTAGAGTAAGTGAGTAGAGTAGAGTAGAGTAGAGTAGAGTAGAGTAAGTGGTGTGTAAGTAGAGTAGAGTAGAGTAGAGTAGAGTAGAGTAGAGTAAGTGGTGTGTAAGTAGAGTAGAGTAGAGTAGAGTAGAGTAGAGTAAGTGGTGTGTAAGTAGAGTAGAGTAGAGTAGAGTAGAGTAAGTGGTGTGTAGAGTAGAGTAGAGTAGAGTAGAGTAGAGTAAGTGGTGTGTAAGTAGAGTAGAGTAGAGTAAGTAGTAGTAAGTAGAGTAGAGTAGAGTAGAGTAAGAGTAAGTGGTGTGTAAGTAAGTAGAGTAGAGTAGAGTAGAGTAGAGTAGAGTAGTGTGAGTAGAGTAGAGTAGAGTAGAGTAGAGTAGAGTAGAGTAGAGTAGAGTAAGTGGTGTGTAAGTAGAGTAGTAGAGTAGAGTAGAGTAGAGTAGAGTAGAGTGGTAGAGTAGAGTAGAGTAGAGTAGAGTAGAGTAGAGTAGAGAGTAGAGTAGAGTAGAGTAAGTGGTGTGTAAGTAGAGTAGAGTAGAGTAGAGTAGAGTAGAGTAGAGTAGTGTAGAGTAGAGTAGAGTAGAGTAGAGTAGAGTAGAGTAGAGTAGAGTAGAGTAGAGTAAGTGGTGTGTAAGTAGAGTAGAGTAGAGTAGAGTAGAGTAGAGTAAGTGGTGTGTAAGTAGAGTAGAGTAGAGTAGAGTAGAGTAGAGTAAGTGGTAGTGTAGAGTAGTAGAGTAGAGTAGAGTAGAGTAGAGTAGAGTAGAGTAGAGTAAGTGGTAGTGTAGAGTAGAGTAGAGTAGAGTAGAGTAGAGTAAGTGGTGTGTAAGTAGAGTAGAGTAGAGTAGAGTAAGTAGGTAGTGTAGAGTAGAGTAGAGTAGAGTAGAGTAGAGTAGAGTAGAGTAGAGTAGAGTAGTGTAGAGTAGAGTAGAGTAGAGTAGAGTAAGTGGTGTGTAAGTAGAGTAGAGTAGAGTAGAGTAGAGTAGAGTAGAGTAAGTGGTGTGTAGAGTAGAGTAGAGTAGAGTAGAGTAGAGTAAGTGGTGTGTAAGTAGAGTAGAGTAGAGTAGAGTAGAGTAGAGTAGAGTAGAGTAGAGTGTGTAAGTAGAGTAGAGTAGAGTAGAGTAGAGTGTGGTAGTAGTAGAGTAGAGTAGAGTAGAGTAGAGTAGAGTAGAGTAGAGTAGAGTAGAGTAGTGTAGAGTAGAGTAGAGTAGAGTAGAGTAAGTGGTGTGTAAGTAGAGTAGAGTAGAGTAGAGTAGAGTAGAGTAGAGTAAGTGGTGTAAGTAGAGTAGAGTAGAGTAGAGTAGAGTAGTGTAGAGTAGAGTAGAGTAGAGTAGAGTAGTGTAGTGTAGAGTAGAGTAGAGTAGAGTAGAGTAAGTGGTGTGTAGAGTAGAGTAGAGTAGAGTAGTGGTGTGTAGAGTAGAGTAGAGTAGAGTAGAGTAGAGTAGAGTAGAGTAGAGTAGAGTAGTGTAGAGTAGAGTAGAGTAGAGTAGAGTAGAGTAGAGTAGAGTAGAGTAAGTGGTGTGTAAGTAGAGTAGAGTAGAGTAGAGTAGAGTAGAGTAGAGTAGAGTAGAGTAGAGTAAGTAGTGTAAGTAGAGTAGAGAGTAGAGTAGAGTAGAGTAGAGTAGAGTAGAGTAGAGTAAGTGGTGTAGAGTAGAGTAGAGTAGAGTAGAGTAGAGTAGAGTAGAGTGTGTGTAAGTAGAGTAGAGTAGAGTAGAGTAGAGTAGAGTAGAGTAGAGTAGAGTAGAGTAAGTGGTGTAAGTAGAGTAGAGTAGAGTAGAGTAGAGTAGAGTAGAGTAGAGTAGTGTAGAGTAGAGTAGAGTAGAGTAGAGTAGTGGTAGTGTAAGTAGAGTAGAGTAGAGTAGAGTAGAGTAGAGTAAGTGGTGTGTAAGTAGAGTAGAGTAGAGTAGAGTAGAGTAAGTGGTGTGTAAGTAGAGTAGAGTAGAGTAGAGTAAGTGGTGTGTAAGTAGAGTAGAGTAGAGTAGAGTAGAGTAAGTGGTGTGTAAGTAGAGTAGAGTAGAGTAGAGTAGAGTAGAGTAGAGTAGAGTAGAGTAGAGTAAGTGGTGTGTAAGTAGAGTAGAGTAGAGTAGAGTAGAGTAGAGTAGAGTAGAGTAAGTGGTGTGTAAGTAGAGTAGAGTAGAGTAGAGTAAGTGGTGTGTAAGTAGAGTAGAGTTACTTTATTGATCTGGAAGGAAATGAAGGTGTCCGGTAGCATACACATAATACACATTGCAGAAACAGATCAGACATATTGCACACATCTGCATTCATACAGCATTCACTGAACTGAGGGCAGGGAAAAAATAAAAAAGTAAAGATAATAAGAAATCCACGAGGTAGAGAAGTGTCGTGATAAGGTGCTTTGCAGTAGATAGCTCTAGTAGGTAGATTACATTGTCCCAGTAAAATTGTCCAGTGTTATAGAAGAGTCCTTTAGTGCA
>CM050199.1:17335000-17340000 GCA_027475355.1 Coilia nasus
ACCCACTCTCACTGGCACTTGCGCTCTAGATGTGATTTATTTATTTATTTGTGCCATACTTTTTTTTACCACAGCTACATTTTTAGAGTAACACTGCCACCTACCTGCAGCGCTTAGAAATGCGGTTAGAGAACGACCCAGAATGCAACAACGATAAACATGAATTGAATCAATGGAATCAAAGATTGCTTTCCTTTAGTTACCATTGACAATATTAGCTATATATACAAGCATCTGCCTTTTCTTTGACTTCTGAACGCCTGGATTTAAACAGTTCTAACTGTGTACCTGTGCAAACATGTGAGTTCATTGATAATCTTATCTACCTGGCTGACAACTTGTGATATTTACAATCATGTGGTTTAGTGAATGGATGGCCCAAGTACATATTTGGCACGTATGGTATAAATGTATGATGTTGCACATATACTGTAGTACTATGATGATATGATGCGATGTCTGAAGCTCAGTTCCCCACCTCTGACGCATGCAGCTCATTAGCAACTACAGAGGGTGACAGAGCAACAAGTAGGCCTAGCCTTGCGTTTTCAGTGCGATTTGGCAAACTGCATGTGAGGACAGATTGTGTCCTTGCTTCGCCAGCTGAGCGGGCTGAAAAGAGTGTCAGAGGTATTGAGATATATTATAGTCATCTTGCCAACTCTCAAAATAAGTAGTATGCTACCACAGTGCCACCTAGTGGTCTTTTTTTCATATGACATTGAGAGGTGGAAGAGGTAGAGCTGAAGATCTTTGCCCGAGGCCAACGGGACCCGACTGGACCTGACGGGTTCTGTAAGGTTCGGGCTTAGTTTCTATCATTTCACACGGGCTCGAGCCTGGTTCGGGCATGCGGGCCAAGTTCGTGGTAACTGAAAGGTCAGGTGATTAGTTTCGATGAGCTCGAGACAGATGCGAAAATGGATGCTGCGGAGGTGAAATGGAGGCTAGCCTCTCTGGCAATTATGTTATTTATTTGTTCCAATTTATATGTTTGTTTCAACCTTTCACGTTTGTCATAATAAATGAGGTTAAAATGTATAAATCTCATTCTTGACGAAGGGCAAAAGATCTTTATGCATGCGCATATTTGAATATGTCGGGCTACAAACGGGTTTGGGCTTTAGAAAAACTCCGGGCTTTAGTCAAGCTCCGGGTCTGGGTCGGGCTCGGGCCGAATTCTATCAGGCTCGGGCCTTGTCGGGCCTAACTTTTAAGGCCCGATTACAGCTCTAGGGAGAGGGCATAATTTTAAAGACTCAGCATTGGTAGGGAAGGCATTTAAGGAATACTCCTAGCATACTTTGGTCTGAATGTCATATTGATGTTGTGTTATCAGCCTAAATTCAGTCCCTGAACTGAAGGACTAACATGTTGACCTGTGTAGCCAGTGACAGCAAGTGATAGCCCCTGTTTTTCTGACAGGATGACTATAAGGTTGTGTTGTAGTCCAACTCTGTGGTCAAGGCATTAATTACCCTAGCAAGCCCTATGTAAAACCAGTTATCTAGTCAGATTTGTTAAATTAAGATAGATTGGGCTTTTACTAAATTGTTACAAGAAAGCACAGAGAGATTCTACACAAGAAGAATCATGGCCCACACTCTGGTCTGAGAGGTGGCTCCTTACAACCTGACAACAGCAGTTGATGGAAGACAACATTTCAAATCTCACATATTAGCAGAGTATTATACCACTGCTTCGTTCAATTTCACATTGTGATGCGTCCTTTAGAATGGTTATTAACTTTCTATATACGCACACCTATGAAGTAGTCCCTGCTTTCCGACCTTATTATGTTTATATATCAATGTGCCAAGTTCTGTAATTAAAAAGCTGTAAATAAAAAGTAAAGATGTGACAGCTTTAACAAGTAATGAGCAGATGGAAGAACACAGAGTTGCAACATGTTATATGCCTTTGAGAGTGCCTTTGAGAGACCCTCATTTGCTACGCAAGGCCTTAACAGAATTTTGGAATAGCTAGCTTGACAACCAAAGTCATGGAACTAACGACCGGGTCTTGGCCATAGCAACCTCCAGTTTGGAATTAGCAACGGCAGACTGTCCAGTAAGTTATGAAAAGACACATTTTGTGGCGGATGGAAGTAGTTCTACAAATAAGTTTGTTTTAGCGATTAAAACGTGGAGATGATTACCTGAAATTAACATTAGACAAGTGTGGTAACTGTGGTATAAGCGGGATAATGGACTTCACGGTGTTCGGATATCAGAAAGTTAATGCACTCCGAGGTGTAACTCCGCTTTGCGTCGTGGCCACATTACCACCTCAAACGTGCATTAACTTTCTGATATCCGAACACCGTGTTGTCCATTTTCCCTTACTTAATGTTGTATTGCTGATTTAGAGCCACCTTTGGAGCCTTGGTGGACTGCAGGTCTGCTGCTTTGTGTTTGAGTGGTTGCCATACCTGGCCAGAAAAGGGGGTATGCTTGCTTGGACGTTGCAGTGACACTATGTTATTTAAAGGAAATAAATATAATATACTACCGTGTGAAAGAACATCTGTCTGCTTGAAACGTGCCAGTGGCAGTGGCCCGATCTGAAACTGGTTCTGCTTGTTCCGACTGCAAAGTGACAGTGGACGATGCCAAAAAGCTTGTGCCAAAAAAGCTGGCACCAGCATGGCTCTAAAGTTTCTGGTCCCAAAGTCAGAACCACAGTGTCTGGGCTGGTGTTCCGGTGCTGGTGCTGGTGTTCCAGTGCTTGCCCAGAACTAGCTTGACATTAGCACTGGCACCGGCACCAGAATGGTCCTGGTAGAAATGAGGTAAAGCAGTCTCTGTGGGCCCCCTTCCTCTCTGCACCTCTCATGCATCTGTCTAGTTGAGGCCCCTACTGCCATTGGGGGTGATTAGTCCCAACTTCGTCAAATCACCAGACTGTTGTGAAGCAGCCAGACGTGACCTCTATATATCGACACATCTACATCCCTCTCAACACCTGACAACAGCAGTCGGTGGAAGACACCCTTTCAAATCCCCCATCACTGGAGCAGCCTGCAGAAGAGCAGGGTGTCAGAATACCGCTGGTGTGGAACAGATACTCCACTTGAGTCTGCACACAGCTTTTGACAGCAATTAGGCTCTCCAAAGGCTCTGCTATTTAAAAAAAAAAAGATATATTTGGTTCTGAGTCTTAAAAAAGAACTGTTAATAGTTAGAAATGAGGAGGGATTTGCTCCAAACACAGCAATTATTTTCATACACTTTCACAAGAATGTCGGTCTTGTTGTCTGACGTGTTTTTTAGCATATTGTCTTCCTCACTGTGAGATGTCATTGCCTTTTATCTTGGGGAGTCATTATAATCTGGGGAACAACTGTCGGCTGGTCTGCTTTCAAGGCTAACATTGAACTCGGGTTTGTTACACAGTTGCTGTAAACCCCTAAAGTCTGCGTGTCCTCACTAAAGACCTCGACAGTGTTGTTTTTCTATGTTATCTGTGTGTTTCATTGGGTATGTTGTTATTCATCAGAATCAGTTTTATTGGCCAAGTATACTTACACATACAAGGAAGTTTACTCTGGTAGACGTTAGCTCTCTATATAGTCAACATATAGACATGTCGTACTATACATTTCATAGACAAATAAAGAATACATAGACACATACTGTACAATAGAGACAATGGTATACATATAGGCACCCATGTACATAATGTACAAGTAGAACAAAATATAAGATAATATAAGCAGGATATAATACACAAGACAAGTGCATATGGAGTGGGATGTAAAGTGCACCTCATAGTGCAATGTAGTGTGCAAGATACATTTGGAATAATAAAGTATGTAATGTGTACAGTAATGTGCAAAAGTTGTTGTCAGTGCCACAGAGTGAGAAACGATTACTTATTTACATGCTTTTGAAGTCTCACATTTCCTGAGATTCAGTATTATGTCAGAAATATTTTTTGTCATCCTAGATGTCTTTCTTTCTTTCTTTCTTTCTTTCTTTCTTTCTTTCTTTCTTTCTTTCTTTCTTTCTTTCTTTCTTTCTTATTGTTTGTATGTGTGACCACATTAAAAGTCCAAACCATGCGATCTGAGGACTGTAGGACTATAGTCAGGTGTATAGTCAGGTAATTACACCAGATTGGTTGTATATGTCAGGAAGCATACATCCACAGAAAATCTGTGGTTAGTTCTTCAAGATGTTTGGAACAAGCTATCAGCCTGAAGTTCCTTCAGAAACTCTTTGCAAGTAGACCTAGAAGAATTGATGCTCTTTTGAAGGCAAAGGGTGGTCACACCAAATATTGATTTGATTTAGGTTTCTCTCTTGTGTTCAGTTACTGCATTTTGTTAATTGATGAACATAAATGATTAACACTTTCATTTTTGAAGGCATTCCTAGTTGATGGCATTTGTTTTTACACCTGCCTAAAACCTTTGCACATTACTGTAAATATAGTGTGCAAGATATAGACTGTAGAGATGATGCATATCTGTAAAGAACATGGGGGTAACTCATTACTTTCTTTTTCATTCTTTCCATTCTTTCTTGCAATCTGTTGGCTATAATGAAGGAAGGAAGGAATGAAGGAAGGATGAAGGAAATGAAAGTATGTAAATGAGTTGTGCCCATGTCCCAAGGGGTGCTCTATTGCCCATCCGACCTCATGCATCTCTCATATGGCCTTGTCCCTGTCACCTTGTTGGTGTTATTTTTTAAGAACACAAGATACTTGTGCATCTAGGAAAGATACCTTAGATATTTAAGCCTTCCCGACTATAAACCTTATTGTAACATACTACACATTGAACACTTAGCACTTTAGGTTTATTATTATTCTATTATTTCCCGAGTCCTGAGTCAATCATCCTACTGTTGGGTTTGTTTGCTAGGTAGCAGGGTCCAGTTGGTCTCTGACCATTGCCAGGACAGCTCATCAGTAGTGCACCTCAGGACATCCTTGACCACATGGAGCTTCGAACCCTGCATGAAGCCAGAGGAGAGAGGAAGGACTGCCAAGGT
>CM050199.1:17345000-17347500 GCA_027475355.1 Coilia nasus
CTGTATTTGTATGTGTATGTGTGTGTGTGTGTGTGTGTGTGTGTGTCTGAATCTGTGTGTGTGTTGGTGTGTGTAGTCTATATTTGTATTTGTATGTGTGTGTGTGTGTAGTCTGTATTTGTATGTGTGTATGTGTGTGCGTGTGCGTAGTCTGTATTTGTATATGTGTGTGTGTGTGTGTGTGTGTGTGTGTGTGTGTCATCTGTATTTGTATGTGTATGTGTGTGCGTGTGTGTGCGTGGGTGTGTTAAGTCTGTATTTGTGTATGTGTATGTGTGTGTGTGTATGCATGCGTGTGTGTATGCGTGTGTGTCTGAATCTGTGTGTGTTGGTGTGTGTAGTCTGTATTTGTATGTGTGTGTGTGTGTGTGTGTGTGTGTGTGTGTGTGTGTGTGTGTGTGTGTGTGTGTGTGTGTGCGTAGTGCAGTTTGTATTTGTATGTGTGTGTGGGTGTGTATAGTCTGTATTTGTATATGTGTGTGTGTGTCTGAGTGCATGGGTGTGTGTATTTAGTCTGTATTTGTACGTGTGTGTGTGTGTGTGTGTGTGTGTGTGTGTGTGTGTGTGTGTGTGTGTGTGTGTGTGTGTGTGTGTGTGAGGGTGGTGGTGGTGTAGGCAGTGTCAGGGGAGAAGGCTTCGCTCAAGGCCTGAAGTTCTTTCGCTTGATAATCTGCGAAATCCTCTTTTTAAAAGAGACGTATTTAACAGAAATCCACGCAAATGCATTCATTTATTCTTAATATCAGGAAATACAGCCTGCAGTCAATTCTTATTCAAAGCCAGTCTCTGAGTCTTTTTCTTTCTTTTCTTTCTTTCTTTCTTTCTTTCTTTCTTTCTTTTTCTTTCTTTCTTTCTTTCTTTCTTTCTTTCTTTCTTTCTTTCTATATTTCCTTCTCTCTTTTTTTTCTCTAAATGGCAGAATGGTTAAGTACGCAGAGGGAGAGGAACACATCATATCGCCACGACGACAAGGAACATTTTTAAAAGCAATCTCGCTAGCGATGACCTCAATATCGCTCCCCAAGGCCTTTTGACAAACCAATAGTGAATGTCTTCACTGGCGTGTGTGTGTGTGTGTATGTGTGTGTGTGTGTGTGTGTGTGTGTGTGTGTGTGTGTGTGTGTGTGTGTGTGTGTGTGTGTGTGTTTCTGTGGGCGTGTGCATATGAATGAAGATGTCAGGTTTCAGGTACATAGACAATCTGTTGAAATTCATCACATACTTCTCATTTATCAGATGTCTGTCTGACTTTTTCTATCTAACAAACAATGTTGGAATGTGTGTGTGTGTGTGTGTGTGTGTGTGTGTGTGTGTGTGTGTGTGTGTGTGATTATCTATGTCTGATTAAACCCTGATGGCTACAGCAAATCACACGTGAGCAGGTGGGTGGTTAAGCATTTTTGTAGCAAGAGTCTACTGGGTGCATGCATGTGTGCATATGTGTTTGTGTGTGTATGTGTTTGTGTGTGTGTGTGTATGTGTTCGTGTGTGTGTGTGTGTGTGTTTGTGTGTGTGTGGTTAAGTTCTGTAAAGACTAAACAGTGTTGGACATCGGTGCAGCTGGCGTGAAAAGGCAACTCAAACGCCCATCTTTGCCACAGAGAGACGGAACGCGCCGGAACACTCCGGAACGCGCCGGAGCGCGCTACCACGGAAACCTAGCCGTCGCCCTGGTGACACACAGTCCCATGACATCACAGGCAGCCGGCAGGGGAGCCAGAGGAGAAATGGCAGCGAGCAGAGAGATTAAATGGACAGATAAAGAGAAAGAGAGGAGGAGAGAGAGACAGAGAGAGAGAGAGAGAGAGAGAGAGATAGAAAGAGAGAGAGAGACAGGGAGAGGAGGGAAGGGGCAGAGAGGAGTGAAAAAAGCAAGTGGATGAGGAGGTGGTGGGAGAAGCCAGGGAAACAGAACACTGATAAGTAAACGGAGAGAGAGAGAGAGAGGGAGAGAGAGAGAGAGAGAGAGAGAGGGAGAGAGAGAGCAAGGGTATGAAGAGGAGAGAGAGAGAGAGGAGGAGGAGGTGGGAGAAGCTAGGGAAAGAGAAAGCTGATAAGTAAAGGGAGAGAGGGAGAGAGAGAGAGAGAAAGAGAGAGAGATGTAGAGAATGAAAGAGAGAGAGGGAGAGAGAGAACGAGAGAGATAGAGAGAGAGAGGGAGAGAGAGAAAGAGCAAGGGTATGAAGAGGAGAGAGAGAGAGGAAGAGGAGGAGGTGGAGAAGCTAGATAAAGAGAAAACTGATAAGTAAACGGAGAGAGAGAGAGAGAGGGAGAGAGAGAGAGAGCGAGAGAGGGAGAGAGAGAGAGCAAGGGTATGAAGAGGAGAGAGAGAGAGGAGGGGGAGGTGGGAGAAGCTAGGGAAAGAGAAAGCTGATAAGTAAAGGAAGAGAGAGAGAAAAAATAGACAGAGAGAAAGAGACGAGGGAGAGAGAGAGAGACAGAGAGAGAGAGGGAGCCACGAGACGAGTGAGTAATTCATCGATACTCTGAAACACAAGAC
>CM050199.1:17432500-17437500 GCA_027475355.1 Coilia nasus
GAGAGGCAGAGAGAGAAGGAGAGAGGAAGAGAGAGAGAGAGAGAAATGTATCAGATGGATGGGTGGAGAAAGAGAGTGAGAGAAGAAGAACAAGAAAAAGAGGGAGACAGACAGACAATAAATGTATCAGAAAAAGCACATGTAACAAGGGAGGGAGAGGTAGAAAAGACAGAAAGAAAGAAAAAAAGGAAGAAAGAAAGAAAGAAAGAAAGAAAGAAAGAAAGAAAGAAAGAAAGAAAGAAAGAAAGAAAGAAAGAGGGAGACTGAAGAGAGATGGAGACTATATTTTTTCTTGTATATATTTAAGAAATAACAAAACAAAATCCACAATTACACATACTAAAATAAAATAATAAAAAACAGCCAGAAGAACTCAACTTTTAACAACTGAACTCATGAACTGATCGACACTTAAAATATTAAAATATTAAAATATTAGTCTGTGTGTTGTGTGTGCCTTCACTTCACACTGAATAGAGGAAAGATGAGGGAGAAAATAGAGGGATGAACTCATCCTTAGAGATGAAGACTATAAGGTGGGAGAGAGATAAAATGGTGGGATGAGAGAAAGAGAGAGGGAGAGAGAGAGAGAGATTAGTTGTGCGGACAGCGTATAGTAAAAAAGCAATACATTAACTCCCACAGGACTGTTAGTTGTATGATGGACATAGCTGTTCCCTCTGCCAACATAATGGCAAGTGTTGTTTTTGATAGATATTTCACCAATGTTTGTAGTGTGTGTGTGTGTGTGTGTGTGTATGTGTGTGTGTATGTATGTGTATGTGTGTTCTTTTTGATATTTCACCAATGTCTGTAGCGTGTGTGTGTGCGTGTGTGCGTGTGTGTGTGTGTGTGTGTTGTTTTTGATATCTCACCAGTGTCTGTAGCATGTGTGTGTGTGTGTGTGTATGTGTGTTCTTTTTGATATTTCCCCAATGTCTGTTTTGTGTGTGTGTGTGTGTGTGTGGTTTGATATTCCTCAGATGTGTGTGGCACGGCAGATTGGGTGTGTAGTCCATGGCATGCAGAGGAAAGGTTTCTAATGCTGTTCTGCGTGCTAGCTGACTAACTGGCTTTCAGTGGCCACCGCACGCATCTGAATTACTCTTACTGGCATTGCTCTGGCTGTGTGTCAGTACGGCCATGTTTAGGCACACACACACACACACACACACACACACACACACACACACACACACACACACACACGCACATATGTGCGTACACACAGACACACACAAAGACACAGAGACACACACACACCCACAAGCAGACATGCACATAAACAGACACACACACACACACACACAGGTACAGACACACGAAAAACACACAGACATACACACACACACACACACTTTGAGTGATTTTGTGTTTTTGCGGAAAATTGTCTTGAGCTGCGTAAACGTCTGTGCTAAGAAATAAAATACTTTTCTTCCGTCTCCCTCCACTTTCTCATTCTCCCTCCCTCCTTCTCCCCCCTCTCTCCCTCTCTCTCTCCCTCTCTCCCTCTCTCCCTCTCTCTCTCTCCCTCATTCCATCTCTCCCTCTCTGCGTAGTTGGCTCCTCGCTCGGCTGAATTTAGCTCAGCGGACGCAGTCATGCGGGAAATCCAGATTCGCGCGCTATCAGGAGAAATGCACATATGACTGCTGCACCTAAGACTCCATAATCAGGCCTGCCTAATGGACACACACACACACACACACACACACACACACACACACACACACACACTCACCTAAGACTCAATAATCACGGCTGCCGAATAGTAGCACCTCAGCTTCGCACAGCGCAGGCGAGCTGATTGCGTGTGCTAAGCTTAAATAGCTGCGCACTTTAGCAGCTAAAATGAGTCCCATATTGCTTTCCCCTAAACCTGCGGGACACACACACACACACACACACACACACACACACACACACACACAGGAGCAGGGAAGCTGAACGACAGGTCCCGCCAGTGGCCTGTCAAGCCATCGGTGAAATCACTCAGTGAACCGGACACACCGAATCACCACATTATCCACACACACACTCACACACACACACACACACACACACACACACATACACACACACAAATCACCACATTCAATCTGAGGATGGTGATGGGGAGGATGAGGGTAGGGGTGGGTACTGGGGGGTGGGGGTGGGAGTGGGGTGAGGGTGACAGGTTGGATGATGGAGTCCATGGATTAAATTAGGGAAAAAATGGTCTATGGTCTAAAATGAAGGCCAAAGCGTGAGAATCAGGCATAAAAGTAAACATGTATAGGAAGGCAAAAGCAATAATTTCGGAAATGTTAGAATGAAAGGCTGTAATAGTGATGAGATATAGCTGTTAAATAGCATAGTGTGTGTGTGTGTGTGTTTGTGTGTGTGTGAGAGAGAGAGAGAAGGAAAGAGAGAAAAAGAGAGTATGTGTGGGTGTGTGTGTAAGGGTGAGAGAAAAAGTGTGTGTGTGTGAGTGTGTGTGAGAGAGAGACAGTGAGAGAAAGAGTATGTGTGTGTATATGTGTGTTTGGGTGTGTGTGTAAGTGTGAGAGAAAGAGAGTATGTGTGTGTGTGAGAGAGAGAGAGAGAGAGAGAGAGAGAGAGAGAGAGAGAAAGAGTAATAGTGATGAGATGAAATGTTTAATACAATTGTGTGTGTGTGTGTGTGTGAGAGAGAGAGAGAGAGAGAGAGAGAAAAAGAGAGTATGTGTGTGAGTGTGTGTGTGGGTGTGTGTGTAAGGGTGAGAGAAAAAGTGTGTGTGTGTGTGTGTGAGAGAGAGAGAGAGACAGTGAGACTGTGTGTGTGTGTGTGCGTGTGTGTTTTATCCTCAGTAACTTTTGAGTCTTTTATTTTTCAACCTTTTTTTGGCATAATTACTGCCGTTAGCTCGTACGTATCTTGGGGCCGCTAAGCGTTAGCGACCCGCACAAGGCGAGCAAGCGACCCATCAAGACGAGCTTGGTAATTACGCACCAGAAATGAACTTTCATTCTCTCCCTCTCCCTCTCCTTCTCTCCCTCTCTCCTTCTCTCTTTCTTTTTTAATTCCAGATTTTCGGGCATAATTACTGATGTTTAATTAAAAGTCCCAATCAATCTGTTGGATTGCCCAACGTTCAATAAAAGGAAAGGCCTGGAAATTAGCCCTTAATCCTGTGATGCGCGCTGTGTGCAAAGGCGAACCTCATCTCTTTCGACACCAACGAACTCACACACACACACACACACACACACACACACACACACACACACACACACACACACACACACACACACACACACTCCCCACCTCTACCCCTAAGTCAGTGCAATCCTAAGTTCTACAGTTGATGACTGGAGAAGACAAATGCCCCTTTAGTAGGTTTTATAATGTCTAATACATCACCATTATGTGCCTTAAAAACTCATTATGGGCCAGGAGGGGCTATAGAAGGTTCCGGAAAGGGGGATGTGAAAACGCGACCAGACACAATGAGCGCAGGGGACAAGGCGCGTCAAGGGGACGTGGCATGCAATTAAGAGGGGATGCTAAAACACACACACACACACACACACACACACACACACGTACGTACACACACAAACCCACGCAATTAAGAGGGGAAGTCAGTCGCGGATTAGTTTGCGTCGCGTCGAAAGTTTTTCCCCGGGACACAATGAAACGTCAGCGACTCGTTTTCTTTTTTCCTTCTCTGCGCCTTCCGTCTCCTTGTCGTCCGCGGCCTCTTTAGACTAATCGGACGCCTGTCGGCATTGTGCTGCAGCCACCTCCGTGACTCAAAGCCGCGACTCAAAGTCCACTAATAAGTCTTTTGCGTGCTTCGTCGGCTGAAAAGAGAGTAGGGTAAAACCTTTTTTTATTTATTTTTTTATTCTTTTTTCCTCTTGTTCTTTCTGAGAGGAGCGCGGACAGCCGTGGATGTGGGAGTAGAACTAAGCGAGGTAGCGGGAGCGGGCGAGGGGGGGAGGGAGCGTTTATGGGTCGTGATCCGAGAGGAATTAAGCGATGTAAACCTGTCAAGAATTAGAGCTGCCGAGCGTTAAAAGGGGTTGTTCCGACTGGCTGTAAAAGTTTGGGCTCGTAAAAAAAAGTGTGCCGTGCTGTAGCGCTCCTCCCTCCCTCTCTCTATCTATCCCTCCCTCGCTCTCTCTCTCTCTCTCTATCCCTCCCTCTCTCTCTCCCTCCCTCCCTCCCTCCCGTGGGGTTAAAAGTGAAAGGTGATCTTTAGAGTCTTTAGCGCAGGCCCTTCAAGGCCAGGAATGCACTCTGGGATCACTCTGTGCATGTGTGTGTGTGTATGTCTGTGTGTGTGTGTGTGTGTGTGTGTGTGTGTGTGTGTGTGTGTTATGTGTGTGTGTTTGTGCGTGTTCTTGTGCATGTGTGTTATGTGTGTGTGTGTGTGTGTTTGTGCATGTGCTTGTGCATGTAGTGTGTGTGTTATATTGTGCTTGGATGTGTGTGTGTGTGTGTGTGTGTGTGTGTGTGTGTGTACTCAGCTCTGATCTGTGCCTAATTGCCTGTGACATTTTAAAATCCACTCATGAGCAGATGCCTGTCATGATCGTTGCTGCATGTCATCTTATGCTGGCCATCCACCTTTGCTCTAGACTGTATGTACTTATTTTTCAAAATAAATTCATAATAATGATAATAATAATAATAATAATAATAATAATAATAATAATAATAATAATAAAATAAATGTAAAATTAAAATTAATAAAGTGTTTTTGAATCACAACCAATAAATTGTATATTTTTTAAAGTTTCTCCAATTTTTAGATAAATCTTTCTTCTTATCACACACAATGCTAAATATAAGAATATTTACCATCACTGTGTGTGTGTGTGTGTGTGTGTGTGTGTGTGTGTGTGTGTGTTGTGTGTGTGTGTGTGTGTGTGTGTGTGTGTGTGTGACAGACAGAGAGAAAGAGGGGGAGAGGAGAAACAGAGGGAAGTCTTTTATCCATCTATCTGATAATATGTGATGGAGTGACATCCAC
>CM050199.1:17445000-17447500 GCA_027475355.1 Coilia nasus
ACACACACACACACACACACACACACACACACACACGTACACACACACACACACACACACACACACACACACACACACACACGCACACACACACATAGACACACACATGCACACAGACATACGCACACACATATGCACACACAGACACACACACACACACACACACACACACAGACACACTCTTCCCATTCCATCGCTATGTGTCTCTTCATCTCTCTCACTCTAGATGTTTTCCATCACTCTCTCCAACTCTATTACTCTCTCCACTGACCTGCTGTCTCCTCCTCCTCTCTCCATTCTCTCCTCCACTATATCCATCCCTCTTTTCCACTCTATCCCTCTTTCCACTCACCTCTTTACTCTATCACTCTCTCTCTCTCTCTCTTACTCTATCACTCTCTCTCTCTTACTCTATCACTCTCTCTCTCTTACTCTATCACTCTCTCTCTCTCTCTCTTACTCTATCACTCTCTCTCTCTCTTACTCTATCACTCTCTCTCTCTTACTCTATCACTCCCTCTCTTCATTGTTCTACCTCCATCTCTCTATCACTCTTCCCTTCTCTCCACATCCTTCTCTTTCCATCCCTATCTCCTCTCTCCTTCTTTATTCTACTCTCTCTCTTTTCATTTTTCATCCACCTCTTTTTTCATTCATTTGCTTTCTGTTTCTTTCTCCATTCTCTCTCTCTCTCTCTCTCTCCCTCTCTCTCTCCCTCTCTCTCTTCCTCCTCATTGTGTCTATATAGGTTTTGATGATTACATCTTTTTCTGCCTTTTTCTTTTTACTGCTACCAAAGTTAAAAGCCAACGTCCACCCCTCTTTCCCTCTTTTCCACTCCTCTTTTCTCCATTCCTGACCTTGTCCTCCCTTCTCTCTCTCTCTCTCTCTCTCTCTCTCTCTTTGTCTCTGATATACACGTAGGCACACATGCACACACACACACACACACACACACACACACACACACACACACACACACACACACACACACACACACAGATGAGTGATGGTGTGGCTTTGTTTGGCTATGGAGCTGATGTAAATGCCTTTATGGTGGATTAGCCTCTTCCTCATCTTCTCCGCGATAGCAGAGGAAGCACACACACACACACACACACACACACACACACACGGACTCAGACAACTCGCCCCCGCCCTGACAAATGCAATGCATCACTTCATTCAGACTTTTTAATCTTTTTCAGGCCAAACTCACTTTCTCTGCTGCTGCGTTCAAGAGATAGATGTGTGTGTGTGTGTGTGTGTGTGTGTGTGTGTGTGTGTGTGTGTGTGTGTGTGTCTATGTGTGTGTGTGAGAGAGGGGGGGGGGGGGGAAGCAAGGATGTGTGTGTGTGTGTGTGTGTGAGAGAGAGAGGGAGGGAGAGAGGGGGAGCAAGGGTGTGTGTGTGTGTGTGTGTGTGTGTGTGTGTGTGTTTGATTTGTTATGATTAATCTGTAGCCTTTCCAATCTGTGCAACATCACTATGTATAGACTTCTATACGAACAGTTTTTAATGTTTATCGGAAAATAACTGCTCAGCATTCGGTTTGAGTGCAATTTTCGGGACATTTAGGGCTTGATTCGGGATTCGGGACAACAGCGTAGATTTCGGGACTTCTGAGACTTCCGAGATTTCTGGTCGCCGTACTGCTGTAGCTTGATTGTTTTCCGCAATGGAGAAAGAACTTGAATGGCTTTGAGTCCTCCTTTTCCAAGCATACTCGCATACCGGAACCGGGGGCCAAGTGTACTCGATTACAGAGGAGGACATCCCAGGTCCAGAAAGTAAAAGTCCTGCCAGGTATTTCTTCCAGCCAATTCACTTCAAGCAGCTGATGCTAATTAGCCCATCTGTTTAGCCAGGTAGATGAGCTAGTTAGTGAAGTCACCTGTGTTAGGAGCACAGGCAGAAGGAATACATGCCAGGACTTTTACTTTCTGGACTTTCTCAAGCCGTTTTGTCCGCTCAAGCCACTGCTCAATTACAGTATAGCTGTATATGTGCAGCTGTGGCCTAGTGGTTAGGGAGTTGGACTTGCAATAGGAAGGTTGCTGGTTCGAATCCCGCCCTACCCATGGTTGAGATGCCCTTGAGCAAGGCCCCTAACCCCACATTGCTCCAGGGACTGTAACTGAAACCCTGTAAATATCTGTAAGTCGCTCTGGATAAGAGTGTCAGCTAAGTGTAATGTTATGTAATGTATATATGGCTGTGGACTGGGTTGTGTAATGTGGAAAATAGATGGGTTAGTGTATTAGCATGTCATAAAGTGCTAAGCGCTAGGCTAGTTCCCCTTTCTGAGAACTAGCGCCCAGCTAGGGAAAAGCAGAAAAAATAATACCTTAGTGTGCTGGTGTGATATAAAGCCTCCGGTGCTTTCCTTGCTGTTGAGCGGCTATTTCTTCTCCTCTCTTCCCCTTCTCTCTCTCGCTCTCTCTCTCTCTCTCTCTTTCTCTCCCCATCTCTCTCCCTCTCCCCATCTGTCTCTCTTCCTC
>CM050199.1:17482500-17485000 GCA_027475355.1 Coilia nasus
ATCAAGCTGTATGTTTTGCCTTCAGTTCCACTTTCAATACATTTTGACAATAGACATACACAAAACATACAAAAAGTAAAAAGAAGTACAAAACATACAAATATTTTTATTTTACATTACATTACATTACACTTAGCAGACGCTTTTATCCAAAGCGACTTACAAAAGGAGGACATAATAGCAAACACATGTGTAGAGAACATCGAAGGTACCTATGTTAAGAGATGGTTAGTAGAATTTGGTTTTGTTAAGCAGTCTCGGAAAAGAAGGGTCTTCACAAGCTTTTTGAAGGTCGAGAGGGAAGTTGCTGCTCTTGTAGGGACTGGTAGGTTGTTCCACAACTGAGGGACAACAACCGAGAAAAGTTTGGAGTGACCTCGCTTTGTCTTGGGAGAGGGTACGACCAGGCGGTTCGCATTGGAGGATCGCAGCATTCTGGACGGGATGTAAGCATTCAGTATGACGTTGAGATAGGTGGGGGCAGATCCAGAAGTGACTTTGTAGGCTAGAGTCAAAGCTTTGTGTTGAATTCTGGCAGCCACCGGGAGCCAATGCAGGTTGATGAAGAGAGGAGTGACATGCGACCTTTTGGGTTGATTGGAAACCAGTCGTGCTGCTGCATTCTGAACCATTTGCAATGGTTTGATTGCACAAGCAGGAAGGCCAACCAGAAAGGCGTTGCAATAGTCGAGGCGAGAGATGACCATAGCCTGAACCAGGAGCTGAGTAGCATATTAGGTTAGGTACGGTCTGATTTTTCTAATGTTATATAGCGCATAACGGCACGACCGCGCTACGGAGGCAATGTGGTTAGAAAAAGATAGCCGGTCATCAATCACGACGCCGAGGTTTTTAGCAACCTTGTTTGGAGCAATCATGACAGTGTCCATATTCAGGCTGATATCATGGTGGATTGACTCCTGGGCTGGGATCACCAGGAGTTCAGTCTTAGACAGATTGAGCTGGAGGTGGAGTTCCTTCATCCATGCGGAGAGTGCGGAGAGACAGGCAGATGCGTGCAGAGACCGTGGTGTCATCTGGTCGAAACGACAAATACAGCTGTGTATCATCAGCATAGCAGTGATAGGAGAAGCCGTGTGAGCGGATGACATGGCCCAGCGAGGTGGTGTAGATGGCGAAGAGAAGGGGGCCCAGCACCGACCCTTGGGGAACACCCGTGGAGAGAGTGTGAGTTGATGACAGTTGTCCTTGCCAAGACACTTCAAAGGAGCGTCCAGTGAGGTAGGATGTAAACCAGGAGTGTGCTATGCCTGTGATGCCTATGTGTGAGAGTGTAGTTAGCAGTATGCTGTGGTTGACTGTATCGAAGGCTGCCGATAAGTCAAGTAGGATAAGTACTGATGATTGCCCTTCAGTTCTGGCTACTCTGAGGGCTTCTGTGACGGAAAGCAGTGCTGTTTCAGTGGAGTGGCCGCTTCTAAAGCCAGACTGCTTCGAGTCAAGTAGGTCGTTCTGGGTGAGGAAATTAACTACCTGATTAGAGACCGCCCTCTCAATGGCTTTCGAAAGGAAGGGAAGCAGTGAGACCGGCCGATAGTTCTCCACCTGGGCGGGGTTGAGTGTGGTCTTTTTGAGCAGTGGTGTGACCCTAGCCTGTTTGAAGGCGGCTGGAACTATACCTGATGATAGCGAAGCATTCATCACGGACGTGATCGATGGGACTACTGTTGGTGCGATGGCTTGCAGCAGGTTCGAGGGGACGGGGTCTATTGGGCAGGTGGTAGGACGGCTGCCAGTGATGAGTTTGAAGACGTCGCTTTCGGAGAGAGGGGTGAATGAGGAGAGTGTTGCATCATAGACCGTGGGAGGTTGCAGGTTGAGGCTGGGTGGATCGCGGAATTGATTGCTGATAGCCGCTACTTTTTCTGTAAAGAAGGAGGCAAAAGTATTAGCAGTTAGATTGGTGGCAGGAGGCGGGGGAGGGGGGTTGAGCAGCGGGCGGGGGAGGGGGGTTGAGCAGCGGTTTATGAAATTGTCAATCGGTTTGTAAGGTAAATATGTCATCTGATGTTCTGTAATTTGGTTGAAATCCAATCTGACCTTTGCTTAAGACAAGATTGTACATTGTCCATTTGTAACTCTACCTAGTGTGTTGCAACGTAGTGGGTTGTTCTTGGATGTTAGAGTTTGGGAGATATGCTGTAATTTGGCTGTGGTCAGAGAGGGGTGTTAGTGTCTTGACTGTAAATGCTCTGAAGTTGAATGGATCTAGGTTTGTTATCAGTTAGTCAACAACCCAGCAGCCAAGAGGTGAGCTGTAAGTGTATCTTCCAAGGGAGTCCCCTCTCACCATGCCCCATTGACTAGATACAGGCCAAGGCCTTGGCACCGCTCAATGGGTAGTCTGCCATCTTTGTTCATTTGGGTGTCAGAGGTGTGCCGTGGGAAGTTTACAGCATTTGGTGAAAAGCCCTGTCCAAATATGTGTATGTTAGCATTATCGTCTGTATAGTCAGGAAGGCATCCTGTCCGAGCAACA
>CM050199.1:17495000-17522500 GCA_027475355.1 Coilia nasus
TGCGTGCGCGTACATGCGGGTTTTGTGTGTATGTGTCCTGTGTTGCATTGATGGCTTATTCGTGCATACACCTCTGTGTGTGTGAGTGTTGTGTGTGTTTTTTGCTCTGTTGATTATTTATACGTGCATGCCCCTGTGTGTGTGTGTGTGTGTGTGTGTGTGTGTGTGTGTGTGTGTGTGTTCTATGTTGCATCGACGGCTTGTACGTGTACGTGTGTGCGTCGTCACACACAGCTATGCAGGTAGGTGTGGGGCGCGCGTAAAAGAAACGGGGGCTCTAATTTGCCGTGCGAAATGTGGAATTCGTTTCAAAGCGCGCAGGCCCCTACAGAACACAGCGCTTACCAAAACAAACACACATTGCAATTACCCCCTCGCTCCAGGTCAGTTCAAATGATATTAGGGAACTGGGATATAATATTATTATTATTATTATTATTATTTTCTCTGATAACTAGGGGTCAGTGCAGCTTCGTCGGAGGGAGACGCGCGGGGGTCCGCCAAGAGCAACATGATGATGATTTAGCAGGACGCCAGCACTCGCGTGACAAGGAGGACGATTCAGGATCTGATTAATTCTGCAAAATATAGGTCTGGATTCCCCTAATGTGGGACATTTTTTTGTATTTCAGACTCTGTATTTTGGACTGTAGAATATTACAATGTTCAACCAACATGGTAAATCCACACCCGTATTTGATCACATGGAGGTACAGCTTTGATTTGTTAATAATTATACTGACATTCATTAGTCTGGGGGACTAAAGAAGCTTAGGTGTCCCACATTAGGCAGTGCCCCACATTAGGACAATTCACTGTACTTATATTTTACATATTGTCTGTATATCTCAATGGCCATTATTATTATTATTATAATTGCCATTGTCACTATTATTATTACTAGTGGTAGTAGTAGTAGTAGTATCCTAGTAGTAGTAGCAGTAATAGTAGTATCATTATCATTATTACTCCTAATAATTAAAAAACAATACACAGTTAGTGTGGACTTTTTAAATTGTCAGGATGGTTATTTCAGGGTAACTTATCTGTAGTACAGCCTGCATGTCTTTGAAGCGGATTGTGAAGAAAGATGTCATATTTAAAAAAAAAAAAAAAAGGAAAGCTGCCTGTTTGCTTTTATTTGGACGTATGACTAGTCTGGTATATGTGAATGTAATTTGGGCAATTGTGGTTAATAGCTTTTTTTAAAACAGGCCAATACGCATAGCCTGCTACGATGCGTAAAAAAATGTGGGAACTGGCTGTTCAAGAAATTATATTCTCAAAAAAAAAAGTTGTTCTGAATGAGGAAAATAAATAAAATGTCGGAGGTAATAAACGGCGATGGGGGTCATGCTAAGATAAGTAATGACATGTCTCACCGTAGGTTTATGGCAGCTGTTTAACTTACATTGTGCAGTTTGTAGTAGAGGCCACACGCATTGCAGACCGGATCCCCGTTGGCGTTTCTCCGCCACAGCGTCGTCGTGGTCGTCTGGCAGTTAGCACACGAGGTCCCTGCTCGTCGGGCCGCAGACTGTGGAGCGATGGAGAGGCAGAGAGAGAGACAGAGAGAGAGAGAGAGGGATGTCAATTGCTTCACCATGCCTTGCCACCAGATAATCACCACCTATATGTTTTGTCCCTGACTTCTATCATGCAATAGCAGGCAATATGCATCCCAACTCACAGGCTGGGAAGTTTAAAATGAAGTCCAAGAAAGAAATTCCATAACAGAGCTGCTTTTTGACGCGGCGCTATATATAGCGTTCTGCGCGCCTTGCCCTCTCTAACGTAAACATTTACAAAATACACATGAAAGCCGGGGCTTAAGACTGGGCCATTAGTCCCGCCGAAATCTGCCCGTTAAAACGTCTAAGTGCGGCTCTAACAGTACCACAGTGTCTAGACTGAGAGTGCAGGCGTGTTTAAATATCAATCTGACAGTTTATTCAATTAAACCCGCACCCAGTTTTCATTCACCTTTCTAATGGCTTAGAAAATGGTTTACCCCCTCCCTCAAATAATACAACTGACAGTCACAGCAATGGTGGGTTAATTCTACATGTGCAACACCCGTTCCTTTTAACAACCACAAATGCAAAACATTCGCTTAATATTCACGTTTGAACATGTCAAAAATGAGAACCCAATTAGGAGCATGTGCACAACTCATAGGCAAAGCAAACACGTAAGATGAAAGTGTGAGATGGGAGAAGAAAGGCGTGTGTATTTCAAAGGGCGGTAATAAAAACTGCATTAAATGGCGATAACGCTGGAGATTACCCTGACAAACTGACAGGTGCGACAAATAGGTAGCCTATTATTTCTGCTGAGTGGAGACACCCACAGAATGGCAATTAGCCGAGAGTGAGAAGCGTGTGTGTGTGTCTGTGTGTGTCCTTGACGTTATAATCTATGAAGTAATCGATGGGCGTGATGACTCCGGGCCACACTACCATAAACAATGAAAGCGGTGATATTTCTCTCCCTGAGCTGCTCTGCTTTCTCGCTTCTGATCGACTAATTACTCTACTTGGGGGAAACGAAAAATAGTCCCCTGCACCAACCGCACAGTATTGCTTTTAAGCAATGTTTTAAAAAAAGGATACACTATATATTTTCACAACAGAAAAGCAGACTGATTTTCAAAGCGGCAAAATTCCTTTTAATATTCTAAGCTTGCCTATTTTGTTTTGCCTTTTCACGCTTTCTCTCTTCTTCTCCTCTCTTTTCTTTGCTCTCTTTCTCCCTCTCTTCTTTTTCTCCACCATGCTGGCGCGGGTAGAGGTGATTCCCTGAGCCGTGAAAAGAACAATCTCTAGTCCTGACTCCTGCTTGCCCTCCACACAAGCGCGCGCTCCCTCCATTCCCCCTCGCGCTGCCTTCATGTTTAGGCTGAGGGAAGCGCGCGATGTTGTGAAAAACGACTTATCAGTGCCGGTCAGATATCCGGCAGCTTTTTCCTGGGAAGTCGGGTTTTCACATTAGAGAGAGAGCGCGCAAAGGAGAGCGAGTAAGTGAAAGAGAGCAAAAAAAGAGAGAGAGTGAGTGAGAGAGAGAGAGAGAGAGGGAGAGTTGAACCGTTTGCCAAAATAGCAACACAGTGACCGTTTCCATGCCTAGAGTTTCCCCTTTCTACAGTTTGAGAAGGCGCCCTGTGTGTATGTATGTATGCGAGAGTGAGAGAGAGAGAGAGAGAGAGAGAGAGAGAGTGAGAGAGAGAGAGAGTACTCGGCTTTTAGTTTAAGGGGGTTTCCCTTCTGGGGTCCGGGCACCTCACGCAACCGTCAAGGGAAGAATGTACTTCATTACAGGCACGAGGCTAACTTCAAAGAGAGCTTTCTGGAAAAAGCCAATGCCACAATAACGACGTCCTTGTTGACATGTTCAGGATTAAAATATGTATGCAATTATGTCAGCAATGAATTGCATCATATTTTTCGTTTGCTTCGATGGGTAGTGTTTGTCAGCCATTTTACGATTTACTTTGCTTATTTTTTTTTCTTTTTTTTTACATGCTGCTACATGACTCAATAAAATGTGGTAAAACAAGTGGGGCAGATATACACAAAATATAAAACAAAAATATGGCATGAATGACATCTGTAATTCAATAATAATAATAATAATAATAATAATAATCATAATAATGTGATCACTGCAGTATCTAAAAGAAATGAGACCTGCACTTGGCGAGTCAGTTTCCTGCAGCTAACACTTCTTCCTGGGTAGAGAAAGACAGAGAGACGGAAGCGTCATCAATGCAGTGTGCTAGTGTGCACATACCAGCCTTCTCTTGGGCTTGATCAGCGGCCTATTCTGCCCGTTCATCTTGTGATACAGGCCGCAGGCGTTACACAAATAGTGCCCGGTGCCGTCCCGTCGCCACAGCGGTGTGGATGTGGCTCCGCAGTTAACACACTCTCTACCTTCTGCAAATCAAAAGACAACACACGGGCGCTTGTAGAAACCTGGTGCTCTTAGGATATCCTTCCACATGCACATACACATACACAAACACACACATAGCTACACTAATACACACACACACACACACACCTTCCCAAGAGTCGCACACATGCACTCTAAATACACACATAATATCTGCGACAGTTCAACATTCTGTTTGACAGTCAAGATAATAACATTACAGACAAGATTATTCTGCGTTCCAATGTTAAGCTTACATGTGCTACCGTTATAAAAAAAAAAATACCACACCATAGAATAAGCCACAGTACCAATAATAATAATAATAATAATAATAATAATAATAATAATAATAATAATAATAATAATAATAATAATAATTGTAAACAATGGTGGAAAACATTATCAAGCGTAATTTGTCTGCTGTTGATTAGACTGTGATTATCGCATCATATCTGCTTTCAACGTGTTGGTACGCTCATCATTCCCGATTAGACTGCCTGATTGTAGGCTATGCTTCTTGATTATCATTTCCTGATCCATAACAAATTTATTAGCATTTTTAAGCATAAAATCACCATGGATATGGCATAGGTACAACACCATTTGCATACTGATATCTTTTTTCATTTGTTATTTTTTACAAAAAACCTCCCATTTCATATGGACACCAATACTGTATTTCATTTAATATCGTGATATATTTTATTAGTATTATTTTATCAGATATTTTACATGCTAGGACCTAAAAACAAAGTATAGTCTATATTAAGTGTTTGTTATTATTTTTAAATGAAAATTTGTAAGGTTTATTAGGTGCTGTTGGGAATTGAAATGGCCAGCATTAGCTGCTATTCAGCAGCAGGTCTCGTGCTCAGCAGCCTGCACCAGTGACCTGAGACCAGAGCTGCGCTGCGCAGCGAACCGGACGGCCTTGTTATATCCCACGCAAGCCAGGGTAGACGTGCGCTGAGGAGGCGTTCAGAGTGGCGCAGAGTTTGCACACATCCGCACTTCCTCTGTGTGTGACCTCATACACATATGCGTCACCCCCACTGGCAGCTCTGAAACCCCAGACACATCTGTACCGAGCCGAGGAATCAAAGGGCCTTTTTTTAAAAAACAGGAGAAGTCGAGTGCACTTCCAAACCTTTGACAAATATATTCAAAGCCGCATTGGCTACCTGCTAAAATTACGCACATTTCCCTTTTTTTTTAACTCAAATTGCAAATCGCCGTTTAGCATCTCTGTGTACCTAAGACACTGCTTGAAGAAAGACAGGAATGGGGGGAACGAGGAGGTAAAGACAGACAGATAGAAAGGGCAGAGAAAAGGAGAGATGGGGATGGGCCATGGACCTTAACCCCGCTCCCTTAAATTTCCTATTGCTGATGCAGGACTCATAAATAGGCAAGTGGTGTTTTATGGAGTGTTTTTTTCTCTCGGCTGGCATATGATGCACAATAGCGCTGGCTCTAATCTTATTACAGATAGGCTGCTTTTGCTGCGGTGACGTAATGACCTTTTGAAATAATTACAGTGTTTTGATAACATTCCGCCACGGCCGTGACCCTGCCATGGCTCGAGCTCGTTCGTTATTCCTCGCGATCCGGGGCGCATCCGGACTCTATCAGTGGTTCTGGCGCTGAATAAACAATGCAACTGTCGCGTGCAGCAGTCTGAAAATAATTGGATTAGCTTAAACATATAAACGCGCGAGAGACAGCCATGCACTGAGCGCCAGCGATAGAACTCGCGCTGAGAAAAATAGTTGTGTTAAAAAAAGGGAGCCCCCCATTTCAGTCGGGTTTACAGCACCAAGTGCTCATCCGCAAATATCTGTGACTCTTTTAATAATTTGTTGGACTTAATTCCCTTTTTTTCGGAAAACGCGAGAACATTAAGTATAATGTGATCAAATGCTCTTAAAATTAAAATGGCATTGTGTCCTCCAGCCAAAGTCTGAGCTGAGCAAATCTCAGCACATTCGGCGTGTGGGGGGCTTTCTGGCTAAAATGATTTCTCTAGAAAGGCCAGGCAGCTGCGAGTCTATCGAGGTGTAAAATAAAAAATAAAGCAGACTCTAAAAGTATAATGTAAAATTCACACATTACATTTATTTGACGCTAATTTTGGTTAGGTTTTGAGCCATCATAACAAACATTAGCGGAGTGGTGGAAATATATTCTATTTTTGGGTCATCAACATTTGTGGTTTAGTTATATCATCGCCCTTATAATCTCCCCTCCTGGTGGTTATTTAGTAATTGGCCGCGGGCTATATTGGGTGAGTATATAGCCTAGCCTGGGCACTTGCTGTCTTATCTGCTCCGTCGCTATCACGGCCCGGGTTGTGACAGGCTACAGGGAAGGTGCCAGCCAGTGTTTGTCTACCAGCCGTCTTTGTGGTTAGTTAGCTAAGGCCTCATCCCCAGCTTCTGTGACTGCTGTGATTGCATAGACTAACGGGAGGCCCTTTGTGTTAGGACCGCCTAAGGATGGTGGAGGTGTTTGCCTTATGCACATGGTGTAGTAGCATATCATCTCATGGTAATTCACACTTTTCCTTTTTTTTGAAGACTTAGGCTATTTTGTTCATTTTTTGGGGTATTAATTTCCAAACACAGCTCATGTTAGGAATGATATATGATATGAAATAAAACGCACGCCTACCTGAAGAGGACCTTGTTTTTGGTCTTGTTTTGGAACCATAACTAGAAGTAGACCCACCTATGAGGCTACTGGGTGGGAAGAGGCCGGGGCCATAATCGGACACATAGGAGGGGTAAGTGGCGATGGGGTGATGGGCGGAAGAGGCTCCCGCTCCGATAGACGCCATGCTTCGGCCGTGGGCCGACTCCAGTTTCATGCTGTCGGCCAGGGACACCTGGTACTTAATGCACTCTTTATCCTCGTGGCGCACTGATGTGCCGGAGCCCGGTGTGGATATGCCCGGATCCGGGGACACGTCTTTGGGAGGAGTCGGGGGGAAGGTGAAGAGGTGTGGACTGGAATGGCCTCCGGACAGCGAGGAGGACGAGGCCGGGGGGTAGACGGGCAAGGCCCCCGGAGAGCCGTGGTGCAGCGAGGTCTTGGGGAAAGGGCTCAAGTTCCATGGCGAAGTACTGTGATGAGGCCCGATGCCTTTGCTGCCATCGAGCCAGGGCAGAGAACCGTGCAGTAAGGACGGGCGGCATACCTGACTACCTGTGAACACAAAACAAGAAGGGGGAAAGCTTGATTACGGCAAGCCTGTGCAGCTTCGTCTGTGCAGCGCACTCAGCTAATGATTTTCAATGTGATGACAGGACAAGGCAAGGCCCTACGTGTGCGACGAGCATTTCAGAACTTAGTCAGCCCTGATAATATCTAGATGGCCGTCGAGTTTCGTGCGTGTACAGCACTGACACAGTTTTACTACAGCAAATTGTAAGCACAGTGTATTGACAGTTAGCAAAAGCAAAGCCGGACCAACTTGTTTTCTATTTGTAAGATGACACAACGTAAAAATATGTACAGTTGCTGTTCAACCATACATTTACATCTGAATTTGCGTGGTAGACAAACGGAAGTTTCAGATTGATGGATACTTAATAGACAACTTCACGCCAACTTTCGATTCCATTCACTGACCTACAAAAAAAGGTTCACCTCAGCTGTAGCACCGAAACTTGCGCCATTGTATTTAGCAGTCTTTAGAGTGCAGATCTGTCAGGAATTGGGCTGCGCCGCCTATTTGACCTTAATGTCTTAATTGCACCTTGTCTACCCTGAACCATGAACCACAACGGGGACAAATATTAAGCATTCCCGGTCTAGTCAACAGACTACTGTGCTTCGTCTGGTAGGGAGACCGAAAGCCCTAACCTGCACCTATAGGTGCACACACACAGCGTGCTTTGAGGTGATGGCACCACGCAGCTTCCACAAAGAAACAAGGTCATGATTCACTACAGTATTGAGGAAGTAATTTCACAAAAAATCCAGCACCGACTCGTTCGCATTTTTTAAAAAATATACAAGATAAAATATGCCAATTGTTACAATGGTGCTTAACGTTTATCCCTATACGTAACTTAGCCACGACACAGAGATTAAATATTTATTCATTTTCATTCTGTTGTGTGTCAAACCGGCAAAGCTTTCCGACAAACCGGTAAGAAAAAAATATTATGAAGACCTACATTTTATCAGAAACATCCAGGTAATCACAAACAGTATGATATTTTATCCTGTGCAATAGATGTAGCATTTACACCTAGAGCTTTCTAAATAGTATTGCTGTGCTTGGCATTAATGAATTCACATGTAATTATTGTGAGAGCTCCCTCGGAGAGTAACAAAATTATTAAATGTTTCACAGAAGGACAAAACAGCACTAGAAGGTTACGAAACCTGTGCTACACCACCAAAAGGTGAGGTACACGTAAAGTGGAACGCAATAGTTTCAAAAAGGTTGTGGCTTTTTTCGGCTGAATTTCTGATTTGTGCGAATCACTTGTGATTACTGGGGAGGCCAAACTGAAAGCAGCCCAAGTCCCGAGGTTCTTTTTTGGACAACATCTAAATTGACTACAATTTCTGGCAATATTTACAACTGAAACCAGAACATTTGCAGAACACACACGGGCCTACTAGGTCCGGCTCTAATGTCCATTAAAAGCTAAGGAGCCTGACAGACAAGTAAAAAGCAAAATTACACGACTCACTGTGTGGTGGTGGTGGGTACCTCTGCACCGCTCGCACTGAGTTTCCGTAGTATGAGGAGACGTGGTTTGGCTGTCCATCGATATTAAACAGTACATCCACATCTTCAGCGAGGGGATACTGCGTCGGGTCCACATAACCGTGGCCGAGGCCCGGGTGGTGAGACTCGGGATGCTGTACCGCCGGGTGATGATGGCTCATCCAGCGAGGCTGGTCAGCGCTTACTTCCATCGTTTTTAACAAACGTTCATACACACTGGAAAGAACCGAAACGACACAGGAAAAGAAAAAAATGTCCAAAAAATTCCTGCTTCGTTAAATCCACAGGCGTCCGGTGATAGGCGATATACCTTCGATCACCTGGAAATTAATAAAACACACACATTTACTGGTCCGATCCGGCGACCGCTGTCACTCACTGCATGTGTTTGGACTGAGAACAAATATCAAAAGCACTTATTAGGGCGCATCAGTCGATGCGGTAAATAAACGTGGATGTTGAGATTTCGCGTACATTTAAGAAAAGTATCGCAGCAAACGATAGTTGTAATGAAAGTCCAGGGATCATATCCAGTTCCGCTTAAAAACAAACTTCCTCAACTTTTCCCCCTTCACAAAGTTCCAGTATTGTTCGGGCGACTCAACAAGTAGTTGGTGTGTTTACTGTCGCTCGGCCGGGGCATGGATGGCTCTTCTGCACACTGCCTTGCACCGAACTTTAACTCGCAGATCAAATCTCTGTTTATGCGCCACGGCAACCCCTCTACCCTACTCTCTGCTCCCCTCCCTCTCTCTCTCTATCCCTCCCTCTCTCTCTCCGTCACTCTGAGCTCTCTTCGTCCTGCTGCAGCTCTCTCCCTCCCTCTCTCTCTCTCTCGCTCTCGCTCTCGCTCAGCTCGTTCTCCCTCTCGCTTTCTCTCTCTCTCACTCCCTCTCTCGCTCGCTCTCTGTCTCTCTCTGGCTCTCTGTTTTTTTACAGTGAAGGCATTCTTTCAGGATGGCGCCAGTCAGCTCAGTGTTCGCAGACAGCTGTGGCGCGACGCAACTTAAGGAGGGTCTGTCGGTGTCATCAGGAGGGGGAGGGGCCAGGCCGCCCGGCATAATTGAATAAAGTGGGCCAGCGAAAGATGACCAGGAACTGCAGTACGGATCTCTCTCTCTCTCTCTCCCTCTCTCTCTCTAGTTGGAACACATTCACAGAAACTTTGTGAGATTTAGTTTTTTTTTCTGACTGCGCACCAAAAGGAAAGGCTATTTCATGCTCTCCCTCTCTCTCCCCTTCACTCTCTCTCCAAAAAGAATAAATACTGCCCAAACTTTCTATTAACATGCATCACATGAAATATATCCTAAAACATTAGCCTTCCCATATCACACTTCAATTCCGTAGGAAAATACGTACAGATGAGAACAGTTTGTATGCATGTCAATAATACCTCAATAAATTATTGTCAGTGACATGTTCAAAACATGTTCAAAAGTTATTTGAAATAGTATTTCTCTGAACGTGTATGTTGTACCAAATGTTATACCTGTGTGTGTGTGTGTGTGTGTGTGTGTGTGTGTGTGTGTATGTGAGAGAGAGAGAGAGAGAGAGAGAGAGAGAGAGAGAGAGAGAGAGGGAGGGAGAGAGACGGACGGAGGGAGTGTGTGTGTGGCCTGCATTTTCTTAAAATTGTGACAGTGCGTCCTCTCGCGGTCGGTGACAAACGCGTTGTTATTGCATCTCCAAACCGCTCCCTCAAAATGGGGCTGCTGTTCATGCCTTCCTCGCGACAGACACGAGCGACTGACTGCACAGTCTCCGGGACGGCCGCATGAGTGTGTCCCCCTTCTCCAGACTCCTTGCCCGGTTGGCCATAGCTTGTCCTACCCCTTCATTTACCGAGAGGGAAAAAACGGACCGGTGGACAAACGGACGACGAGCTCTCATGATTCATTTAAGGGACTCCGCGCGCGTGTAACCCGATGCTGCCCAGACTGTACATTAGTGGCTCTCCGCGCGCTCCCGCGAGGAGGATATGATAGGGACCTTTGATATCTAATTAAAACGGGTTTCCCCCGGACAGGTCACGGAGTTCCACCCGCGTGCCCACTTCAGGTGGGCACTCCGATGTGTGTTCTGCGCCATTATTCCGCTTCATTGCGCCATAATGGGGGGGCTTGGCCCATTGGGTGGTATTTTGGCTGGCCCGTCCCCTTAGATTGACAATATGTAATTGAGGAACCGGGGGTGGGGGTGGGGGGCGCTTTTGATGCTGTGCAATGCACTGAGATGGCCAGCCTCAGCGACGCCAATGGACGTGACGTCACCAGTAGAGTAAACATGCAGGAAATGATTTTTTTCTCAGTGTGTGTGTGTGTGTGAGAGAGAGACACACACACACACACACACACACACACACACACACACACAGAGGAGAGAGTAGAGTGTACATCCCCGCCCCCTTTTTAAAGAAATGAGTGTAATAAAGAAAATCAACACACACGTGCTGGCATGGCCAGTCCAAACGCGCCACCGCCCATCATTCCACCCGCCTGACAAATCGACTTTATTTCAGAGCAGGTCTCGAGACTGCCGCCAACACCCGTGATGTCCTTCTGAAGGTAACACTATAGTCACCGGCCTGCGGGAGATTAAATGTACATCAATCCACTCATGAGATATGTGTGGCCAAGCGGAATATGTACGCTAAGCTATAAATATCCTTTGCTGTACGTTAGTTCCACGGGCCAATCAAAAAGTAGGTGTCCAGAATTCTGCATAACGCCAATGTTACACTTGGTTCTGTGTGCTTTGCTCGCCGGGCCTGCCGTAGCAAATATTTGCATGTTTGATGTGAGATATCAGACATGTGGAACATTGTGTGTGGAGAAAACAAAAAACGGACTTTTGCTGACTTGGCGTAACGTTGAAACTATTTTCTTGCTTTTTCCAAACCACTGCACAAGTCTACTCTGTCCTATCCCAATCGTTCGCCAGCTCGAGAGATCCGAACGCTGAACTTGGATGGAAAAATAGTCGGCTACTGGCTCGCGCAGGACCATCCCGCTATCAATTGTCATGCTGTCAACAGACACTCGTAATTATCCTTAGGAACGTTTTGTGCGTTATTATCCCGCGAGAATGCGTACGAGGTGCTCCTAGGCTACACACTAGGCAAAATGTAAACCCCCGATTATGTTTTTTTCTGTTTGTTTCTTGACTGGGAGTCTGGAGGCTTACAGTCGGAGACGTGGAAGCTATCCCGCGCGCTCTCTCACACACACCGAGTCTCCCGGTGCAGACTCAGGAGTTTGTGTAACGTGAGCTTATTCCTCCAGCGAGGCAGGCGAACGGCTCCGCTTCAAGTGCTGTCATTTATAATCCTCCCCCCTGTCACAACACCCCGCGGTGGAAGGTGGAGAGCATACGCCTTCATATTAAAAAAAGAGGAATAAAAAATAAAATCATTTAGCAGTTAAAATAATTTTGATACAATACATAATGTCGATACAATTAATTTACTCAATATTGGTGTAGTACACTCAGTGCTAGGCTTCTTTGTGTTTTGGATTGGCACTGGAATAAATTGGCCTGTTATAGGCCAGCAGTTGCATAGATGTGGCGCAGCGCTCAGATATTGAGCTATTGGTATTAAGGCAACAGGGCCTATAGACATTTGGAAACAAAAATAAATGAGGCCCTGGGCTAGTCACAACTCAATAACGCGGGCGGGTTTGTACTGGTGGAGATTACACTGAGGTTGGAGATGGCGCAGATAGTTTGTGAATGATTCTGTCAGACAAGGCAGATTAAAATCAGGAAACATCACACTTTTTTTTTTACTACGAGCAAAACACACACTGGCGCTTTATAGCCTACCCTCCCGTACCACACACTAGTCGCCTTCATCTGAAGACACGAAAATGCACCATATTTTTAATATCATTAATAAATAAAACGCAACAACAACAACAACAACAACAACAACAACAATAATAATAATAATAATAATAATAATAATAATAATAATAATAATAATAATAATAGAATGCAATTACGGTTGGCTTATCTCTCTCGAGTTTATTTCTCCTTGTCATCTTGCATGGGTGATGAAAACTGGCGGGCGCCCAACGTGCATAATTATTTATACCAAACAAAGATAAGCTGAAGTCTAAAGCAGGGAGCCGTGACGCTGAAAACGAGAGAGATCCAGAGAGAGAGAGAGAGAGAGAGAGAGAGAGAGAGAGAGAGAGAGAGAGAGAGAGAGAAAGAGAAAGAGAGAGAGACCTGCATCGCTTTACTGTGATGAGCGGTCTGGGAGGCCAACATTGCCGGGGCTTAGTTGCTCTGTGACGGCCGCGGGTCTACAGTGTGATTCCGTTCACCCAGGTAAAGCTGTCCA
Organism: Coilia nasus; assembly: GCA_027475355.1. NCBI lineage: Eukaryota > Metazoa > Chordata > Actinopteri > Clupeiformes > Engraulidae > Coilia > Coilia nasus. Next base: position 17,508,029 of record CM050199.1, read on the forward strand.
AACAGAGCGAGCGGCCCGGCCAGGGTGAAGCAGAGGGCACGGCCCCAGGCACACCGCTCCACAAACCTCGGTGCGGACCGCCACTGGAATACATTACTATTATCTAGATGGAGGTGCCGATGTGTAGAAAGAAAGAAAGCAAGCAAGCAGGAAAGAAAGAAAGACAGACAGAGCGAAAGAGAGAATGGAAGAAAGAAAAAGAGAAAGTAAGAGAGGCAGATAGAAAGTGGATGAAGGGGCAACAGGAAAATAAAGACAGTGGAGAACAACAAAAAGAGACAGACAGAGAGGCAGCGGGTGAAAGAAAGGAGGCGAGAAAATGAAAGAGAGTGCCAGGGCGATTTGCAGGTTGCAAAAGAAACCAAAAACTCCAAACACCTTCAGCCTGTCAAAGGAAGACATTTATGGGCGACGTATTTTTTTTTTTCAAAACTATTTAGTTTGATGTGCTATGATAAAAGGCTATCCATTTTATATATTTTAAACACGACTACAGTGAACATCCTCTGTGTGGGTGTGTTTGTATCGACCCCGATGCGCTGTAGTCGCGGCTGAAAAAAATAAATAGCATCAGCTAACAACAAAATCAGCATCAGCATAAACTGATAATAATTCGTAAACATATTTGTTCAATATTTCAGGGGGTTTCATTTTTAATAAAATACAACAATTTATCCTGAAACAATAATATTAACTCCGATGTTCTACTCCTTGTTCAGAAGGAAAAAGAAATGAACCTAGCCTAACCTAACGGTTTTAAAAAACGGTAGCTTATAGGTGCTCAAAACAGGAGAGAGGCCTATGGTTTTTGTTTTGAGTAAACGTATAGTCGTTATGGCTAGAAATATGGTTCAGAGAAAAGTGACTAACAAAGGCTATTAAAAACAAAAACACCTTTTCAGGAACAAACTCCCCCTGTCGCGTCATGTGTGTGAACCATCTTAGATTCTTAGAACCTTGTCGAGGGTGTCAAACTGTGAAATACAGACACACCAAGAGCGAAAACACAAATTGTTGAAAAGGTTTTTCTTAGAATGATTGGCAATGAAATAGGCTGACTCGCTTTTTGGGTCCTCGAGGACAGGTTTTGTTTTATGTCACCTGCGAGCGAAAAAGAGAACGGATGCCGTGGCGCGAGGTCACTGATTACACAGTAGTGGGCAAAAGAGAGAGCGAGACAGAGCAAAAGAGAGAGAGAGAAAGAGATGCACAGTCCACGAGGACTTACGACTTTATTAGCCCTCTGCTGCCGTTACGTCAGACCGTTATTGTCGTGAATTGGAGTGGAGGAACACAAAATTAGTCGAAATATTTTGGCTATTTCTCCAGGCAGTCAGGCACAGCCAGGGGGCTTTTGTGGGGGCTGACTGTCAAGTCAAAAAAAGATGACAAGGGGTTTGTAGTTTGGCCTGTGACATTGCTTTTCTGATCAACTCAATAAACAAACAAAAATCATGACGTAGCCTATTTGTGTTCAACAGCATCCCTGATATGTGAGTCTCTCTCTCTCTCTCTCTCTCTCTCTCTCTCTCTCTCTCTCTCTCTCTCTCTCTCTCTCTCTCTCTCTCTCTCTCTCTCTCTCTCTCTTTCTCTCTCTCTCCTGGTTGTTGGTGTAAGAACCTGCGTCTTCCACAGACAACACATGATTGAGAGATGCTGGGGACAGATTTCACCGTAATTTAAGATCGTTCAGGCCGCTGATTATTTCAGAGGGCCGTGGGTCGCTATCTCTAGAAACAGCTGCTCCACGCGCACTCAGGCGAAATCAAGGGGGTGCGGTGCGCCTCGGTCTCTGTTCCCGCTCCCACCATGCAAATAAAACACAAAACGACAGGGAGCCCCTGACAATGGCGGTCTGTGATGCTGTTTTAATTTCATGTCTTCTTTTTCCCAACGTGCTGGAGGAGCAGTGTTTTTTTTTCTAAAATCACCCCCCCCCCTCTCTCTCTCTCTCACACACACACACACACACACACATCCTCATCACATACTGGCAGAAGAAAAACGCAGTTTCAGCAGAGCAGACTGCTTTTACGACCCATTGCTGGGCTAATCAGCTGGATTTCACGGGTTAGGAGAGGCAGGCTCGCTCACTTGCAGGTGGTAATAGATCATTAAAAATCCTTCATCTTTCCCTCGTTTCAGAGGGGAGGAAAATGACTGCTAAAATACACCCTTGAATAGCCCTGCCGCGCCGCTTTTTTTTACAGAGAAGGCAGCCGGTGCAAGACAGGCAGACAGCCAATGTGCTCGAGCTAAAACGAATCGACATCGGCTATATCCAAATGAGCAGACACGAGACCATTAATGTTTTTTTAAACGATGGCCTCATAGACGACGAAAAACGCCAAGCACACCAAAGCACAAAATATTAATAAGAGAATACAAACAAAAATGTCCCATTCGCGTTTCTGGAGTCACTGCAAACATGACTACAACCGGTAGCGGACACACACGTGAGGGGGAGAACGGGTTGTGAGAACAGTCTTGAGCTGAGCTGAGAATAATCTCGAGAATAGGTGCGAGACAGCCTCTGCTGTTCTCTTTTTCAAATGCGTCGAAAACTGGCACACGGAAACAAACAACATCTTTCCAACGGCACTAATTCCACACACACACCAACGAGAAATGACACCAGCACATTCATCCGCGCAACTAACTCACCGCTGGGTGTTTTGGTCATCGAGAAAGGAAACAAATGTGTGTAAAAATAGATGTAAATATTTACTGACCTGCAGAATGGAGACCGGAGACGGGAGTTGTAGATTTTTTTTTCTGTCTTATATTTTTTTCTGATCAGTTGCAGATGCGCGAGAGAGCTGACACACAGATCGAACCGCCGATGGCATTTAGAGAGCGAGCAACAAGGGGAAAAAACCTGGGCTCGCGCGGCACCCCTCCACCCTCCACCCTCCCCCACCACCACCACCACCATCTCCCTCAGCCTGCACACATACACAGTCACACACACACACTTATACACACACACACACACAAAGACTAACCAACGCATTCACTTACCATACTTACTGTATGTTACAGCAGAGCTCTTCCGGGTCGATGCGGGGTGCAGAAGGAAAAAAACACTTAACCTGCCCTCGAGCGAACACATACACATACACAGACACACAGGCAGGCACGCACATACACCCGCAGTATTAACACATAACGAGGTCAGCGAGAGAGAGAGAGAATGCGAGGAAGAGAGAGAAACGGGCGGCACGCGAACAGGTACAAGTAACGTGGGGTCGAGCAACATAATTCCAGAACCGTTAGATTGTTTTTGTTTTTGGCACAATGCTTAACCGGAGTGTTTATTTATTTTTCTGTTTTTTTTTTACAGTGGTAAAAAAAAATGTTGTGAAAATATGGGAGGACAAGACTGTCACAATTCGAATGGCATCTAAGAGATTATTTTGAGGAGTAAAATGCACACACACACATACACACACACACACACACACACACACACACACACACACACACACACACACACACACACACACACATACATATATAAATATTATATTCCTCACCTCACATATATATAGTGGGGAGGAACAGTTGTGGTGGTACTTGTTGAGGGCATGCCCGCCGTCCGCCATGCGTTCTGACTGACTGTGGTTTTAGATTGACAGATAGGTCAACAAAGCAACATACTTTGATTGGAGGATAGTAAATATATGGTTTGTTTGTGCGGTGCTGTACAATGTCACCTAACCCATTAGTCTATGGTGGAGAATATTTGGTTGCATTTATTAAGATCTCCTTACCAGGATTTTTTTTCGTATATTCCAACATTTTGATTCGTTGCTGTCTGTAGGTTACAATGATGTCAAATTAAAGGCATATTATTTAATACTTCCTTATAGTTTTTATTTATACCATTAACATTAAATAACATTTTATTCAGAAAGGAACAAAGACAATTGAATTGTTTATGTTTTTGGTAGATTCGAAAGATTGGAGTGATAATACAGAGTCATTCGAAGTGAAATTATGTCTGGATAAAGTCCATACAGTACTGAATGTGTTCATCACAAATCCAAAGGTCCATTTTCAGAGCCAGGGAATTCAGATAGAGTGCGTAATTCACGGCCTATTCTCCAACCATTTGTGCGTTTGTGGAGGCATTTGCGACGGGCAGAGAACGGCTCTTATTGAGGCAGTGACCCGCTTTGCAGTGGCGTAACACAACAGAACGCGTTCATAAGCATTTATAATGAATAATACGCCTGGCCTATGATGATTACTGCATTACACAAGTGCGGCCTCATATCACACCGCCAACACGCCCAGATATCGACGGGAGCGTCTTCTTTCTCCTTTCCAGACAGACAGAGAGAGAGAAAGAAAGAGAGAGAGAGAGAGAGAGAGAGAGAGGTGGCGTGGGGATGGGGGTAGAAGGATGGAGGATGAGAGGAGGAGAGAAAGAGAGACAGAGAATTGTGCTGACATTACAGACTTGCTATCTCTCACATTGCGTAAACTCAGAAGGAGCGTAAACCGATCACACCAATATCTATCTTTGGAGGAGAAATTCAATTAAGGCAATAAATTAAAGATAATTGGCTAAAACATCCCTATAAACTTACGGAAGCAGCGAGCCAAAATGTGTCTTATAAATAAATGAATAATTCAATGATTCCAGGGCAACAACAGCTCTCATTTATAGAATAAGTATTTCGGTTTTTCTAATAGAATTAGCCAAAAACCCATCCTGATGAGAATCATTTAATCAGCTCGTTCAGACGTAAATAAAGTGCTTATTGGGGAAAAAAGAGATGCCGTCATAATTTTCATGTTAAAGTGGCGCTAATATGCGTCGATGATGAATGCGCATACTGATGCCTCCGATAGAATGCGCACAAAGGTGACACCACAGTATATTCCACAGATAATTATGACACATTGTAATTGTAATAAAATATATTAATAACCCATGTAAAAGTAAAAAAACAGCCTTGAATTAATTCATTTGGATTTGTCTCGGGTAAACCATTACATTTGACAGCTTTGAATTGAATTTTTCTCTTTTATTCTCTCCTTATCAATTATTTGTAAGCGTTAAAGGAGATTTCTCAGATAGCTATACGTGGTAAGGTATAATAAATAACTGAAATACTTTGTAATGCCGTAATTTCCAAATACAATTAATTACATATTTTGGACAATGTATTCTTGCAGATTATGATTCAACTGAGCGCACAGCCTCCACTTGTTATTGTTGAGCAGTGATTTTTTTTCTTCAATGGGCTAAATGTGTCCTTGGCGGTGAGCATTTTCTGATAAGACTTGCTGGCTTATAGGTCGTCGGAGGAGAAAAGGAGGACAAGTCCGCGTGCACCTCACTCGGTATTTCTCTCTCCCTTCACTCCCCTCTCGAGCAAATGTTCTGCAGTTGCCATGAAATCGCGTGATTAATGTCGGAATTGACGTGAGCTCCCGCGTGACAGCCTGCTCTTACAACAGCCAAGTGTAAACCTTGAGCTTGATACATGTACACAGTTGTGTTTATTTAACTAATTTATTTATTTGTTTATTTGTGCTTCTTGATATTTATAACTCTCAATCTTATCGTCCGGTAGATTGAGGGAGGGGATTATGATCTCACGTCCATAAACCGATTAATTTTGTCACCAGAAAAGGCTGTGGCCTGTTCAAACATTGGCAGCCTCGGTACTGCTCACGGGAATTGTTGGGTCTGGCTCCTGAGCTGGCTTTCATATGCTCTTCGCTGAGCTAATTTATCTCGCTTTCGCCATCTCCCTGCTTTATCTACACACACCCATCTCTCCCCCAATTAGTCACTAGATTTGTTTTATTGCTGTCATTATTGGGGACCTTGAGAACAGCCACCAACATCAACCGCTGCACAAGTTACACTTAAGTTAGCAGCCAGCATCCACCCTAAATTGAGGCAAACCCACATTAAAATGTAATGTCTCCATTTTTATATATTTGGGTAAATTGCTTCGTTAAAAAGACTGTTTCTCTCCCGCTTTAGTAGAAATAGATAATCGTTTGGGCTCTATGACCTTCCATAAGCACACACAGGCTTAAATCTTTTCGCTGTCGGGAATGTTTGTCTCTCCATTTCTCCATTTCCCTCCCTCTATCTCCCCTTTCTGTTCTGTTCTGTTGTGTGGTGCGGGTCTGTGTGTTTTATTATTGCCAGGCTGTGTGTTCCCAGCATAAGCCGGTGTGTGTGTATATATGTGTGTGTGTGTGTGTTTTTTTTTCTCTTTTTTTTACGGCGGCTTCTTCCTCCGATTTGATTTTAAAATATTAGGCCGAGGTGGGGAGAATTATAAACGACTGCTCGCTTATCTGCTTGCCTCACAGATCCGGGATCACACAGCCTGATTAAGAAAGAAGTCGCAGCCCGCGCCGGAGTCATAATGATGGCGAATAATGAATCCTTATCTCCGCGGCACAGATTATCTGCCTTTCACCGCGCCATGTTTTGTTACATGGGATAATTTATTGCATCTCTAATACATCACAATGAATCTGATGGTGGGAAGTGATGGCCAATGTTGTGAGAGGAGGAGGGAGGGAGGGGGGGTGGGGGCGCTTTTTTTATCCCGGGGCAGTGAAATGCCTTTACGATTTTTAATTGGTAAAATATAAGGGGGGGGGGGGGGGGGGTAGGAAGGGGGGGGGGGTTGCTGTGGTGTGCTAAGGGACGGAGGAGAGAGGGGGTGTGTATCTGATAAAAAAAAATAAAAACGCCGAGGTAATCTTGCCTTCTAGTGTTCCGCTGCCACACTGCTCTATAATTAGTGTGTCAATTTCAACCTGGAATTAACAAGATCGACCCGCCATCGCTGTGCGTGCTGTGCTGGTGGAGGCGCGAGATCCTAATTTCGCATGATTTATTTTTCACCACGAGGAGATAATTAATCATAAATACCGAACACAGAGCGGGGAAGACGAGATAACAAAATATTTGCATCTAAAAAGATTCGATGAAGCTAATTCGCTTTCACCCTCTCTCCCCCATACCCAACAAACCAGCCCCCACCAAACCAAACCGTCACTGCAAACCTCCAAGATTTTTAATTTTCCATGATTAATCTTTAGCGAAATATCATTAATCATGGAGCTGGAGGAAGAGGGAGGATGCGCGGTAGTCTATATGGGGAAAGGGAGAGAGGCGGAGATGGAGAGGGGGAGAGAGAAAGAGAGAAAGAGAGAGAGAGAGGGAGAGAGAGCCGGTTGCGGATCAGTAGAGGATGCTGGACGCGGTTCCCTGGCCGCAGCCCAGCCCTCCAACCCGGGGAAGAGGCTTTGAGGAGAGGGGTGGTGGGGGTGGCAGTTTGGAGGAGGCTGGGCGGTTACCTGTGCTAACGAACGGCAGCAATTACACATATCATTATGATAACAATATCCTGATATTGTGATACCGCAATAGCTTAGGCCGAGCAGATAACGGAGAGAACATTAGATAAAACATGTAAGCCAGATTTTTATCGACGGATGAAATCACGACACTACCATCAAGTTTCCCCTTTATCAATGACAAATAATCGACAATAATATAATAATAATAATAATAATAATAATAATAATAATAATAATAATAATAATAATAATAACAGGCAACTCTAATGTACACTTGCATTGTTGTATTAATAGCAGGCTAAATATGTGTGAATAACGTTAACAATGTTATAAATCATTAACAGATATCTAAAATAAACTCAAGATAATTTCATTAACAAAGGTTAACCTTACGCTTAAAGTTAACAGCAACAGCACACAATTGCATAATAATAATAATAATAATAGTAATAACAATAATAATAATAATAATAATAATAATAATAATAATAATAATAATAGCAATACATTATTGTTGCTATTATTATTATTTAACAAAAATTATAGGCAAATAGCCTTCCTCCAGAATACATCTCCTTTTTGACAACAGTCTCAGTCTTTGAGCCTTTCCTGGCCTTTTTTCCTGGATGCGCTCTCCGATCCGTCAGTTTGCAATGTTCTGGCACCATCACCGAGATTCTATCATTTCTATTTGTCCACCATCCATCCTTTCCACCAAGGGAGGGAGCAGAGAGAGAGAGAGAGAGAGAGAGAGAGAGAGAGAGAGAGAGAGAGAGAGATTGTTTTGGTTCAGAGAGACACCGGGCCTGAACAGACTGCGGTGGCTAGCTTGCTGCATGTGTCAAGTGTTTTGGGAAAACGAATTGACGTTTATCGTTGCATATTACCCGCGTTATCACCGAGCAGCATTCTGCGAAGATGGCTGAGATGATTTTTTAATGCCCCCCTCCCTTTATTTTTGTTTGTTGGTAGACTAGGAGGGGGATGTGTACAGACACACGGGAGTAGAGATAGATGAAGAGATAGAGACGAGTAGATTGGCTAATGAAATGGAAGACAGGGGAGCTGGAGACAAATATCCCCGTCAGCCTGTTCAGGGCTCTCTAGAGAGTCGCACACACAATGGCTGGGCTTTTATCTGCACCAGAACGTGCTCATCCCCGCGCTAACGAGCCGTTTATTAAAAGCACCCATCGCTTAACCCTGCGCAAAATGGCTTTCTGATCACTCGGCCCCCCACATCGACAGAGGGGGGAGAGAGCGACAGGGAGAGAGATGGAGGGGATCACCTGTAGGCGCTAGCAGTCAAAACAATAGCCTACAGTACGTCACAGTCTAGCAGGCCTACACGCTCAGCAGGCTTAGTGGCCCGTTTATCTGTCATCTACCGAGAAAACCATATAGGGTTTAAGGTAGACACGAGCTAACCGACGGGGTATTATTACAATATGTCGGAAGCTATTGTGTCAGACGTCTCCATAACTGCAAATATTTCGCTATCCCTTCTCTGTCTTATTCTGGCCGCTTTTAAACTTCTCCCTGCCTCAGCTGAGGAATTCGTTTAAGTATTATTAGGGGGCTCTTTAAGCTGCTTAGTCAATGGCTGTTTGTGAGGATTCTTAGAGCCTTGAAAGAAAGCGGGAAAAAATGGAGCCTGCCTGCCTCGCGGTCCGGACTTGATTTTCAATGCAATCTCTGGAACAAATAGCGAACATTTAGCGTTTACACCCTGCCTGGCGACGAGCTGGCTGGGCCGGCTCGAGCGAGTCGGGCTAAAATGACCAGGGAGCCTTTGGAGAGCGCGAGCCCCCGGCTATCGGGTTCTCCAGATCCCCCCGCGCGCACGCGGCTTCGATTTCAGGCCGGGCTTGTCCACGTTCTGCTTTGCTGCCGCGCGCCTTTAAATGAGTGTCAAAGAGGCAAATATCAAATAGCAGCGGGTCAAGCCAATTTGAAGAAGTTTTTTTTTCCTTTTTCTTTTTTTTCAGCGGCCACTGGGCCCCCTCCTTCCTTTTCCCCAATCCTACACCAGCTAGACAGTGAGCCTATGCTCTCCGAATTAGACTAGACAAACACCAGAACCGAGACTTATTGATGAGTAGGGGCACCAGGTCTGGTGGTGGTGGTGGTGTGTGTGTGTGTGTTGGGGGGGTGGTTGAGGAAGGGAACTCTGCTCTGGACGGAGAGAGGATTTATCTGAGTGGAACAGAATACTGACATCTCCATAGCAGGCAAACAACGAGGTTTTATTATCATTAAGATTTCATAGGCCATACAAGTTGTATAAATGACCTAAAAATAAAATCTATTGACAAGTAAACAAACTGGGCTTAATTGGGCTATGGAAGATGCACACAGTATCGCCACACAGAGTACATTGTGGTGGCAAATAAACTCAATCTATCTACAGTGTAATCCAGATTGGGCTACTTTATATTTAGAAAAGCTATGCATTCTAATCTGCCTAATTGAACTATCTCTGGCCTTGTGAGCACGTCAAGGCCAATTTTCTAAAATACCATGATTTTTTGAAAGAGAAACGCGCTCTTCCTCACAGTACTCTGAAGCACCAATTCATTATCAGTGTTATAAAAATATAAAATAGTCAGAGGCACCTTTGGCAGTAAATATATGCTGCGTTTCAAAATACAATTTTGTCGAAGAGAGAAAAAGGCGTGTGGTTTGTGAGTTGGGCTTTTGATTGACACCCCGTCCCTAGGATCATGCTTTAATCCGTGCCTCTCTCCCGCCTTTTCAGAACTCATTTCTCTGCGCGAGATGGGGACTCTGATGGTTGCCTGGGAGACGGTGATAGTGCTAAGCCATTTCCATGTCTGCGCGCAGCGGCCGTTATTCCGCGTGCATAGCCCATTTGCGGCAGAGGTCGTCACAAAGTCATCCCCAACACCGCGCGCATTTATGATGACACTTTTCTCTCCTCTCACGCACCCCCCTCCCCCCTTTTTCTCTTGATGAAAACTGGTGCGCGCGAGCACAACATCAGCATCTGATGACGTTCCCGAGCGCAGGAAGGATGAACTGCCCTTTCTGATCAAAGGAAGCACTGTGCGCTCGCGACTGGTCTCGTGTAGGTGCCTTTATGCCCCGTCCCTCCCCCACATACACCTCCATGGCGCGTGGAGAGAAATGCCTTTACTTTCAATCAAAATACTGCAGAGAGCGCGCTCCATTCTGACATTTTATATCGCTGATCTATGTGGCCTTTTTGAGAGAATAATGCATATTGCATGATTCCAGCCATGCCTGGAAACTGAATAGTCTCCGTCCGGCGCCGGCGCAAGCTCCACGGTGTCGCGCGACAAAAGCTTGATAATGCAGGCTCGTGCGAGGGGGTGGAGGTGTTTACCTGTGGTGTAGGGTTGCGCGTGATAATTAAGCTTATTTATTTACCCGGTCCCGGGAGAGGAGACCCTTCTCCCCGCCCCTGTCCCTCACCACCAGCAAACCTTAACCGTCAGGTCAGTCAGTCAGCCGGGCTCACTTTCAAACCTCCTCCAGCAAGCAAGTAGCCACGCCAAGAGCAGCGGAGATGCCCTCCGCCAACCAAGCAAGAATCGCTGATTGAGGGTTACAAAGACATAAGTCTCTCTCTCTCTCCCTCTCTCTCTCTCTCACACACCCACACCCACACAAACACAAACATGCACACATGATGCCAATATCAGTTCACTCTGCGCGCGCACGACAAAAGCAGAATCACTCCACACTACTGCTCGTGTGTTTGTTGTACTTTTTAATAACAGAGAAATAAACTTTTTTTTTATGTGAGGGAGAGAGGTTCTGTGTCAAAACATGTGAGTCGTCAAAGGCAGATATAGCCGCCATTAGCGCCCGTAGTTAAAAAAAAAAAAAAAAACTAAAACTATCTCTGTTTGGCACCTTTCCATGGCGTCTTCACAGCCTCGCAGCCTGCTTACACGAGCGCCACGTAGCCTTCAGTTTAAGGCCATTGATTAGACTGTTGAAACACAGCGCGAGAGCCTTCTAATTGCAGATGACGCTCGAGGTGATGGAGAAAAAGGGAGCGAAGAAAGAAGAAGGGCGAAATAAATAAATATATTCATTAAAAATAATTTCGCCCGCGCCGCCTTCACGCCATGTTTCTAATTGCTTTTGAAGTCTGTCGTTTCAAAACAATTGATAAAGAAAAGAGTGCCATACCGGCAGATAAGCACGAGGTGCTGCGTACAGTAGCACTCGTAGCCTCAGATAAAAAAAGCGCCAAGCACTCACGGCGGGAATATCTAATAAATTACTGAAAAGACATGTGTTCAAGAACAGAGCTGGCATCTGGGTGTTTTCCCCCTTTTAATTCAAGCTCAAGGCATCTCCTAAAAATCTACGTCTGGCTGATAACTGGCCCTCTGGATGCGAAAAACTTTCTTTCAAAAGCAGAGTGGAGATTGTGAGGGCTTTCTGCTTGTGCATCTGCATTTCCAGATAATTCAGGGCAAAAATAAAAAATTAGAATGCAATTTATCATTTTTTATAATGAAATATTTCCCCCTCACAATGCCCAGAGAGTTAGTTTTTAGCTCCAATCTTCAGATGAAAAACTTTCCAAGCCGTCAAAGCGGGCCTACTCAGTTTCAGTCCTCTGCCTGGGCCTCTCCAAGAAAAGGCGAAGGAGCGGATAACAGCCTTGGCGTGATTGTGCGTAGTATTGTAGCAGCTAGGCCTGCATGACCCGTCGCACTTACAAAGCACAATGGAAGACAAAAGAAATCACCTATTAATCCACTAATGCCTTATCAAAGTAGCCCTCCTGTACACGCCTTCGAACAGAACACAGCTGTCGACCTATGGCACCGTTTCCTCTCTCGTCAGCCAATTCTGCGTTGTCTCGTCCTTTTCTACGACATATCAAACATGACAGTGTTTTAACAAGGTGGGGAGGACAGGTGGAGATGATCTGAAACAGCCGAAAACTAGGACTGGAAGATGAATCCTGATCTGTCATCCTATGCAGCAGCGCACGGAGAGTAACAGTTGACTGTGGCAAGATTACAGGTCTCGTTCCTGCACGCTTATTAAGTCAAAAATAACTGGTGGCTTAAATGGCTCGTGCCACAGAGACCCCCGGAGCATATCCAATAGTCTATTATGAATATCACAGCCCGGCAGGGGGCGCGCGGCTTTTTGAAAGAGTCCATTTAAATGTAGCTATTTAATGTCCGCATCCGCGAGGCCGCAGCGGCTCCACCTGACAGCTAAATTGGTTCTTTTACAAGTCAAGCACGGTGTGAGTTTACGCGAGTCTCTGGGTAGACATTTTGTTCTGAGGTTTTGAAGCCGTCTATTAAGTTTTAGAAGTTTTTCTCCTCCTTACAACGTTAACACTGTGACCAGCACTAGTGAAACGTCACTCCTGGGAATGTCAACTTAATTCCAATATGCTAAATAATAAAAAAAAGACGTAATCAACAAATATGATTAAAACGAATTCTATTTTTAAAACATATCTAACACAAAAATATTAGAGAAAATCAATCAAAACAAATAAACAGAGCGCTATTAGAGTCTATACTCCAGATCAGATATAGCGGTTATTGCTGTCCAATAGCTGCCTATATTTTCATACAGTCACTGCCTTAACCTGCCATTATACAACCTGCCCAGTAACATCTAAAATCGTTTACTTAAAGATTGACAACAACTTAGTAATTATTAGTTACACATTCACTACATACTTTTAAAACGTTTTTATGGGGGTGTTATTACAATCGAAAAACAATGTAAACTTATACTGTCACTATTAAGGGCAACACAACAGACCCAGATACCCTTTGGAAATACTTTGGAAAGTTAGTAACCGCCATTAAAAGTGTACATATTTACTGACTGATTCAGAGAGGAATTCTTGCATCTTTTAAATTGCCCCTGTTACATCAGTTAGGTACAGTATAACAAAGTGTGTAACATTATGTACTTACACTGTATAATAGGGTTAGGGTTAATGTTAGTGTTAGCTATGTACAGTATACGTACATAATATTACATGTTGGTACTACAACAGGAGCAGTAAAGTAAAGTGTTAGTGAATTAATAAAGTGTTAGTGAATTGTTACACTGGTAGACCGAACATGAGGGTCTGAAAGTGTGAAACCAACCGTGTTACTTAATAGGCGTGAGGTTGTTTAAAGAAGCACAATTTAAGCAAAGAGCAACAGCTTAATCAAGGTAAACATTCCTCCACCACCTACATGCATGCCTACACACACACACACACACACACACACACATACACAATGTGTGCAAATTATTACACACACCAAATGCTGTGTTATCCGAGGCTATGCAAATGAAAATAAAAAAGTGATAAAAAATGAGAAAAATAAATGAGAATGGTACATGTAGAAGTACATGCATAGAGAAAGGGAGAGAGAGAGAGAGAGAGAGAGAATGTGTGCGTGTGTGAGAGAGAGAGTAAATGAAAGAGTCACTCGAAGGCCATGATTTGTTCTGATGCACTCTAAACAAGTGTTAAGTCTGATGAAAGAGTGGCTTGTGTGTGTGTGTGTACACATGTGTGTGATCAGTGGCTAAAGCAGGTGTGAATATGTTCCAAAAAATGTAAACATATCTGTCTTTTCTTTTTTTTAAGTAGCTATGTGTGTATGTGTGCGTGTATGTGTGTGTGTTGGTGAGGGTTGAACGTATGTAAGCAAGCATAATAATGACAGCATCTATGCGTGTGTGCAAATGCGTGTGTGTCTCTAAATGATTGTTTGTAAATGTGTGTGTGTGTGTGTGTGCATATGCACACACATGGAAGCAGGTACGTTTGGCTAACATCAGTGACATAGGGTGCAATTAAAAAGGCGTAATCTTTCCATGTGGAAGGCATTTCTCTTATCACCCGCGCGTTTGGGGGAAAAAAAACTCCATCCGAACCGCTACCGTATGCCTGGCAGTGCAAGTTCAGCTTTGAAACTCTCTCTCACACACACATACACACACACACACACACACACACACACACACACAGCTGGCTTTGAAACACACACACACACAGCTGGTTTTGAAACATACACACACATGCATACTGCTGGTTTTGAAACACTCTCTCTTTCACACACACACACACCTGGCTTTGACACACTG
>CM050199.1:17552500-17557500 GCA_027475355.1 Coilia nasus
ATAAATAATAACAAATGCTAATACAAGCTTCAAAGAAGTGTTAGCTCCCAGCACAGCTAGCCACCAGCTGGCTATGGTTACACAGCATGTGGGTAACAGCCAAAAGGGTAAAGTTATGTCATGTAACAGAATGTAATTTAATGTAATGTTTGTCATAGTGTAGCTATTATAGAGAGTGGTGTAGAAACATATTGCCAAATAGCATTTATGCACATTGGCATTCGGATAGGCCTTAGGTCTGAGGAGTTTATGTTCATATAATCAATCATTTTGGACAGGAAGTTACTTCGTTATCCTTGCTAAGTACAATGAAAGACGCTTAAAGTTTGTTTCTAAAGCTGGTTTTAAGTTATTTATATTATACTAAATACCACTTACTAGCATGTGTCTTAAGGCGTTGGAAGGAAGGTTTAGTAACATACACTAATAATTTCTTTCTGCTAAAAGGTTCCTTCCTATTCAAATTGAAAATGCTCAGTATTAGGTTTTTTTCCACTGTTGTGCTAGCCCATGTGCTGGGAAAGGTTTTGCCTTAAGCATAGAGCAATATCTTTCCCAGGTGTTCTGTGATTCTTGTAAATTAAGCTCCTGGTAACAGGTAACATTCACACACACACACACACACACACACACACACACACACACACACACACACACACACACACACACACACACACACACACACACACACACACACTACTCTGTTCTGTCTGTGTTTTCCCTCTGAGTTGCTCTGCACTATAAACAGCCCCAAGGCTTTGAGGTGACAGGCGTGGTCAGGTAACCGCTTAGGCCTCAGGTGATATGTCTGTGTTTGGTCTTGTGTGTGTGTGTGTGTGTGTGTGTGTGTGTGTGAGACAGTGTAGTTTGGTAATGGTTGAGATGGTGCTTATGTTAGGGTTCACACGCAGGCTTTTTCTTGTTAACTCGCCACCCCCAACCCCCACCCTCTGCCATGCATCCACTCACTCACTCACACACACACACAAACACACACACACACACACACACACACACACACACACACACACACACACACACACACACACACACACACACACCCTCCCCAGGGGGCCTGTAGAGGGTCCAGAGTGTGTGAATGGAGGGTGATTCATATTCATGAGGGCAGCGACGCCTCACCCTTGAGATGGCAGGAGTTTATCTAACGCAGCAGAGCACAGAGCACAGTGTCTGGCATCAACAACACACATCAAACAAAGCACTCAGCAACAACACACACAACAACAATAAACAAACAAACTCATTACAACAACATACATCATCACACAAACATGCATTTGGTCACACTTTACTTGGATAGTCCAATGGATGGTTCTACAGACCATCTACAGATGGTCTGTAGAACCATCTTCAGATAAAGAAATTATTAGTGTATGTTACTAAACCTTCCTTCCAACGCCTTAAGACACATGCTAGGAAGTGGTATTTAGTATAATATAAATAACTTAAAACCAGCTTTAGAAACAAACTTTTAGCGTCTTTCATTGCAAGGATAACGAAATAACTTCCTGTCCAAAATGACTGATGATTGATTGGCTAAGAGACTATTAACAAAACATCTGTTGCAGCTCCATGTCTTGTGAAGGTTAGGGGTTGGGTTTGATTAAGAAAATAATTTAGTGAAACTAATCAAACTGAATTTCAACAAACCATCAGTAATGTCTCTGTGTGTGGGCTGTCCAAATAAAGTGTTATCATGCATTTTTACAGGAAAAAAAAATCATTCTTCATTCATTCATTCATTCATTCATTCATTCATTCATTCAAAAGTCATTATTCTAGTAATGTAAATATACTTTGTGTGTTGTGTGGTCTGACTATGTGCTATGCATACGGCTGAAACCACAATAACAACTTGCTTGGCTTGGTACTGTTGCACGGTGTGCTTGGAATGTTGGGAAGGCGAACGTTCTATAGAACGTCAGGCTCAATAGAGTATAATGTGCAACTTTAGAATCCTCCATTGTTGAAGAACACATACTTGTCTAGAATCTTCCACCGCTAAGCTAAGCGTTAGGAGCTGTTCACACTGCATTGTTTTTTTACGCCTCCATAAACGCGAGAAGTGTTGCTGGTATTGTATTACAAAATCCAAGCGTTTGCTGAAGATGTCAAGGTTCGTTTACTGTTGCTAAGTTATGTACATATGGTCCGACATTTTGTTCTGTTGATATTTGAAACTCAGCTGTCTGTTAATAATAATAATAATAATAATAATAATAATAATAATAATAATAATAATAATAATAATAATACATTTTATAAAAAAAGTGCCTTTCAAAACACCCAAAGTCAGTCACTATAGCTATGCTGCGCAATGACCTATTGTAGAAACAAAAATCGAACAGAATTTAACTTTGAGCGCCCCACGTTTTTTACAAGCCTCGGACGTACAAAAACAGCTGAATTCGAGCACCTGGCAGAGAGAAAAAGCGTGGCAGTGTGAACGTCCCCTTCATGTTCTGCTAAAGCTCTGTTGGGCCATACGAGCGGTAATCCCCTATTTATAAAGCATGTTCTTCACCCGGTATGCCTTAGTTCGCTGCAGTGTCAACATGCCTGCCAGTCAGGGGTGGATGACAGTTGGAGATGGTAATGGTGCTCAAAGGTGCTAATCCCAGTCATTAGTGTAAGTGATAGTGCCTCTGTGTGTGTGTGTGTGTGTGTGTGTGTGTGTGTGTGTGTGTGTGTGTGTGTGTTGTTTTTAGTTGTAATACACTCATTTGCTGTTCTTAGACCAGCTCTGGGTAATTAACACAGCTAATGAAAGGGTTTTCACACCTGATAAATGGGTGTGTGTGGGTACCCATTAACACAAACAAACATTGCATGTAACCACACAATCACACACACACCAGGGGTGGAAATTAACTTTGCAAAATGTGAACTTTTACCAGCCACTGATAAATAAATGATAAAATCCACCATCCCATTTCCATCCCTGACACACATACATGCATACATACACACACAACCATAAACACCCACACGCAGATTCTATTAATTTAGTCAGATGATATAATGTGTGCACCATGTGCTGTCTGTGCATATGTGCATATGTGTGTGAGGTCATTAACGGTCAGTAACGGTGTGTGTGTGTGTGTGTGTGTGTGTGTGTGTGTGTGCTCATCCTCTGTGAGTTTTTAATCTGTGAAGTTCTCACGCGACCTTAATCTCTCTGTCTCCTCCTCCTTCTCATCCTTAGTATTGGTCAGAGGTGTCGAAGGGCCTCTGTGTATAAATACTGGGTATTAATGTGTTTTATGTGTGTGTGTGTGTGTGTGTGTGTGTGTGTTCTCAGGCTGTCTATCTGTCTACTCATCCTCAGTACTTATTAGAGTTGTTGGAGGGGCGCGGTTCATAATGAAGGTGTTTTTTATGTGTGTGTGTGTGTGTGTGTGTGTGTGTGTTTGTTTGTGCATATGTATGTGTGCGTTCTCATGCTGCCTCTGTCTATCTCCTCATCCTCAGCACTTGTCAGAGGTGTTGGAGGGGCTTTGTGTATAATTAGGGTGTGTTAATGTGTTTTATGTGTGTGTGAAAGTATGTGTGTGTGTGTGTGTGTGTGTGTGTGTGTGTGTGTCAGGCTGTCTATCTATCTCCGCATCCTCAGCACTGGTCAGAGATGTTGGAGGGGCTTTGTGTATAATTAGGGTGTGTTAATGTGTTTTATGTGTGTGTGAAAGTGTGTTAATGTGTTTCACGGGTGTGTGTGTAAGTGTAGATAAGGCGGCTTGGGTGGGTGGGTGGGCGTGGCAGACCGATGTAATAAACAACACAAAAGAGCCAATCATCTCCTATCTGCTCATCGCCATCTTCATCACCCTTATCATCGTCATCAATATGGCCGCCTTATCGACAGGGAGGGGAGGGGAGGGGAGGAGAGGAGAGGTGGGTCACAGAAGTTCTGTGAGGGCTCTCTTGAGAACCTAGAGGTGGTCCCGGTTCCCACCATAACCCCCCTCTTCCCCATCCTGGGCCCAACCAGCCCCCTTCATCTCTCAGGAGGCCAATACAACACAGCTGATTGGGATCAACCCCAGCACATCCATACTGGTACTGTCCAGACTGCGGTGTGGGTGTGTGTGTGTGTGTGATGGGGGGGTGGTTGTGGTGTGTGTGTGTGTGTGTGTGTGTGTGTGTGTGTGTGTGTGTGTGTGTGTGTGTGTGTGTGTGTGTGTGTGTGTGGAATAGGGGAATAGTGGTAGTGGTGTTTGTCTGAGTGTTTTTGTGTGTGGATGAGGTGGGTGGAATGGGAGTGTTTGCATGTGTGTGTGTGTGTGTGCAATTGTGTGTAATTGTGTGTATATGTAAGTGTGCTTAAATAAATAAAGTATGTTAGTAAAACCTGCTTTCAGACTTAACCTGGAATGCTAAATTCTGACTGAGTTTTTTTTTTTGGTGACTTTTTATTTTACTGTCCCTGTTACATCAATAACGTACAGTTAGGGTTAGAGTTAGGGTTAGTGTTAGGAATGTACAGTGTAAGTGCATAATATTACATGCTTTTACAGATACACTAAAAAATGAACCATAAAATAAAGTGTTCCAGTGTTTATTTTCCAAAAAACATTTCAACATTAGAAAAAAATATCAAGTACTGTGGTCCCTCGTTATTCGCGGGAGTTACGTTCTAAAAATAACCCGCGATAGGCGAAATCCGCGAAGTAGTCAGCTTTATTTTTGTACATTGTTATAAATGTTTTTAGGGCTGTAAAACCCCTCACTACACTTATACACTTTTCTCAGACAGGCAAAGTTCACACTTGCAAACATACAGCACTTCAGAGTCACAGCTAGCGGTGGAAGATTTATGTAAATTTTACAAGCTGAGCGCATTCTGTACTGTACATGAGATTGCATGCACTAAAAAAATCCGCGAAACAGCGAGGCCGCGAAAGGTGAACTGCGATATAGCGAGGGACCACTGTAGTTCATATGTGTGAACTTAGCCACCAAAATTCTGGAGAAAAAGTAGT
>CM050199.1:17610000-17615000 GCA_027475355.1 Coilia nasus
GTGAAGACACGAAGGTCCAGCTGGGAAACAGGTTTGTGCTTTCCCACAGCACTGATAGCTGAATACACAGACATGTTCTGGAAATAGCATATCAAATACAGTGTATCTGATCAGCGCCCCTCGGCTTATATGCACCCAACAGTGCTGAAAGGTCTTCGATAAGCACTAACTAAGGTTTGAAGCAGGGTGCCCCAAGACTCAAAATCACAGACACTTCAGCTAGAGTCACTGCTCCTATTAGGATTATGGCTACAGGTACGGCTGCTATCACCACTGCTATCACTACTGCTGCTATATGCTTTTGTTATAGTTTCACAAGGCAGTAAATGTCTTTATTGTTGCACTTTTTACTATTGTTATAATTTCATTACAGAGTAAATGTGTTAAATATTGTCTCCCGGTATTGCAGTAATAGCAACTGCCAACAGGTTATTATAGACTGATATTTATTATAGTTATTATAGTTACGAAATAACGGAAACTAAAATTAAGAAATGTTTGTGTTAATTGAAATAAAAACTACAATTAAAAGAAAAAAAAAAAAACTAAAACTAACTGAAACTGTGCTGTGTGCTTACAAAACTAACTAAAACAAACTAAAATTATAGCTACATTTCTCTTCATTTTCATTTTTGGCAGTTTACTTTCCATGCACAGGGAAATTCTCTCCCACATGCAGGAGATTTCTGATCTGTTTACTCGCACATGTGCGACTAGTAGGCTGTGTCACACAAAGTAAGATGCAACATACTGCACTGTACACAATCAACCGTCTGACCACACTACAATACACTGATACCGTCAGTCTTGAGCGACCGCTGTTATGACTCTTGTAAAATAACTTTGTGGGTGCACACGGTAGTTTGTAGCAATAGTTTATTCACAAGCTCGTGCATCACTTGTAAAGCAGCGTGGATGCCCAGACACTAACAAAATAATCATGTATGCAAACAGTACAAATACCATGCATGCCTCTTCTGTCACACCAGGTTCTTTATTGTATCTCCTTCCAAAGTAGATCAAGTTGTTTTTTCCTGAAAAGAACAGTTGTTAGGCCTAACTGTGCACCCAATGTATTCTGTTTATATTACTTTGCATTAAAATTGTGTTTGTTTTAGATTTTCATTATCACATGATCTGGTGAATTATAAAGCAATGTTTTAATTAAGGTTAAATAAAATGTAGCAGTAAAAGAAAGGCTGTTGGCCAGTGAGGCTAAGGTGGAGGCTCTGAAGATGGCACTGACCATCACTCAGAATGAGCTGCAGGACACCAAAGCAGAAATGAAGACTGAGGTGAGGTGAGAATTTGAGGAAAGAAAATGCAGCACAACAGACAGAGCTGAGGTCCGTTGCTGAGAGACTGGCAGCCACTGAGACTGACATGGCCCAGGTGAAGAAAGACACTGCAGCACAACACACAGACCTGACTATACTATACTATGAAGGCTGAAGTCATTAACCTGACCAAGGAAAACGAAGTCACTGCAAATGAAGTTGATCATCTGAAGATGGGACAATGAGGTACAAGAGGCAGAGCTGACAGCAGTGAAGACCAGACTGGCAGCCACTGAGACCCAAGTAGAGAATCTGAAGAAGGAAATTAAAGCAAAACCCAAGGTCGCATTCTCAGCAGGCATGACTAACTATGGTTACATACATGCTGGGAATACTGACTTGAACTTGGTTTTCAGTACAGTCATCACCAACGTTGGGCAGGCCTACAGCAGCAGTTCGGGCTTCTTCACAGCTCCAGTCAGGGGGGGGGGGGGGGGGGTCTACTACTTCAGATTCAACGTCCTGGGTTCTCTAGACTCAAGCAGCATGGTTATCGGGTTGTATAAGAACAACCAGCTGGTCATGAAGATGAATGACTATGACGCTGATGGACTTTACAACTATCTGTCCTGCGGAGTGACTCTGCAGCTGGAGGCGGGAGACATAGTTAACATGAGAATCCCAGCAGGCCACAGGCTCTACAATCATTCTGACAATTACAACAACTTCAGCGGCTTTCTCCTCTTTACTCTCTAAATGAACAACAAAAGTGATAATAATTATAAGAAAATGAAGCACGTTTAAGATCAAGTTCATCTTTGGAAACATCCAAAAAAGGCTTAAATAAATAAAGAAAAATTGTTGCAAACTTCTGCACACAAATCCAGATTTTTTATAGTGTGTAAATGGTTCAAATGTATTTTTTTGGTTTTCCACCTTTGCAACACAAAAAAGGAGTACACACACACACACACACACACACACACACACACACACACACACACACACACACACACACACACGTGCATATATGTGACCAATGCACACGTGCATACGCACACGCGCACGAAAATACAGTGATTATAAGCTAGTACAAAGACACAGACAGACAGACAGACAGACAGACACACACACACACACACACACACAGACACTGGCCAAGCTGACCCTTGCTATTATGTGCTAGCCCAATGGCTAGGTGAGGGAGGTAGAAGTATTATCCATGCCTGCGTCTCATGACAGCGTTTCGCCCGGTGCGTATTGTAACTCTCAAAGCTGTTTTCTGTAATTGTCCCTCAGTGGTGGAACACACTTCCAGAAGCTACAAGACTAGCATCATCTCTCTCAACCTTCGAGAGGCATGTAAAGACTCTCCTCTTCCACGACTACTTACTGCACTAAAGCCTGAGCTGGCCCAGACCCGGGACTGACTCTAAGGCATGCTGTGTGTTGTGTGTGTGCTTGACCCTTTACTAATGCACTTAAAAAAAAAAAAAAAAATTAACCCCAGTTGGCATTTGCACCTATTGCTCTGTATATCTCCTGTGCACTTTCTATCTGCAAGTGTTGTACGCTGTGATTATGCCCTCTATTGTAAGTCGCTTTGGATAAAAGCGTCTGCCAAGTGTAATGTAATGTAATAATGTAATGTAACTCCAAAAGACAGCACAGCTATGAGGAAGGGAAAGATCGCACACAGGAGCTGAGTAGTTCGATGATACTCACGCTGATGATATACTAAATATTTGTTTGCTGTTTTGTATGAGTTATATTGCTTTGGGACTTATTACTCATTTAAGACCACTGATTGTGTGTGTATGTGTGTATGTGTGTGTGTGTGTGTGTGTGTCTGTGTGTGTGTGTGTGTGTGTGTGTGTCTGTGAGGGACCCGAGTGAGGATGTGGCAGAGCTGGAGAGGCTGAGGTGAAACAGTCAAGACGGCAACCAGATGTTCAAAAATAGAGTGTGAATTTATTTAAAAATACAGCAGCTCCAAAAGGCTAATGTGGAGACAAATACAAGCAAAAATATCACAAAAAGAAAACAAAATTGTAAATGCTATTAGCTTTTACCGCGAGCACCGCGTTACAAACACTAAACACCCAGCGTTTAATGGTGTCAGGCCGACACCAAACCTTTCCTCAAATGTCCACAATATTCATGAGCTGTTCCCCGAACCTGGTACTTTACACACATAAATAGATACCTACATACAGTCCCTATTCCCCTTGCAGTCCCCGAGAGTGTCTGTGAGTGTGCATGTGTGTGTGTGTGTGTGTGTGTGTGTGTGTGTGTGTGGATGCATGGAGTCTCTCTCCCTCTCTCTCCTGCTCTCGTGGACAGACAATGGCACCTGCTGCAACCAGAGCAAATGCTATCCAGCATAGCAGTGAGAAGGGGGGAGAAATCACCTTCTCCCAGCGTCTATGTGTGTGTGTGAAGTAAATTACCCACTGATATTTGTTTGTACACTCCTGCATGATTGATTGGCTACACCTGAGGCAGACACATTTCAGTCTTTTTCCCAGGGTGGGCGGCCATCTTGTCTGGGACACGCTTCTGATAAGAGGGTCAATAGGCTCTGATTAGCGTTAAACCATATCTCTCACCCCACCTACTCTTTCTCTTTATCTCTCCCTCTCTATCCTTTTTTTTCCTTGTGATCTTTCTGTCCCGTCCCCCCCCCCCCCCCCCCCCCGCCCCCCGCCCATGTCCATGAAGGACCTTGACGAGGACTCTGTGTTGTGTGTGTGTTGTGTGTTGTGTGTGTGTTGTGTGTGTGTGTGTGTTTATTTGTGTGAGTTTGTATACCCGTTTGTATGTGTTTATTGTGTATTGTATGTGTGTATCTCTGTGTGTTAAAGTGTGTGTGTATTTGCTTGTGTTATTTATTTCTATGTGTGTGTGTGTGTGTGTGTTGGTGCTTTTATGTGTGTTTATTTTGACTATGCTTTTATGTCACTGTTTGTTTATTTGTTTGTGTTTTTATATCTGTGTGTGTGTGTGTGTGTGTGTGTGTGTGTGTGTGTCTGCGTGTATATGTAGGCTATCTGTGTGTCTGCTATGCTATGTGTCTGTGTGTCTCTCTTGGTGTGTGTGGTTATACCTGTGTGTGTGTGTTTTTTATTTGTGTTTTTATGTGTGTGTGTGTATAGGTGTATTTGTTTGTGTTTTTTATGTTTTTATCTGTGTGTGTGTGTGTGTGTCATTAGGGTGTCCTCTGCTAATGCTGTTTAGGCCCAGCAGAGGCGATAAGAGCGGCCTTGCTCTTAAAAGAGGATGCATTATTTAACACCTCTGACAACTAATGGCCACGCACCCACCCCAGCTACAATTGAATAACACACAGCCCGATAACAGACACACACACACACACACGCACACACATTGTTTATTCTCACACACAAACACTGCACATATGCACAATAATAATGAGAGACCTGCATGTATAAACACACACACACACACACACACACACACACACACACACACACACACACACACACACACACACACACACATTTTCTCTAAGGGATAGGACTTCTGAAGAGACAAGATAGGGAGAGATGTGTGTTTGCAGGGAGGAGGATGTGTGTGTGTGTGTGTATTGGAAGGTGTTATCAGACCAGGAGGAGCTGCACACACACACACACACACACACACACACACACACACACACACACACACACATTTTGGCCAGCTGATAGGTCAGGCCACAAAGGT
>CM050199.1:17627500-17630000 GCA_027475355.1 Coilia nasus
GCATCTCTGAGAATGGCGCAGGCAGCAGCAGCCCAGACCAAGTCCTCAGCATACAGCAGCTTCTGAGCTGCCTGCAGCCTAAAAGCGTCGACACGACTCTGTATGTCCACCAGACCCTGCCCGCCTTCACACACTGGGAGGAACAAAACTGGAGCAGGGAGCCAGTGCTGCCCTGACCAGAAAAAGTTGACCAACCTTCTTTGCAGTTCCTTTAATAGCTGTTCCGGTGGCTCCAGGACCGCAAATCTGTGCCATAGCATGGAGGCGGCCAGGTTATTCGTAACCAAAACTCTACCCCTGTAGGATAGCTCGGGTAATAGCCATTGCCATTTAGACAACCTAGCAATCACCTTCTCCAGCACTCCCTCCCAATTTCTTTTTAAAAATTGTTCCGTGCCAAGGAACACCCCCAGAACCTTAAGGCCTTCCTTTGCCCACTTTAGGCCCTCTGGAAGCAAGGGGGCCCCTCTCCCTACCCATTCCCCAGTAATAAAACCCTCAGATTTAGCCCAATTGACCCTAGCTGATGATGCTTTCTCATAGAGTGTTAAACTCTTGCAAAGCTGAGTAACATCATCTTGTCCTGAGATAAAAATAGTGACATCATCATAGCCAAGCTATACAGTTGCCCCGAAAGAGGACAGCCCTGGCGAATACCTCTTGCAAGAGGCACAGGGTGGCTAAGACCTCCACCCACTTTAAGAATAGCTGATGCGCCCTCATAAAGCAATTTGATCCAAGAAATAAAATTTTCCCCAAAACCAAACGCAGTTAAAACACTAAAAAGATACCCATGGCCAACCCGATCAAAAGCCTTTTCCTGGTCAATTGATAAAAACCCAAGGTTAAAATTCTTCTTCAATGAGATATCAATAATATCTCTCATTAAAAACAAATTGTCCATTATCGTGCGACCTGGAATGCAGTATGTCTGGTCTCTATGAATCAGGCCCGCTAAACACTCTTTCAGTCTGTTTGCTAAAACTTTTGAAAATATTTTATGATCAACACACATTAGTGAAACAGGCCTCCAGTTTTTTTAAAAGACCCAAATCCCCCTTTTTTGGTAAAAGTGATAAAACTTGAGCTAGTGGGCAACTGACCGTTTAAAAAGCATTCATTCAACATGTCGCAATAGTCTTTGCCCAGTATATTCCAAAAACACTGATAAAACTCTGCTGGTAATCCATCCATTCCTGGTGCTTTCCCTCTTGACAGCTGCTGAACTGCCTCAGAGAGCTCTTGAAAAGATATTTTTCTGTCCACAGCCTGTTTATCCTCCACAGACAGTGATGGAAGCCCTTCCAACAACTCAGCACAGCTCACCGGGTCACATTCAGTTACTCCGTACAAAGTTTTATAAAAATCCACTGCCATTTCTCTCATTTCGATTGGGTCTGACGTCACTGTCCCATCCTCTCGTCGCAAGTATATCATAAACTTTTCCTGCATGGTTTTCTTCTCCAGGTTAAAAAAGTACGAGGTTGGAGCATCCATGTCCTTAATTGAAGCAAATTTGGACCTTATTAGGGCCCCCTTTACACGTTCCTGTAAAAGCAACCTCAGCTCTTGTTTTTTTTCAGTTAAATCCACCACATTATTTTGCCCCACACCCCTCTCCATAGTCTTTATCTCCTCTTCAAGTCTTTCAACACTGTTCTTTATCATTGATGTAGTATTAGAGGAGTACTGCTGGCAATACACTTTTATTTGAACTTTACCCACCTCCCACCATTGACAGAGATTCTGAAAAGTCCCCTTTTTGCTTTTCCATATACTCCAAAAAGTTCCAAACTTTTCACAGAAGATTTTGTCACTTAGTAATTTGGTATTAAAATGCCAATAATATCTTGGCCTTGATGACACAACAAAACAAAAATCCACAGTAACTAAGTGATGGTCTGAAAACCCAATGGGTATAATAGATGAGCCCACAATCCTATTATTGAGGGAGGCAGTTACATACAACCTATCCAGCCGGGCCCCACTCACAACCGAATCTACAACCCTTACCCAGGTATACTGTCTAGTATGCAAGTAGCGACTCCTCCAAACATCTAATAAATCAAATTCTTTCATAATTTTACCTAAAAAGCTACCTGATGAACAATGAGGCTCCTCCCCAATTCTGTCAAGCATAGCATTTGTTGTACAGTTCCAGTCTCCCCCTATTACAACATAAGCATCAGTGTAATTTTGTTTTAGGTACTCTTGTAGTTTCCTAAAGAAAAGTATACGCTCAGGCCCATTATTAGGTGCATAGATATTAATAAAAGCAAACAATTGACCCATAACAACAGCATTCACTGCAATAGCCCTACCCTTATCTATTTCTACAGTTGAGATGATTTTCATATCTAAATTATGGGTGAATAGTACAGCAACCCCAGCACTTAAGTTCGTCCCATGACTAAAAACACATTCTCCCTTCCAACCCCTTCTCCAATCAATTTCATTATACACATCAGAATGTGTTTCTTGAAGAAAAAAGATGCCAACA
>CM050199.1:17652500-17657500 GCA_027475355.1 Coilia nasus
AAATCGCCTCTGTTGAAACACCTTGTTTCCTTCAGATGTCAGGTGTATATGGTGCTTGAAAATGGTTATGACGATTTGAATTTGGTTATAAAACTGAAGGTGGATGGTTTTGATTATGTTTTGTTTGTTACGTCTGATTCTGGCTTAAAGTGTTTTAAATGCGGTAGTATGCGGCATGCAGTGCGTGACTACCCTGGGAATGATGGTGCGGGTCAAAAATCAGCTACTGATGGTGTGCTTAGTCAAGATGTAACTGTTTCTTCAGTTTCTGAAGGTCCTTTGTGCAGATTGAGGGAAATGGAGTGCATGACAATGTTCAGTCTGATGCTGTGGAGGCTGATCTATCTCTAGATCGTATGCCCACAGGCGGTAGTTCTTCTAATCCTTCGGTCGCTGTGTCGGTGAATGATATGATTACTAAGGAGCTTGCAGCGCTCACCGAGGGCACAACTGATGGGCCAAGAGTGACACGCACCGTTTAGGAGAGAAGGTGCTTTTATGGAGAGGGAGACTGCGCGACTTAGAACATTTCTGTCCAAACTTAGGAAAAAGATTTGTCTTGAGGAGCAATCTGTTTATCCTACGCAGCTATGAGTAGCGGTATAATTAGTGTGGGCACTCTTAATTTAAATGGTGCCAGGGACAAAGTAAAACGATTAACGTTAATGGATTTTATCAACATTAAAAAGCTGCATGTGCTGTTTGTACAGGAAACGCACAGTGATCTTAAGAACGAAGTTGATTGGAGGAAAGAATGGAATGGTCCTATTTTTTTAAGTCATAAGTCCTCCGTGAGTGGGGGCGTGGCGATACTTTTTTCTAAAGCTTTTTCCCCTTTGTCTTGCCAAATGGAGGAGGTTGTACAGGGCCTTCTTTTGAAGGTTACAGCGTTTTTTGATGATCACAGTATAATTTTTCTTAATGTATATGCACCTACAGTTGGAGCAGAGCGAGTTTTGTTTTTAAATAAACTTAATGAAGTGCTGCTCAATATAGATGAAGATGCTCTCTTTTTTATGGGTGGTGATTTTAATTGTACTGTGGAGGATAAACTAGATAGGAATCATTCTGAGCCTCATACCCCTTCTCAGAGAGCTATGGTGCAACTTACTAATGCCAACTGTTTGTGTGACACCTGGAGAACTTTGCATGCAGGGATCAGGCAATATACTTGGTCTCACAGTAGGGATAATTGTCTTTCTTTAGCACGATTGGATAGATTTATATGTTTGTAAGTGTCATCTTAATCTTTTAAAGTCTTGCCTTATTCTGCCGACAGGTTTTTCTGATCATTCTGCTGCAATTTGTAGTATGTACACTAAACCCTTTAAGCCTAGAAGTGCCTATTGGTGCTTTAATACGTCACTTTTAGAGGATAAACATTTCAAGGACACTTTCATTTTCTTTTGGGAGACTTTTAGGCATCAGAAAAGTTCTTTGGCCTCATTGCTGCAATGGTGGGATTATGGTAAAATCCAGATTAAGCTCTTTTGTCAACAGTACACCTTTAGTGTTACTAAGGAAATCACTCGTTCGTTAAAAGTTTTAGAAAATGACATTTTGTTTTTACAAAGTTCTTTTAAGAAAACGGGGGATGTTGAACAACTTAAGTCTCTTGCGGAAAAGAAGACACAATTAACTGAGTTACTGGGTGTCAGGGCACAGGGGGCACTAGTGCGCTCGCGTTTTCACAATGTCACTCATATGGATGCTCCCTCCAAATTCTTTTTCAATCTGGAGAGGAAGAATGGTCAGGGAAGGATAATGCACACTTTGCGGTCTGAAACGGGGCAAGAATTCACAGAACCTGGTCAGATACGTAATTATGCACGACTTTTTTATTCAAAGTTGTATGACAGGGAGTTAGTTCACTGTGATATGTCGTCCAGTGTTTTTTTCAGTGGTCTACCCAAAGTTGAGAAAGAGTCTAACACTGAGCTGGATAAAATCTTGTCACTCCAAGAACTTGAACAGGCCCTGTGGAGTATGGAGAATGGTAAATCCCCAGGCATTGATGGTCTACCTGTTGAATTTTATAAGGTGTTTTGGCACAGTATTGGACAAGACTTTCTTTTGGTGCTCCGTGAATGTTTGGAATACGGCTATCTGCCTCTGAGCTGCCGTAGGGCTATAGTCACACCGTTGCCTAAAAAAGGTAATCTGCAGGACATAGGGAATTGGCGACCTGTGTCTTTGTTATGCTCTGATACAAAGATTTTTTCAGAGTCTTTGGCCATGAGACTAAAGAAAGTCATGGGTCAGGTTATACATTCTGACCAGTCGTACTGTATACCTAATCGCTCTATTTTTGATAATATTGCTGTAGTTAGGGATTTGTTAACTGTCTCCAAGAGTTTGAATATAAATGTGGGGCTGATTTCATTGGGCCAAAAGAAGGCTTTTGACCGCGTGGAACATCAATATTTGTGGTCAACATTGGAGTTTTTTTGGTTTTAGTTCCAAATTTATTTCAATGGTTAAAACCATATACTGTAATGTTGAGAGTGTGTTGAAAGTGAATGGTGGCCTAAGTGCTCCCTTTAAAGTTAATAGAGGGGTTAGACAGGGGTGTCCAATGTCAGGAATGTTGTATTCTCTTGCAATTGAGCCCTTGTTACATACATTATGCAGCAAACTGACAGGCATTTCTCTGCCATGTTGTAATGGTCGCTTTATTTTGTCTGCTTATGCTGATGATATTATTACTTTTGTTAATCGCAAAGATGATGTGACCATGTTGTCAAACATTGTACATGATTTTCAACTACTGTCCTCTGCAAGGGTCAACTGGTGGAAAAGTGCAGCCCTTTGGGCGGGAGAGTGGGAAGATCGATGCCCTGGTCTTCCAGGTGGACTCTTCTGGAAAAGGGGAGGACTGAAGTATCTGGGAATCTATTTGGGCGACGATACCTTTGTGCATAAGAACTGGGAAGGGGTCTTGGATAATGTAAAAGGCCGCTTGGGTAAATGGAAATGGTTACTCCCTCAATTATCATATAGAGGGCGCACTCTCATAATTAACAATCTGGTGGCTTCTGCTCTATGGCATAAATTTGCTTGTGTTGAGCAACCTGTGCAGCTACTCAATGACATTCAGAGAGAAATGGTGAACTTTTTTTGGGATCCATTACACTGGGTGCCTCAAGCTGTTTTATTCCTAACAAAGGATGATGGCGGACAAGGACTCGTGAATTTGGTCAGCAGAAGAGACACTTACAGACTTCTATTCATCCAGCGACTGCTGAATGCACCAGACGCTTTGGTCTAGAGACCCCTGGCTCAGTGTATCTTGCGCAGTGTCAACCGTCTAGACCTGGACTTTGGACTCTTTCTAACGGACACTAAACGACTTGCGTTGGACACTCTAACCCCTTTTTACAAAAGTCTTTTTAGGGTCTGGGGATTGTTTTGTCATCAGTGGGTTGGGGATTTGGTCTTTGCATTGGTTGCTTGAGAAGCCAATTGTGTTTGGGTCACGTTTTGATGTGTGTGGCAATGAATTTCCTGGACTCACATCCCTGCTCTGTGATAAGAGGGCCTTGCAACTACGGGACATTGTTGATAGGGCAGGGGTCAATTTTCAAAATACTGGAGTGGTAGCCCCTTTTTTTGGGGGGGTGAAGTCTGTGAGGTTTATAGACCGGTACCTTGAAAAACTCAAGGGGGTTTTAAATCATGAGGAAAAGTTTTTATTGGAGGAATATAACAACGGTAATGTTCAGAGTAATAGCTCTGATGTTCCTTCAAATATGGTACTGATACCTGCGGTACAGGAGTGTGGGCATGTTAGCCCCTTGTTGGTTTTGGGGGAACAAGACCGTATTGATTTCTTCTCAGTCACGGGCAAAGTGTTGTATAGAAACTTGGTGAAGGTTTTGAACAAGAACATTTTGAAAGGAAGAACAGACACTGTTTGGAGAGACAGGTTAGGTATTGATGATAAAACCAAGCCTGTCTGGAGGGTGATTTATAAGCCTCCACTAACAAAAAGGGCTGGTGATCATCAGTGGAGGATCTTGCATGGTGCTGTTTGTGTTAATGTCATTGTATCTGTGATTAATCCTGCTTTGAGTGACAAATGTCCTTTCTGTGTTGAGAGAGAGACAATCTATCACTGTTTTATCGATTGTAATAGGCGTTCTCCTTTGTTTTGTGTTTTAAGCCTTTTGTTTTTTTCTATGGGTATAATGTTTACAAAGAGTGGGTTTATACTTGGGTTTTTCTATAACCAGAGGCAGAGAGCAAAATGTCAGTTGATTAACTTTATTGTTGGGCAGGCTAAGCTTGCTGTTTATCTCAGTAGGAGGAATAGAGTGCAACAAAAAGTAGGTGATGACATTGTTGCAGTTTTTAAGAACTTGGTCAAATCAAGAATACTCGTTGATTTTTATTTCTATAAACTAATGAGGGCACTGGATGTCTTTAAGGATAAATGGTGTTGTGCTGGTACAATTTGTGCTGTGGCAAATGATGAAGTATTTTTTTCTCCTTTTTTGAACAATTGAATTTGTTTTTGTTTTCTTGTTGGTTTGTTTGTTTTTTTGTGGTGGTGTTGGACTGTTTTGTCAATGTAAATGTAAAGCTGGTGTATATCAAAGTTTGTTAAAAATTCAAAAAATGCTCTCTCTCGCTCTCACACACACACACACACACACACACACACACACACACACACACACACACAAGTTCATTGTCTCACTCTGAGGACATGCACACTAGATGATGTTGGTCTGTCCAGCAGCAAGTAAATCATCATCAGAGACCGCGGTCATCCCAACAGTAGTCCAGCCTAGTGTGGACATGCACACATTCTCTCTCTCTCTCTCTCTCTCTCTCTCTCTCTCTCTCTCTCTCACTCTCACTCTCACTCTCACTCTCACTCTCACTCACACAAGTTCACTGTCTCACTCTGAGGACATGCACACTAGATGATGTTGGTCTGTCCAGCAGCAAGTAAATCATCAGAGGCCGCAGTCATCCCAACAGTAGTCCAGCCTAGT
>CM050199.1:17660000-17665000 GCA_027475355.1 Coilia nasus
CAGTGCAGGCCTTTTAAACCTGAAAACACACGCGCCTTCTCTCTTTCTTACCTACACACTAATTCCCTCACACTCTCACACACGCAACTTGTCTGGTACCTACTGAAGTTGTAACCATAAACTCACTTCAGATGGAGTGTCAGATGTATAAGCTTGTAAACGCTGCATGTTTACATGAATAGCAGTGTCTTGTGTGTCCTAGCATCATTGAGACTAACAACCAATGGCGTTTCCTAAAAAACGGAAGTTCAGGAGGAGCGTGACGAAATTTGTCACGCCCTTCTCGTTAACCTTTTCCGGTAACTTATGCACCGCTCGCCTGTCAGTGTTTCTGCTCGCTTCTTTCCCGCTCGCAATTACTGCACAGCCTAAAGCAGCACACCTATTAACACATTAGCCTAACCATTAACAAGCATTACCGCACAACTAACGCACATACCACAACCACTGCTGCACAGCTAACGTGCTTAGCCCGACCTAACGTCTTACGTCAAAGTCCAAAACAGGTGATTGTTTTAGATTGTTGACTTGTTTCTGTTCCCATTAGCATGAGTATAAATTGACCTAGCTTCGTTTACTTACATTTATTCCTCAGCCATACAGGTATGGGCACTATACCTATAAAATTAGCTTTCACTTACTAGCATGTTTGACATTGTGAGGACTTACATCACTGACACAGTCTTACTGGATAATTGTGTCTCTTAAAGCAATACTAAGTAATTGTTTCGTCTTCGGTCACCCTACAGGTTGGAAGCAGAATTGTTATGTGTCTCTCATTCGAACTGCAAGGAGACGGCCCGCTCCTCCAAACTTACTTAGTGCAGTTACAGCCCATGGAGGGCAGCAAAGTGAATTCAGAAGAGCCTTTCCCCCTGTTACAAGTTGATGAACAACTGAAACAACTTTGGAAACATTATGTTAAGTTTGTCTTCTTTTTTATGTGTTCAACGAGCTTGCTTTTTACCCTTTGTTTTGATTGTCTTGTAATTCAACTGGTGAAGTACATTCTGTCGACCAACTCTCAGCGTGCTCTGAAAAAATGTAAGTTGATAACTTTGCCGAATAACTTTTGTGGACAGCACTGCTGTGTTAATAAAATAACTGAGTCACGCTGTGGATAAGTGTTGTGTTTATTGCTAAGCATGCACTCCACTCCCCACTCTGACCCCCAATGATGATGTCATCTCGCACATAAACCTGTGTGAATTAACATTACACCACAAGTGCAGAGTGTGTGTGTGTGTGCGTGTGTGTTTTCAGCATATGAAAAATATATGACCTATGTCTCTGAATATATGTGTGTGTGTGTACAGTCAGTTCGATCACTTGATGAAAACTCTCACCATGTGCAAGAAAGATAGAGAGAGCAAGAGAGAGAGAGAGAGAGAGAGAGAGAGAGAGAGAGAGAGAGAGAGAGGGAGAGAGAGAGAGAGAGAGACAGACAGACAGAGAGAGAGGGGGGAGGGAGGGAGGGAGAGAGAGAGAGAGAGAGGGAGGGAGGGAGAGAAAGAGAGAGAGAAACTAACTGAAAGAGAGCCTGACTGAGAGAGCTACAATAACTTCCAGACATCCTTCAGACAGCCACAATTACACGGCATTTGTAAATATAATAAAAGCCTCTTTTTATTACTCTCACTGAAAATCAATTCCCTTTTCAATTACTAGCATGCTGGCCCCACATTCACATGCAAACCGCGACCCCACAGCAGGGAGAATGAATGAAATATCACAGGCATGGGGAAGGGAACACACAGAGCAGGGATATATGGGTGCCACACACACACACACACACACACACACACACACACACACGCATGCACCCACACACACACACACACACACACACACACACACATACATACGCACACGCGTATGTACTCATTCGCGCACACACACACACACACACACACACACACACACACACACACACACACACACACACAGATACATATTACAGCTTTGCCATTGTCAGTCACACACAATGAACCACCCCCCCTCCACACACACACACACACACACAAGTCACATTGTCCCCTGCTATTCATACAACTATGTGCACAAAAAAAACACCAGAATGATCTTTGAAAGGCCTCTAAGTTTATTGATTTTGATATCGTTCTAAACATAGCATGGCGTGACATAGCCCGAGTGCTTGTGATATTCTCTGTGCCATCTGGTGCATTGGAGACTGAGCTGAGTTCCAGCCTGTAGTTTCTGCCTTCAATGTGTCTAGCCTTGCAACAACAAAAGCCATTTTAGAAAACTGTACACAGATACTCTGCCCTACAAAGCCAAAATGCAGTAACTACATATTTAGTCAAAACTGAGGTTAAACTGGAAATTGACTTTATGACACCTCATTTGTCTTGTGATTAAATATCTCGCTTCTTCCTATTAAAAAAGAAAACTTTGACACTCAGTGTCAGTTACTGCACTTTGCCTTTGTAGGGCAGTACTGACTCCCTAGATTTCTGTACAAAGCATTCTCTGTCACTCATACCTTCTAAGAGTCTTTGAAGACATATGTAACAGGTTATAGTAAACAGTATTCAAATGTAAAAGGTTTTAGTAATCAGCATTCAAATTGTGTATAATAGCACATGATCTTTCTAATGTATCGGAACCAAGTCCATTATCGGTCGGGTTGAGAGACATTTCGAGTGGAAATCTTACTCGAACCAACGCTTTGTGGGAACTGAATGTGTCTATTTTTATGGGATAACTTCATTTATATTGTCTGTGTAGACCTCCCCCCCCCATCTTTCCTGTTTGGTTTTCCATATACAAGAGGTAGCTTTTAAGCTTCCTTACCTGTCAATCAATCCTATTAACATTTATGTTAATACGCGTCATTCAGTATTTTATTTGCAATACCTTAGTGTTCACTATTTTTGGGTTACTTTTGTAAACTGTCTTTTAAGTCTGTGTTATGTATGCTCTCTGTTGTTGCATGTGTGGGGCTAGCCTAAGCCCCAATGTTGTTGTTGAGTGAATGTTGTTCGAGCTGGCAAGCGGGACTTATTTGTGTTTCCGTGTGCTTTGTTCAGGTGTGCCAAAGTTATTATTTCCTTTTAAATGTAAGTATATTTCTTTCCCTGTTTGATTTTCCATATGAAAGAGCCTAATGAGTGGATGAACAGCATCAAGCTAAGAAGCTGGAGGACTCATTTGCGTTTCCGTGTTTTTTTGTTCAGAAAATAAATCCCCTTTGCAGTATCTGGTCGCTTGGATCATCTTTAAAAACATCTAATCAGTGTTGGTTTAAAACACATCAATATAATTATAGATTCTGGTGTGACTGTCCCTTCGTTTAGGATTGGAGGTCCTATGAGACCTTTTAAGATTCTATGTGTAGCTGGGAGCTATGTGTCTAGCTTAACCCTAAAATAATGTTTCCAACATCATTTTTAACTCTTAACAGGGTCAGTAGCACTTTGCCATAGTGTGTGAGGCCTTACATCAATAAAAACAACACTCCTAACACAGACAGGCACACACACACACACACACACACACACACACACACACACACACACACACACACACACACACACACACACACGTACTGCTGTTTCATTGAAGGTAGACATGTCCTCAGTTGAGCATATGAATCAGTTATCAGCTATATAAAAGCAGTGATCACAGATTTGCATAATGTCTTGCGATCTATAGCTGTTCAAATGCATTAGGCAGCATAGACACTGTATGGCCTTTAATGCTGCTGTGTGCATAATGTCTTGCGATCTATAGCTGTTCAAATGCATTAGGCAGCATAGACACTGTATGGCCTTTAATGCTGCTGTGTCCAGCAAAGACTGAATACTGATGTATGAACACACACGCGCACGCGCACACACACACACACACACACACACACACACACACACACACACACAAATAAGCATAGCATAGCAAGCATGTGGAGGTAGACGTCTGTTCCGTATCACACCAGCATCCCTTTGACTACAAAGGACACACACACACACATACTGTACACGCTGTTACGCACGCTGGCTCGAAGCGTGAGCAACATGAATGGGAGACCACACGTAGTTACCAATTTTACAAATGTTTATTAAAGAATTAAGAAAAAACATCAGTAATTGAAATAAGGAAAAGTGTAGTGCCGGCATGTAGTGTTGCAATGTCAAACCCAAAAGTCCAAAACCAAACACGGAGGAGGGAGAGAACCCCCGTCTCACAGCCAGGCAGCCTTTTATAGGCCAGATTATCAAGTAGACTTCCCCCGCCACACCTGGCTACCAATCCACCTGTTAATTAGGGGAGTAACAGGGGAATGGAAACAGGGCGGAGCTGGGATCGTGCTAGAACTACCCGCTGGGTCGTGACAACACACACAGACATACACACACACACACACAGCACACACACACATACACACAACACACACAAAACACACACACACACACACACACACACACACACGCACACACACACACACACACACACTTCATCTGATGATTATTATGTATGTTTGATCAGAAACTGTAACATACAGATATATATATTTTTTATTTCTATAAGAAATGAAACAACATGATGCCTATCCCAAGTACGCGTCACACTGATTGCTGCTGTCAGAGCTTCCATTTGCATTCTAACACTGGCTGTGCTATTTAAAGCACACATTTGAAACAAGTGTTTCTTAACTGGTGGGTCAGGACCCAAAAGTGGGTCGCGAAGGCATTCTGGGTGGGTAGAGGAGGTTGTTGAAATGTAAAATGAAGCTATCCATCAACCAGTTAAATGCACCAGAATGCAGGGTAAGACCTCTAAATGATGATAGTGGCTATATGCTTTAGATAGGTGGGCTAGAGTTAGATGTAATTAGATTGCCCAATACACCAATACATAACTTACCAGAACCATCTAATGGTACCCAGAAATATCAGAGAGAGAGAGAGAGAGAGAGAGAGACTCATTATTAAACAAATAAAAAAGATTGAAATTATAAAAAAAATGTACCAGGACATTAG
>CM050199.1:17667500-17670000 GCA_027475355.1 Coilia nasus
AGCCAGTTTTCTCACACACACATTTAGCAAGCCCACACATAAAAGCACACACACACACACACACACACACACACACACACACACATGCATGCACACACGTACGGTCTCTCTCTCTCTCCACTGTGTTCACACCACAGACATGTACATAGAATGCTCACAAAGACAGACAGACAGACGTACACACACACACACACACACACACACACACACACGGAGACACACACTCACACACAGAATGATGGCATAAATTTGATGTTTATGAGAGCAGCAAATCTGAGTATTTTAATTTTAAAATGACTTTCTGTAGATCATTTCACACACTTATCCCTTGGGATAGACTTACACTAAAGGTGTTCAGTGGTGTGTGTGTCTGTGTGTGTGCATATATGCATGTGTGTGTGTGCGTGTGTGTGTGTGTGCGTACTCATCTGTCTCTGTGTGTGAGTTGGTCTGTGTTACATAAATGTCTTGCTTACCATTCAGTATTGTGTGTGTTTGTGTGTGTATGCACTTTTCTGCCTGTGTGAATCTGCACTGTATGTGTGTGTCTCCCCTCCTGTGTGTATGTG
Source organism: Coilia nasus (assembly GCA_027475355.1). Taxonomy (NCBI): domain Eukaryota; kingdom Metazoa; phylum Chordata; class Actinopteri; order Clupeiformes; family Engraulidae; genus Coilia; species Coilia nasus. Next base: position 17,668,070 of record CM050199.1, read on the forward strand.
TGGGCCTGCATGTCGTGTGTGTGTGTGTGTGTGTGTGTCAGTTTGTGTGTGTGTGTGGGGGGGGGTCAGAGTGTGTTTGTGTGTGCATTTGTCTGCCTGTGCGTTTATCTGCCTGTGGGTGCATTTGTCTGTGTGTGTGTGTGTGTGTGTGTGTGTGTGTGTGTGTGTGTGCACCTGTGGGTGTTCGTGTGTGAGAGTGTCTGCCTGTGTGAATTTGCACTGTGTGTGTCTCTATGTGTGTGTGTATGTGTCTGTGGGCCTTTGTGTGTGTGTGTCTCTATGGGTGTGTGTGTATGTGTGTATGTGTGTATGTATGTATGTATGTGTGTGTGTATATGTGTGTGTGTGTGTGTGTGTGTGTGTGTATGTGTGTGTGTGTGTGTGTGTGTGTGTATGTGTGTGTGTATGTGTGTATGTGTGTGTATGTGTGTGTGTATGTGTGTGTGTGTGTGTGTGTGTATGTGTATGTGTGTGTGTGTGTGTGTGTGTGTGTGTGTGTGTGTGGCCTTTGCTCTGACTGTGCCACAGCTGTTGTTCATAATGCTCTCCATCCAGATTAATACCTGCCAGGAGGCATCCAATCAAAACCACTCCTGGATCCATTCTCTCCATTCCACCTCTCCGCTCTCTTTCTCTCTCTTTCCCTCCATCACTCTTTCTCTCTCTCTCTGATCCGATCTCCCCATTCCACCTCTCCGCTCTCTTTCTCTCTCTTCCCCTCCATTACTCTCTTTCTCTCTCTCTGATTCATTCTCTCCATTCCACCTCTCTGCTCTCTTTCTCTCTCTTTCCCTCCATCACTCTTTCTCTCGCTCTCTCTCTCTGATCCGATCTCCCCATTCCACCTCTCTGCTCTCTCTCTCTCTCTTTCCCTCTATCACTCTCTTTCTCTCTCTCTCTCTCTCTCCTGGATCTGTTCTCTTCCTTCTACCCCTCTGCCCACTCGTTCTCTTATCTCCTCTCTCTCCACCACCCTCACTCCCTTTCTTTCATTTTTTTCAGACCCCACCCTCTCTCTTTCTCTCAGTCTCTCTTTCTCTCTTTCTATTCCACCCTCCACTTTCCTCACACAAAGGGCCATATGTGTAATCATATCTGCATCAAGTTTAATGTTCGTCTTCCTGTTCTTTTTTTAATCACATTCTCTCCCCTGATGTAGACTGTCACCACATATTTTTATGTTATTAGGTTGACAAGAGGGAGAGAGAGAGAGAGAGAGAGGGAGAGAGGGAGAGAGAGAGAGAGAGAGAGAGAGACAGAGGGAGAGAGAGAGAGGGAGGGAGAGAGAGAGAGAGAGAGAGAGAGAGGGACAGAGAGAGAGAGAGGGAGAGAGAGAGAGAGAGAGAGACAGAGGGAGGGAGAGGGAGAGAGAGAGAGAGAGAGAGGGAGGGAGAGAGAGAGAGAGAGAGAGAGGGAGAGAGGGAGAGGCTGAAGGCCATCAGTCCAGACGAGGCGAGTAGATCATTCCAGGATATTTTGAAAATATTTCCTAAATTCTTTCACCTCAAGTTATTTTCAAGTGTAAAAAAATCAGCTGTAAGCCTCGAGTGTGTAGATTTCATCCTCAGGGCATTTAACTGCCATTAACACTCTCAGCGGGCCTTCACACCAACATGCTAACGCCCATTTTAGTGTTTATTACAACATCTACCTTAAATCACGACATGGTTCAAGTCCAAGTTCAAGTGATTGCATTCGTCACATACCTAGTCAGAACAGTATACAACTTGCAGTGAAATGTGGTATTGACAAGTAAACCTGTCTTTTTTCTGTACTGCATTACTGCCAATAATGGCTACGTATAATTTTTATACTTTTTTTAAATTCAGGGCCACAAGAAAAAGAAGAAAAGAATCTATCTATCCGTCCGTCCGTCCGTCCGTCTGTCTGTCTATCTATGTGATTGTAGTCATCACATACCTTGTCAGAAC
>CM050199.1:17677500-17680000 GCA_027475355.1 Coilia nasus
CCCAACTCCATCCATGTCACCAGAGACAGTCCGTTTGTATCTGTAAGCTGTATCTCGTGTGTGTGTGTGTGTGTGTGTGTGTGTGTGTGGTGCGTGTGTGTCCCTGCCCAATACATTTATTACAATACGTGTTAACAAACACACACACAATTACACACACACAAACTAACACACACCCGCACATACACACACACACACACACACACACACACACACACGTACACTCTTTTAGCACATTTTATCTGTAGTTTGCTATTTGTTCGACTATAGTTTAATTATACTTCTCTAATGTCTTCAAGGTTGAGGTGCATCTCTATGGTGTGTGAACGCATTACAGGTACTACTTGGAAAATTAGAATATCCTGAAAAATTACATGCATTTCTGTAAGTCAATTTAACTCAACAGACCTTTTAAAGACTCAGGGCCCTTTTGCAGGTGTTTTGGATTATGTACCTGATTAGTGAATGACACTTTGAGCCTACAATACTGAAGCTTTTTACAGTATTCTACCTCTCAGAGTTTTTGGGTTTGAGGTTTTAATAAGCTGTAAATCACAACATCAGCAAAATTACAATGAAAAATGCTTGACATATCTCACTTTGCATGTGATGAGTCTATAAAATGTATTGGTTTCACCTTTTATTTTGGATTGCCTGAATAAAACAACGTTTACCCCGATATTCTAATTTTCAGAGTAGTACCTGTATGTCAACTGTGCAGATATGATTGTAAATATGTGGCCGTGCTTGCCAAATCATTCAAATCCTCATCGACGGGGCGAACGCATTATTGCTGTCAATCTTGGCCTGAGGAACACACACACACACACACACACACACACACACCACACGAATGACTGCTGTACTCTTGTCTGGTAATAATGGCTGAAATTATTCTGTTCCACTTTGAATAATACCCTGTCATTTTACCATAGTGTGCTCTCTGTCTCTCTCTCTCTCTCACTCTCTTTCTGTCTCTTTTTCTCCCCTTTGTCTCTCTCTAATTCTCCCTCTCTATCTTTCTGTTTCTCTCTCTGTCTCTCTCTCCCTCTCTCCCCCTCAGCCTCCCTTGCAAAGAAAGTATTGTTATTAAATAACTAAAGAAGTGCAATTGCCCATAGTCTTGCACAATTCCTGATTCTCAATTTAAGCTAAGCGCTACGGTGTAAGTGTTGGCCCTGATGATCAATCACTAAAGCTGTTTCTGCATACCGGAGGTGAACACTTACTGACCAATTGCAGCTATTGTGTGTGTGTGTGTGTGAGTATGTGGGTGTGTGTGAGTGGGTGTGTGTGGGTGCTTGTGTGTGTGTGTGTGTGTGTGTGTTTGTGGGTGCATATGTGTGTATGGGTGTGTGTGTGTATGGGTGTTAGAGCTGTGCGATTTGGGAAAAAATGAATATCCCGATACATTTTCTCCATTTCACGATATACGATATATATCTCGATATTTTGAAATATCCTTTATAGGACCCTATGAAATCACACTTTTACTTTTTTACTGTTATCACTACAATCCCGGCCGATTACATACCATTCATGGTTAACTTTAAAGGTGGTATCCAGGAAAACATTAAAGATTTTCATAGTGATTAACCACAATTGAGTTGAAATAAGACTGTTTTTTTTTTTTTTTCAAATAAAGCACAAAGTGCAAAAAACAATCTTCAAAATTACAGCAAAGTGATAAATGCAAACAGAGCTGCCCAGAACTGTGCAAAAACCAAAAAAAGTGCAAACTCGAGTAGAAATCCTGAGAGACAAGTGCTTTCATGAAATTACTTTTAAAAATATAGAGGTAGATCTCCCAGAAAATGACGTGTGTGGCATTAACTACAATGACACACATTTAGCCTTGTGTGTGCGCGCCGTGTGTGTGTGAGAGAGAGAGAGAGAGAGAGGAGAGAGAGAGGAGAGAGAGAGAGAGAGAGGAGAGAGAGAGAGAGAGAGAGAGAGAGAGAGAGAGAGAGAGAGAGAGAGAGATCTGCACAACATATTTCTACCTGCACATTTTCAACTGTACTGGGCTGGTTTAGGGGTTTTAGCAGGTGTGCATGCTGTTCGGAGTTTGACGGACTCTGCATACTCTGCCGGGTAGGTTTTGGGGTGTGAAACATGTTTGTGGTGCTGCTGCCTTTCGTCGGGACAGTTTTTTTGCACACTTTGCATATTGGGGGTTACCTGCTCCACATTCCCGATATCCATAAAACTTGGATTACTGATCGCTTATTGCCTCGTTTAGGAACAAGCTGTTCGTCCGCTTCATGTTCTATTGCATTAGGTAGGTATACTGTACCACAGCTAGTGTTCGCGCTGCCTGCAAACCGAAAGAAATTACAAAATGAAGTCCCTCCGTTCCGCACCTAGATGTCGCGCGGGATTGGTTGGTGAGTGTTTGATGAGAGTGTGCGTTTTTTTTAACCCCTCACTCGCGTTACTGCCTGAGGGAAAAGGAGAAAGCCACCAGAACATTTTAAACATGAAAGCAAGACGAGTCTCG
>CM050199.1:17692500-17695000 GCA_027475355.1 Coilia nasus
TCCAACAAACTAGAACAACCTGAAACAGAAGCACTAAAGCATTTTTTCACCAAAACCGGCTCACAGAGCATTCATTAATACTATAGACCACCGCAAAATTAATGAAAACACGATGGAAGTACACCTTTAACATGTCAACTTGATTCTCAACATATCCATAAACACTGTGAGACAAAAGCTGATGTTCCCACAGGCAGTCTCAGTTGGCTTATGAACATCATACAGATGAATTAGTAAAATTATACTTTACCGTTAGCTTCAGCAACAACATCACCAGACTTTTAGTGTAGAGACGTAATGAAGTCAAAGATCACTGCTGATCTGTATCAAGGTGCAGGATTCATAGGTAACCTAAACAAAGAAGAAATCTGTACACTTCTGTACACGTCTGTCCAAAGAGGTACTTTTACTCGAATCTGTGCAAGTTTTCGGTTAATAGACCAATAAACCCATACCTCCAGGAGTAAATCGCAGTGAACGAGCCACTGCATGGAGTTAACCCTCTAGGCGCCACTGTCGACTTAAGTTGACAAGATGGCGCACTGAATAAAACGGTCGATTTTGTCAAATAGGGTGTAAAATTTGGTTTGAACTCCCTTCCACTAGGTGGTAGACATGTCATACTACGTCCCTGACTCAGAATTACGTCATGTTTCCATACAAAATAGTTGAGCTAGAGCATGTTGAATCAGTGTGAGCGAAAGCGGAGCTAGTTTGCGTGCGAGCCATATAATTAGAGCAATATTGTCAATGTCAGAAGTGCCTTCGTTTTTCGTCTAATGGCATCAAAGAAGTTTACCTGCAATGAAGTGTTGGGTCTTCTATTCGCAGACCTTTATTCTGAAGGCGAATATCTGCCTCCAGAAGATGACGGTGATGCGTTTAGCGACAACGCTTCAGATGCGTCCCTGCCTTGCAGTGATGCAGCTGGACAAAGTGATTATTTAGCCCTACACCAAGCACAATCTTCGGATCATTTGGCCAAAGTAGATACTCATTTGCTCAATGTCAGCGATGGGAACAGTGTTTTATGGGGTGGGAATGTTTATCAGGGAGTAAGCAGGTGTGTTAGTAGTGTGGGGAACGAGGCTGGAAGTGAAGTCGGGGTCCATTGTTTTTACTGCGCTAGCCATGTAGCTAATTTGTTTTCCGACTGTGCCTTTCCCTAATCGCGGAGACAGTAACGTGGTGGAGCCTTTGTCTAATGCCACTGGGTATGTAAGACGAGGTCAAAGTGTTTCTAGGAGAGCTAGGGGACAACGTAGAAGCAGAGTGAGGAGATGCAGTGAGAGTCCTACCCATGAAAATTCTCTCCACTCAGCACAAGTGCGCAGCAGATCTGCGCGTGCTGCTCGCAGCAGGAACAGAGGCGGTTTGGCACGGGGCAGAGGAGCTAATATGCTCGTTAGTTTATCTAGGCAAGATGATGGGAATGCCAGTGTATTGTCGCACCTGCTTTGAGTTGATCAATGAGGAGGGGTATCAAAATTGGCTCACGCCCTTTGATCAGCCAATTGGATATCTCCAATGCCAATTCGCCCCTAGTCACTCTTTCTCTGATGATTTCTGGATTGTTCTTACAAATCTTACAAATGTTACAAATGAGACAAATCGCTTTGCCCATCAGTTTTTAGCCTTTGTCAGCTCAAAAAAAAGCCCAACCAAAAAAACAAACAAACCTAAAAAAAAAAAAAAACCTACTAACATTGTCTCTCGTCTCATCTTGTTATCTCACTCATGAGATTTTAAACTAAACAAGTCTTATGATATATATATATATATATATATAGAATAACATATTTATGCCCCATATATGGAATCTGAGTGCCTATGTAGTAAATGGAAAATCTCTACAGCAAAAGGTCAGCCTACTGCTACATGCATTCGGTTTGGTTCTGCCATTTATTAGTAAAGATTTACACTGTTTGGTTGCTATTTACTATTTATCTGAGCATTCAGTATTGTGCAATATAGCATACACAAGGTACATACACAATTTTTGGGGGTAGGGAATACTGCATTTTATCTTTCAAACGGGACAATTTATACAAATTCTATAATCCAAGATGGCCGCCGCCATGTGACGTCATAATATGCAAATTAGATGGGTACATTTAATCCCTACATAAACTTTGGATCATCCTTAATATTTCTCTAATTTACAGTAAGTCTCTGTCTCATCATTTTTAAGTTACAGCCTTTTGAAATGAAGATGTCAAAATCAAATGTTTTAGGAAAAAACCTCTGGCGCCTAAAGGGTTAATACATAGCACTTCATTCATGACACCTGTGACAATTTTGCAAGCATCATGGGGAATGAGCCATAATGCAATAATTAGTGTAAAGACAACGATGCTAAAAAAGTGCATCTCTTCAGGTGGAAGTAACATAGCCTACAAATCCCAAAGAAATGGCTGCATTTGGAAATAGCTTGAGGAAATAGTAAGCAGGTAGAACATGTAAGAGTATCTGTAGTTCAGTGCTTCTCAATTATTTTCTG
>CM050199.1:17702500-17705000 GCA_027475355.1 Coilia nasus
CACACACTCAAACATGCACACCCACATGCAGACACAGGTACACACACACACACACACACAGGCACAAACGCTGAAACATATTCACACACACACACTCAAACATGCACACCCACATGCAGACACAGGTACAGGTACACCCACCCACACACACACACACACACACACACACACACACACACACACAAACAAACGCTGAAACCACCTGCACACTCACATGCAGACACAGACACACAAACACGCACAAATGCACGCACTTTCACACACACAAACACTTACGCAAATAACCTACCCTTTAAACACACACCTACACAGACACACATCAAACCTATCACACAACAGCACACATATGTGTACACAGACCTACGTATGCATTAACTTCGCAGAACAACAGGAGTGCAAGTATGGAAGGTCTTAAAAAGGCACACAATATCACACTCCCTGAAAAAACACACACACACACACACCAATATCACAAAGACACACAAATGCATACACATGCAATATGTATGCATTAACTTCGCAGAACAACAGGAGTGCAAGTATGGAAAGTCTTAAAAAGGCACACAATATCACACTCACTGAATACACACACACACACACACACACACACACACCAATATCACAAAGACACACAAAGATCACACAAATGCATACACATGCAATCACAATATCACACTGACTGAATAAACACACACACACACACACACACACACCAATATATCACAAAGAAACACAAATGCATGCATATGCAATCAATCTCACTCACTGAATAAACACACACACACACACACACACACACACACACACACACCAATATATCACAAAGAAACACAAATGCATACACATGCAATCATAATCTCACACTCACTGAACACACACACACACACACACACACACCAATATATCACAAAGAAACACAAATGCATACACATGCAATCACAATCTCACACTCACTGAACACACACTCACTAAACACACACACACAGACACACAACAATCTATCAGAAGGAAGCACAAATGCATATGTACATACACACACCTGTGCCCTTTCCTACAGACATACAGAAGAGCATGTACAGGAAGTCATAAAAAGGCACACAATCTCGCTCACACACACGCGCGCTCGCGCACACACACACACACACACACACACACACACACAGGCAGACCTGAGCCTTGCACAGCGTGAGGCCCATGTCCTGGCGGAAAAGTGTGATTGCAGCATTGTCAGAGTGTTATCTGCGCCGCGCGACTCCATTACGGCAGCGCGGGGGGAAATGTTACGGCGCAGCCGTGTGTGTGTGTGTGTCTGTCTGTGTGTGTGTACAAGGGGGTGTATTTTAACTCTGTGTGTGTGTGTCTGTGTGTGTGGGTGTGTGTCCATTATGACGGTGAGGGAGAAATGCTATAGTGTAACTGTGAGTGTGTGTGTGTGTGTGTGTGTGTGTGTGTGTGTGTGTGTCCATTATGGCAGCACAGCTCTGGCGTCTGAGGCCAGCGCGCTGCAAAAGTGCTTCCTGCGGAGAACAAGCAGCACTTAGGCCGACACGCAAAAGCAGACAGGGCAAAAAAATAAAAACTGAAAAATCAGACATGACATTGTGGAGTGTGTGCGTATGTGTGTCTGTGTGTGTGGGCGTGTGTGTGTGTGCATGCATATTTGTGTTATCCACTGTGTGTGTGTGTGTGTGTGTGTGTGTGTGCGCGCTATAGTGTATGTGTGCTATAGTGTGTGTGTGCATATGTCTGTCATGCAGTGTGTGTGTGTGTGTGTGTGTGTGTGTGTGTGTGTGTGTGTGTGTGTGTGCATGCATGTGTGTCAGGCAGTGTGTGTGTGCGTGCATGTGTGTCATGCAGTGTGTGTGTGTGTGTGTGTGTGTGTGTGTGTGTGTGTTTGTGCACATGAGCATGTCGCATTTTTATAGTACAGTACTGCAGATGGGTTCCTATCCATTAAACTCACCCGCTTAACCTGCAGAAAGAACAGAAGAATAATGTGTATAATAAAATAGTACAATGTGTCTGTGTATGTGTGTGTGTAATAAGTGCGTGTGTGTATGTGTGTGTAATAAGTGTGTGTATGTGTGTGTTATATTTAACACTGAGACAGATAGAAAAACACACACACACACACACACATGCACATGCACGCGCACACGCACACAGACATACATTTACAACAGGGGGGAGGAAAAACTCCCTGTTTGTTTGATTTGTGTGAATTCAAGGAAGAAACCTCAGGCATCAGTGAGGAAAACTCCCTGTTTTTCTAGGAAGAAACCTCAGGCATCAGTGAGGAAAACTCCCTGTTTTTCTAGGAAGAAACCTCAGGCAGAACCACGTCCCCAAGGGGAGCCCATCTGCCGGGGCTGGTCTACCCACCACCCCTTAGCAGCGCTCCTGTGTGCATACACATGCACATTCACGCACACCTAAAGTCAATGCACTACAAAGAACTATTGTCGTACTGATATATAAAATTAGCCTTGTAAACCAGCCC
>CM050199.1:17717500-17747500 GCA_027475355.1 Coilia nasus
AGACGAGGGTATTGCAGAGAAATGGAGAGAGAGAGAATAGAGACAGAGACTTCAAACAGATGGGAAGAAGCGCAGAAGAAGACAAAGAGAGATGGACAGAGAGTCTTCTCTTTTATAAACTGCCCAAACTGTGTGTGTGTGTGTGTGTGTGTGTGTGTGTGTGTGTGTGTGTGTGTGTATGTGTTTGGGAACTCTTCGTAATAATCCTGTCTGTACAATGTACATTTATGGCATGTACAGTAAGCTACAAGTGTTTATTGACCATTTTAGCTCGCCAAAGTGTATGTGGCTGTGTATACATACACGTTTATGGTGTGTGTGTGTGTGTGTGTGTGTGTGTGTGTGTGTGTGTGTGTGTGAGTGTGTGGTGTGTGAGTGTGTGGTGTGTGAGTGTGTGGTGTGAGTGTCTGTGTTATTGGGAACTCTTTGTAATAATGCTGTCTGTACAATGCACATTTATGGCATGTAATCTACAAGTGTTTGATGACCATTTTAGCTCGCCAAAGTGTGGCTGTGTATGTTTTATGTTTTATGTATGTGTTTGTACGCGTGAGAGAGAGAGAGAGAGAGAGAGAGAGAGAGAGAGAGAGAGAGAGTACTAATATTTTCGATTTCTAGAAATAAAATAACAGACAGGACACCTGCCTCAAAATTAAAGCTGTAAATGTCAAACATACCTCTGTCACCTAACTCCCATTACAATGGATTGGAACTGGCTACACACACACACACACACACACACACACAGAGAGAAAGAGAGACACAGAGAAAGAAAGAGGGAGGGAGAGAGTGAGTAAGAGACATCGAGGGTGGAGGGGGGGAGAGCAGGAGAGAGAGAGAGAGAGAGAGAGAGAGAGAGAGAGAGAGAGAGAGAGAGAGAGAGAGAGAGAGAGAGAGAGAGAGAGAGAGAGAGAGAGAGAGAGAGAAAGAGAGAGGTGGAGTTGGACAGCATTTTCTCAGGAATTACCCCAAGATGATGAATGACGCAATATTTTCAGGCCGTGGGGAAAGAATTGCACTCCAGACTGGAGAGGTGACAGAAAGGCCCAGAACAGCTCAGCCCACATGGGAGAAGAGACACACACACACTCACTCACGTACATACACACTTACTCAGGCACGCACACACACACACACACACACACACACACAGGAACAGTACTAACAAGGGAATGAGAGGGAGAACATGTACTCAGTAGAAGAATAGAAAAAGGTGGATGAGGAGGAGGAGGACATGATCAGAAGAGAACTGTGACACTTTTTTACATGGTTTTGCTGTGTTTTACAGTAAGATATATGTTTAGTTTTACATATTAAAATTTTAATAGGAATTTAGTTTTCTGCAATTGGCCAGTGTGAAAATCTGTATAACACATTCTGTGTGTGTGTGTGTGTGTGTGTGTGTGTGTGTGTGTGTGCGTGTGTGTGAAAGTGTGTTTGAGTGTGTGTGTGTGAGAGAGTGTTTGGGTCTTTGTGTGAGTGAGAGAGAGAGAGAATGTTTGTGTGTGCATATGTGTGTGAGAGAGAGAATGTTGTGTGTGTGTGTGTGTGTGTGTGTGTGTGTGTGTGTGTGTGTGTGTGTGTGTGTGTGTGTATCTGAAACCATTCCTGGACTGTTATGTATACAGTTTCATAAACTACATAATTTGATAAAATGCAAAGGACCTTTCTCTCTTTTTTTTCTCTAAAATGTGTGAGTACACGTACACACTGTTTCACACGTGTGTGTGTGTGTGTGTGTGTGTGTGTGTGTGTGTGTGTGTGTGTGTGTGTGTGTGCAATGGCTATTTAGGTTCTTAGAGTGAAATGTCAGGTTTTTTTTTTTTTTTTGTTTCTTTTCAAATGGCCTAACTTTCTAGGGACCACTTTGGTGTCCCCGAACTAAACAAAATCAAAATGGAAAATAAACGCACAGACACATTCCCCAATTCATTCTTCATGAATTATGCAGTATTTACAAACTCATTTCAGGAACCTGAGAGGTCTCGCTCCTAGTTCCCTAGTTCCTATTCAGTTCTCCCTCTGAAAGGGAGAACCTTCAAGGTGGAACCACGGCGGCTGCAAGGAGTCGTCTGGCCACTGAGGTCAACTCATTAAGCCGCCCGCCTGTGAGGCGACAAATCCATTTGACGATTGACATTCAAATCATCAGACAATCCAGTGGGGCTTGTAAGATGGAGCTACAGAGGGAGTGGCAGAGAGAGAGAGAGAGAGAGAGAGAGATGGGAGAGGCAGGGAGGGAGAGAGAGGAGAGAGGGGAGAGAGAAAGAGAGAGGGGGGGTCATAGGAGAGATGGAGAGAGAGAACAAAAGGGAAACAGAGAGGACAGCGAGACTGTGTGTGTGTGTGTGTGTGTGTGTGTGTGTGTGTTTATTTGTGTGTGACAGAAAATAGAAACTTGCACACACACACATAGAGGAAATGTACAGAGCGGGACAGGATGCACTTGGGTATAGTCTTAAACTCTTAAGCTGTTTCACAAAGCAGTTCTTTTCTGCCCTTATTAGCATTAGAGGGAATCATTTTTACACTCCTTTTAAAGATACTTTCTTTTTGATGTATTCCCCTGAAGAAACACACAAGTTGGTTTAACAGAAAGTCAAAAAGTAACTGTTGTGGGAAAAACACCATTACCAACACTGAGTAACTTAAACAAAAGTAGCACTCTGAATCCTTAAAGGTGTACTTGCATTGTGTTTTCATTCATTTTGCGGTGTTTTCTAGTATTAATAATTGCCCTGTGCGCTGGTTTTGATGAAAAAAAATGTTCTAGTGCTTCTGTTTCAGGCTGTTTTAGTTTGGTGGAGGGGGTGGGGCCGGGAGAACGACACGATTTCACCAGAGGCGTGACACGCTCCCTGCAGCTTCCTTTGCCCCACAGTCAACTTGATAGCAGAGTAAGGTAAAGGGGAAAAGTCAACTTGACAGCGCTAAAACCGCACACAGAATGTCTTCGGAGATACAGCCTTATGTGTTTGATCCTGAATCCGAAGAGGAAGGAGAGATGGCACAAGCACAGTGACTTCCTGACCGTTTGTCAATGAACGTTTCAGAATGGTAATATTTGCATGACAAAACAGTGCAAGTGCCCGGTTAAATGCAGTTCAGTCATTCAACTAGCCTGCTAATCTTATGCGAGTCAGTCACAGGCTAACATCATTTGAAGCCCATTCGGTCAGTTTCTCTTATATGCATTTGCACGTCTGCGTCACGCCGCAGGCCCTTTTCGCATTGGGTAGTTTTTCCGCCTATTGTCTTCTTTTGACTGATATGGAATGTGTATGATATAGCATGCATATGCAACTCGGGTTGACCTATCATATTTCAAAAGAGCAAGTACTAAATGGTTTCTCGTGGAAGTACAACTTTAACAAAAAGAGACCAGTTGTGACGATAAGTTTGTTGATAACTGAAGAGCCTTTTATTCACAACACCACTCAAAAGCCACAGCTTGCTTGTCTGCCAAGACAAGATCACACTGATGAGATGGTGAGTGAATGTCCAACCAGGTGTTCTGCAGAAGACTGGAAGAGCTGCTTCTGGGATCCGAAGTAAAAATCCGCGATATGCAGAGATTTTCACTTCATTTAACATTTTATTTTATATTTTAAGTATTAAAATACCCCTCATTAAATCTGTCATATAGCGGGACCGCAAACGGTAAACCGTGATTTCAAACCAGGCCAATGACAACCGAAATTTGAACACATTTCTCAAGTTTTAAAATGGAGTGTCATGGGGCTTATTCTCGCTGCCATTTCACTTAGCCATGTGAGTGTCACGTTACTGACTGATGTGATGTAGAGCAGAAATCTATACAGAGGAAGAGCATTGGATGTTCAAAATATGGATGGTGATGTAGTTCGGGGACACCCTGGTATATGGGCTGAGAGTGGAGAACCCACCAATCAGCATGGGGGAAATGGGGGCAGACATGATGCAATTCCTGGAAAAAGGTGACAAGGAAGTGCTTTGCTAATCAGATGAAGCTGGACAGGACACAGGTCTAATACACGCATGAACAGACGCAAACACACACACACACACACACACACACACACACACACACACAAACACACGCGCGGACACTTTTCTATTTGGGCTATCTGTCTCCTTATTCATTAAGGAGTGGTTCTGCCTGAGGTTTCTTCCTAAAATTTACACAAATCAAACAAACAGGGAGTTTTTCCCCCACCCCTGTTGCTCCCTGGGGACACTAGCAAGTTGACAGCACCTCAATGGACTTTTTCATTCCAGCACCATTAGACTGCAAGAAATCTTGTCTTGTGTTTTTCTTGCCAAACTGTTAAAGCTCTTTGAGCTGCATCTTGTATGAATTGCGCTATACAAGATTATTATTATTATTATTATTATTATTATTATTATTATTATTATTATTATTATTAACATGTGCAATATTTTTTTTATACTTTTTTACATCTATATGTATTGTGATTTGGTGTTTTGCTGCTGCAATCCTAGTCTCCCCTACCCTAATTTTTGCTACTGGCGCAAGATTTAAACCTGTGGCCCTCTGATCCCAAGACCAAGTCCCTAACCATTAGGCTACTGCTCTGCCCTACACAGGTCACAAGACAAAAGAGGCAGTATAAAGTCAATTTCCAGTCGAAAGTTCCAGTTTAACATGGAGACTGTCAGAAATTCGAGGTTAGCCCCCTTCATAATACGATCCCAAACTATTAGCCTGGTAAACCAGCCCCTCGTACTTCATTTCATTTTGTACAGAGGGTCTGGACCAGACACCGTCAGAAACGATTTGTTAGAGGTGTGGACTCTGCTGAATTAAAAAAAAAAAAAGTACCCAATCGCTAACCCCTGGTCGTCACGTATGCAATTAGCCTACCTACGCACTACCATTCAAATGTAGCACACAAGGTCAACGTCACGGCTAACGAACACACCCTCTGTTCGCTGATTGGATCGGTCTTGCTGGGACTTGCTAAATGACCCTCAAGTGATTCCGGTCCAGACCCTCGGTACAAAATGAAATGAAGTACGAGGGGCGGGTTTACCAGGCTACCAAACTATGGTGAGGGTGGTAATCCAACACAGGTCTTTGTTTGGGTGTGAAAATAAAGCACCCTAGTATTGAGAAGCTGAATTTGTTCCACATCTCCCTGGGAAGTTACTCAGCGAGTTATTCAAAAGTAAAAGTTAAAAAATAAAGTTATTCACGGCACGGATTTGTAAAGCATCCTTATTTGGTGGCAGCTTTTTTTTTTAACAATTACCTGAAACTGATACATTGTTACACATATTCAATATCACCAAGGGTATCAAATCTATGGATACTTTTGGAAATCGAAACACACAGAATTTATATGTAGAGTATGTATACATATATTCATAATGTAGAATGAAACACACACTTGCACACACACACATACACACATGCACTCTCTCTCTCTCGCTCGCTTGCTCTCTTGTGCTCTCTCTCTCTCTCGCTCACTCTCGCTCGCTCGCTCTCTCTCTCGCTCTGTTAGAAATCTCTGGCAAATTCCTAACACAATGGTCATGTCAAAGGCCCACTGCTATTTTCACTGGTGTCAGTGCATCTGTCTCTGATGACAATCTGGCTTCTTGGCCTGCCAGTTTAACACCCCCACCCCTTGCTGTGTGTGTGTGTGTGTGTGTGTGTGTGTGTGTGTGTGTGTGGGTGTGTGTGTGCGCGTGCGAGAGTGTGTATGTGTGCATGAATGTGTGTCTCGTCAGAGGACGGGGGATGCTTAACCGCCCAGCAAGCGTGACTTACCGAACCCGTGAGAATGTTCCGGAATGCAATGATCTGTAACTATGGCATCACACAGCCGTCAGTCAGTCACTCAGTCGGTCGGTGGGTCGTTATGTCGGTCCTGAAGGAATTAATCAGGTGGGAACAACAACCGAAATGACACGGCCATGAACACCTCAAATGGCTGCTCCCATCTGCTAGACAATAGAGTCCAATTATGCCTTGCTCACCAACAGACCTCATCTGCCAGCAGACCTCCATTGAGCTAACACGGGCCAGACTACAATTGGCTTTGTCACTTTCAGTACACTCTGGATAAGCATTTCTTTTTGTTTTTTTATTTTATTTTTTGTTGTTGTTGTTTTGAATGGCCAGTGTCTTACAAAATGTCATGTAGCCTAGCCTTTATATATATATATAGGACTTAATAAACACATTCATAAAGGCTTATATGCATACATAAAGTATAAAAAAGGATACATAACTATTTATACATACTCATAACTGCACGCCTAATGCCTTAAAATGCTATGTACTGTATATATAAGCCACATTTCAACTTCAAGTAACATAACGCATATAAAGCTTCACCTGCCACGAATGCAGTCATGAGTGTGTATAAATTGCTATGAATACTAATTCCAATCATTATTAAACTTCATCAAGGAATAACCCTCTATGATTGTGATGATGGTTATGAATACAGTATAAGCTTCATACAAAGTGGTAACATAGCAGTTGAATGCAAGTATGTGAGGTACAGTATTGTAGTGGTAAAAAAACACTTAGCAATCACAAAAAAGGTCCCTCCCTTTTTTGCTGTTGATGTGAGCTGGGTTGTCACCCACTATCTCTGTATAACAGCCATATAATAACAGCCGTCCAGATGTCTCATCCACAATACAGTCAGTGTATCTGACTGGGAATTGTTACAGATTTAACTGCTGCGTAGGCAAGGCAGCCAAAGCTGTGAGTGTGTGTAGTGTCCTCCATGTCCTCTATGTAACTCTTCCATAGGTATGGCAGATAGAGCTATAGGTGTGTGTAGTTTCCTTTAGGGCTGAACGATCTATCGTTTTGGACCGAAAATCGCGATCTCAGACAACACGATTTTGGGATCGTCAAAGCCACGTTTTTTTAGTGCTCCTAACTGACCCAGGTTTTGTTTCGTCAACTCAGTGTTTTCCCCAAAGCGTCTAAGCGTATCGGCACCGATACGCTTCTTTTTTCGCCGATACGCATCAAGTTTTGCCGAGACGCTTTCATAAAATGCCGATACGCTTAAAAATCATGCACAAAAACATTCCCCCCGGGATTTTCCCCGAACAAGAAGCCCCAATGTAGTCAAATGTAGGCTGCGTTTTTAGGAAACTTCCGTGGTGGGTGTGTAAACTACTATACTGGCGAAACTGGCCAATCACATGCCGATTACAGTGCTCCTTTGTTTTTTTTCCGCCAGTCAGCTGTATCAGAGAGTATTGTAGAACCTAAGATCTTTAACGCAAACCTAGGGGCTACTAAAACTGTCTGACTTTGACTGTAAATGCTACACAAGAAGGAAGGAGAACGCTCTCCTTGGGACATGCTCATGTAGCAAGAAAACTTTCTCCAGAGTGTACAGAATGCGATCGGATCATCTAGCTGCTGAAAGAGAGTGAGAGAGAGCGTGAAAGGCAAGTCCTCCTTTATGTAGAGCAGAGTCAAGACTGTTTCCTTGAATGGGACACTCGTGGAATTTAACTAATAAATTGGTCCTTACGTCTTTCTGGATTTGTTGATGGTTCTTTTTAACAAAGTGTCACAATCCGCAATTATTTGTGATTATTTCAAGCCTAATAGTGTACGTTGTTACTGTTTGGATTTCCAGAAAATTAGCTTCATTTCAGACCAGGCTGCAGCCTGTATGGGGTTGTTAGCGCGCTAACGCTAGCGAACTACGCTAAGATAATGTTTTAAACTGAAAGCTGCCACTTTACTCACCAACACCCACCTAGATACTAATACTGATATTAGCTGAAGTGCAGAAAGTAATATAAAGTTGTAAGGTTATTGCAACGTGTTAAATTCAAGGTGAGTCGATGTCTGTTAGCATTACCACATTACCAATCATTTCAATGAGCTAGTTCGTTAGCTTGTTACAGGAACACTGAAATAAGAATTTGTTGTCATCAGACATCATTCTAGATAATACTACACTACACTGAATTATATTTATCTGCAGAATCTAAGATCTGTGGTACCAATTCAGCTTTCATGTGGCCATACAGGGAGATATTTAGCTGATAGAATTTAGCCCAGAAAAACAGGAGGCTCAACATTTAGTTTAGACATTTTAGTGACAGCCTAGTCAAATTCATGTGACATTATATAGTATTTCTTGTGTGACAATAAGTTAGCCTTCCCACTTGGGAGTTTTGGCTCTTTCAGCTCACCAAGTGCAATGAGTTTTTTGTTCTATTTGTGCCAAAAAATGCAACATTTTATTAAAAGTGTTATGTTTCCACCAGCCTTCTGGGACCAAAATTTTGCTTCAGATCTTCCTAGAATGCACCATTTTAGCTCTAGAAAAAAAAAAAATTCCCAGGGTGCATGCCCACCAATCCTCCTAGCTACCGTGCCACGGCGTCATCGTATTTACATCAAAATTTAAACCCTTCTTTTTATTTCTGGGGAAAACACTGCAACTATTGCATATCATGTATGCCGCCTCCTTGTCTGTCATGCTGCCAACGCGTCATGCTGCGCGTGGACAGGTCACGTGTTCTCTACTCCAATCAGAGTAGCTGGGCATGCAATTCAGAAATGGCTTCAGCGGGAGAAGAAGCGGAGTCTGGGGTTTTGGTCCCAAAGAGGAACAGCACGTCTGTCATTTGGCAGTATTTTGGGTTGTCTGCTGCAGACGAACACCAAACACGGGTACTGTGCAAAACATGTCGTGCGAAAATTGCTACGTCCAATGGAAACACAACGAATTTATACCGACATCATAGAGTTCACCACGTGAATTTGCACGACGAGTGCATAGCTAAAAAATCTACCGAAACGTTTGCTGGAAGTGATAGTTGTGCTAAACAGACAACAATCGCGGCTGCTTTTGCCAGTGTTACTCTATATGACCGAAGCAGCCGAAGACACAAAGAGATAACAAGTGCGGTGACGCACTACATTGCAAAAGACATGGTGCCTGTAAACACAGTCACCAAAGACTCATTTAAAAGTCTCCTCCGCACGATGTATAGGAGGTATGTGCTTCCCTCTCGCACATACTTCAATCAGGTTGCCATCCCAAATCTGTACACAGAATGTAAAGACAAGGTGTTGAAAGGGCTGGAAAATGTGGAGTATTATGCCACAACTACGGATTAGAGATGTGAAATCCGGATCCTTGAAGGGATTCGGTTCATTTTGAGTCACTCAATGATATGAGCCGGGTTGTCCGAGTCACTTGAATCACTTGAGTCACATGAAAAATGACACGACATAAAAAGGCATATACACTTGTCGTTTTGGGTATTTTCTCCTACCATGTCTTCAGGTATATTTCACAAGTCAGCAAGTAGGCTCATTAAGCACAATGTTAATAGCCAGGTAATGAAAGTAGCCTAAGAGTTGGACCATTAGTCATTTTATATTGAATGTGGCAAATCAACACACAAATTACACATACATAGAACAATAATGTGCAACAAATGGAACAATTTCTGCAAATAACATAGTGATTTAGTAACACACAAGAAATGGCAGAAGAATGTGAACAGTGCAAATTGCTTTTAAGCTATAGCCTACTATATACAACGTATGTGAAATACTAGTGGAAGTTGGCTAAGAATAATGTACAGTAGACTACACAGAACCATTTTAAATAAAAAAGAATACCAAGGAGTAACCACTGCAATTAAAATTTGAGACTCCATTGCAGGGAGTGTAGGGAGTGTTTTCACACTTTAAGGACAAAAGTCACAGAGAGAGTACATTATACATACTCAGTACAACAAATGGTCTTGCTGGTGTTTTGCTACCAATTGAATATCCAGCTTGCTGCCCTGGCTACTAGTTCTACAGAAGGGCTTTTACTATTATTAGTATTATTATTGTTGTTACTATTATTATGACAGACACCACAACCTGCAGAACCCCCCACCCCCAAGAAAAAAGAAATCTAGAAATAAAACAGTATTACATTCCATTAAATTACATTATTACATTATATTACAAGATTTAAAGTTTCAGAGGAATTTGACATTATCAGAGGCCCAGATGCAGAATGCAGTCGCTGTAAGCAGTTGAGCAGTTAGCCAGATATACTACTTTAAAATACCATAAAGAAGAACTGAATTGTAAAGCCCAATAGCTGCCTTTTAAATAATCTACAGTACACAGCACATAGTGTCGTGTATGTCTACAGTACACAGAATGCATTACTTAATAACGAAATGTGTGTTATTTTTCCTTCGCGCTGGAATACGTTCTCATTATTGTTTGTCAAAATAAATAAATAGCGCAAACAAACACAAGACGGATGCTTACAGCCTGCCACTTTCAATTTGCCTTAGGGCTCATTTCCACCGCCTCGTTCAGCGCGTAGCCGTGTTCAGCGCGTGGGCGTATACAATAGGTTTGTATGGGGACAGAATACGCTCAGAACACGCTTGCGGTGGGAATGGTCTCATCTGCTAACGTGCATTCTAAATGAATACGGACAGAATACGGCCACGCGCTGAACACGCAGAGAGTGCGGTGGAAATGGGCCCTTAGTCCGCCTGTCTCCAGCTGTCACTTGCTGCAGTCGTCAAATAATAATAATAATAATAATGATGATGATAATAATAATAATGAAAATACCCCCTTATAGGAAACTTTTGTGTGGTTGCATTAATAGCAGCCACAAATGCAAATTGTAGCGTACTGTGTATAAGGACAGTAAGCATTCTATTCTATTCTATTCAATGAAAACCTAGACAATCTGATTTCATTTGACGCAAAATGTTCATAATGTCGGTATTCTTTTTTCTCTATGTGTAGGACTTCATCACGTCGTTGTTTCGTGCTTCCAACAGTTAACATTGTGTCGTTGCAGCGTTTATAGGCTTTTTAATGTCACATGTACTTTGGCAGAAGAGACGCTTCTTTAATGTAAACATGAAACTACGAGTATCGGCCAGTCATGACAATTGGCCTTTCCTTTCATTCTCAAACTACGTTTAAATTGCATGTTCATCTCATCAGCTGGCAAGAAATGCTCCAGAGAAACCCTCAACCACCCCGCATAAAAATGACTAACTTTTGAGCTGCCCCGAAAGTTTTAAATAGCGACGTCCCCGGGGTAACGACTACGAAAGATTTTTTTGTTAATATTTTATTTTCTTATGGTCACAATCTATCTTTAATGTTTGCCTAAATACTAAACTGCACAGCATGCCCGTCATAATGAGGATTGGCCTTTCCTTTCATTCTCAAACTGCGTTAAAATTGCATGTTTATCTCATCAGACCGAATTAAAGAAATCATCGTCAGAAAACACTCAACCATTCCGCCAAATAATGACTAACTTTTGGGCTATACTCCCGAAAGTCCACTACGAAAAATTATTTATTTATATATATTTTTATATATATTGCATTATTGTATTGTGCTCAAAAATGAATATGGGGTGGATCAACATAGTATTAATTCACACAACATATGCATCATATATGCAACAAGCTATGGCATGGAACTCGTGCCCGTGTGCTAGACTGCAACGTTGGGATTCACCCAACTGCAAGCTTGTGCAAGACCGAGAGCGAGCAGGGATCCGTGAGTGAAGCCACAGGTAACCACAAGGAGGGAGCCTAAACTCAAGAAACGAGCCAACCGCAAGCAGGCATCCACGAGCGGGTATGAGTTGAGATCCACGTAGTCAGGCACTCACACAAGTGATTAGGCTAGATTTTTAATATCATATTTGGTTGCTGGTGTACTGGCAGAGACACTTCCTCAGGTCTTTAATGTAAACATCAAACTACTCGGCATGCCCCAGCCTTTCATTCTCAAACTACATTAAAATTGCATTCATCTCATCAGCCTGAATTAAAGAACTCGAGAGTAACCCCTCAACCACCACGTAGCCTATAAAAAGGACAGCGAGCACCGAAAGTTGTTGCGACGTCCCCGGGGTAACCATATGAACAAATATTTCATTTTTTTTTTGGACCATTATTTTATTTTCTTATGGCCACACGCTTTTTAATGTAGCCTAAACATCAAACTACTTCGCGTGCCCGTCATGACAATTGGCCTTTCCTTTAATTCATTCAAACTACGTTAAAATTGCATGTTCTCATCAGCCCAAATTAAAGAAATCCTCGAGAGAAAACCCTTAACAACCCAGCATAAAAAGGACTGTAACGTTTGGGCTATAGCTATAGCCCCGAAAGTTTTACGTCCCCGGGGTAGACGGGTACACTGCGAAATGATATTTTATTTTGTAGTAGCCTATAATTTTATTTCCTTATATGGTAACGGGTTCTCCTATAAACATCAAACTACTCCGCATGACGACTGGCCTCCTTTCATTCATTCACGTTAATTGCATGTTCATCTCATCAGCCCAAATGAAAGAAATCCTCGAGAGAAAAACCCTCAACCACACCGCATGAAAACTGTAGGCTAACTGTCTGTAATGTTTGGGCTATAGCCCCGAAAGTTTTAAATGGCGACGTCCCCGGGGTACACTACGAAAGAATTTTGTTGTAGTATTATTTTATTTCCTTATGGTCACAAGCTCACTTTAATGTAAACATCAAACTACTCCTCATGCCCATCATGACTATTGCCCTTTCCTTTCATTCATTCAAACTACGTTAGAATTGCATGTTCATCTCATCATCACGAAAGAATATTTTATTTTTGTATTATTATTTTTTTGTTATGGTCACAGACTATTTAATGTAAACATCAAACTACTCCGCATGCCCGTCATATTAATTCACACAACATAGACAACATGGCAGTCGGAGTCGTCAACAGCATGGAGAACTCGTACCTGCGAGACCGCCATTGTATGGATTCACCCAGCTAAACCTTGTGCAAGGCCACGAGCAAGTAGGGATCCAGGAGTCAAGCCACGAGCACAAGTCAAGCCGTGAGCCAACCGCAGGCAGGGATCCACGAGCGGGTATGAGTTGGGATCCACAGGCACTCACTCACTCGGCAGAGAGAAACGAAACTCATGACGCGATTCGAGTAAGCAGGGATCCACGAGCGGAGTTGGGATCCACGGGTCAGGCACTCACACACTCGGCAGAGAAACGCAACTCATGACGCGATCCGAGTAAGCAGGGATCCACGAGCAGTTGGATCCTTGCAGTCAAGTCGGGTAAGTTAAGTTTCGTTTCTCTTCGAGTGAGTGAGTGAGTGCCTCTGCTTGCACTGCGTGCTTGGATCCACTAGTAGTGCTAAAGTGACAAGTCACGTACGTTTCATTTTTCTGCCAAATGAGATGTAAGATATTTGAATTGTACCGTTTATTGATGGTATATCAATCAAATGTTGTAGGACTCAACTGAGCCGGGTAAATAGACGTCTAGATCCGTGGTTCTTGAGTGATATTAGAGATCCGGATTAGAGATCCGACTCCCGAGTTTTTTCCCATCACTACTACGGATATGTGGTCAAGCAGAACGACCGAGCCATATATGAGTTTGACTGTACATTTTGTAAATGGCAACTTTGAGTTGAAAAGTCGCTGCCTGCAGACAGCATACTTCCCCACTGACCACACTGGAGAGAATATTGCCATGGGATTGAAAGACTGTTTATCAAGCTGGGGTATGACAGAAGAAGCCCAGGCGTGCATTACAACGGACAATGCCACAAACATGATAAAAGCAATGGAACTTAACCAATGGACCAGACTTCAATGTTTTGGACACAGGCTGCATCTTGCAATTGGTAAGTGTAAGCATTTGTGCGAGTCTGTGTTTGTTTATTAACCAATTCATACAAATTTAATATGATGATGAATGGGTATTGTCTTCAGTAGGCTATTAGCAAGTCCTTCTATGTAGAAAGTCTCTGGTCTCTGCCTATAGTCAGTAGTACTCTGCCCTCACTAAACCATAAAGTCAGTCAGCAGTCAGAAGTAGTTTGCCTTAAGTAGGTCTTTACTTTATTTCGTGAAACTGAAACACGGTTAAAAAAACGACAAATAAGTTAGCTGTCGAACTGTTGTTAGGTGACAAACTGTTAGCATAAGGCTAGTTTAACATTACAAACGCCTTAGAAAGGCTAACGCGATTAGCATCGCTATATTTAACATTTCAGTTGCATTCATTTTACATACGTTAGTTAGAAAATGCAACAATACAAAGATTTACAATATACAAAGATGTAACTCGTCGACGAGGACCATCTGCATGTTAAGACAGGTTGTGATTAGACCAGAAAACATAAGGAGTAAATTTCACCCTGTTATGGTTATATACTCTAGTTAAACTTTGTGGTCTCCAAAGCAAGGACTTAGCTACGGTAAACCTAGAGGGACATAACACAATAACACATCAGCATAGTTTTTCTAGTAATGTTTTTCTTTGAAGCCCTTGCAAATACAAGATAACAGATTGTCATCAGTCGTAGATTATTAATACTGTGTGTGTTATGAAATGTGTTTATATCTTTATGGTTTTCTATGAATTGCCTTTCTTGGATGTACTTTTTTATCTTGATAGAAAATCTGCCCTGCAAAGTCAACCATTATTATCCTTACAGATTCAGCTTGTAATTCTCGTTTAATGTTTTTTTTTTTTTTTTTTTTTTTGGTCCAGAAAATGCTGTTAAAGATGACCCAAGAGTGAAACGTGCCACAGGACTTTGAAAACAGGTGGTTGGTGTCTTCTCTCACAGCTGGAAAAAAAAGACGGCACTGAAGCAGGCACAGCAAGACTTCAACTTACCAGAGCACTCACTGATAACAGAATGTCCGACAAGGTGGGGCTCGAAAAATGATTGGGAGGGTGTTGGAGCAGAGCAAGGCATTGTCTCAGGTTCTGTCTGAAGACAAGAAGACGCGTCACCTAGTCCCCACCTGGCAAGACATAGATGTCCTTGAGTCCATAAACAATGCCCTTGGTCCTCTGCAGGAGTTCACAGACGCCCTGTCAGGTGAAGCCTATGTAAGTGTGTCATACCTGAAGCCAGTTCTCCATCTCTTGAGAACATCAACTCTGACTGAAAGTGACACAGATCTTACCAAGGAGATCAAATCAAGAGCTCTCCACTACATTGAGGATAAATACAATGACCCAGTCACACAGGAGCTCCTGGACATGACTTCTTTCCTAGATCCCAGATTCAAGACCGACTACATAAGTGCAGAGAATGTCCCATACATCAAAGAGAGAGTGAAGACGGAGATGGAACAGGTGGCACAAATGGTAAGTTGTCCTGTTTCTGCGTTGTTTAGCAATACCAAAAGGTCACATTAATACAAGTGATAGGTTTACTACGCTGATTGGCATTTTTAAATGTTTACATGCAATGCCCAATTGGTCTTAATCACACCTGACAGCAAAACATTGACAACTCTTATCTCTGTGTTTTGCAGGAGAAGAGGGCTTGTGTCAGCACCACAGATCCCATGCCCCAGAGTGCAGCAGAAGAAGAAACATCCAGTACAGGGAAGCGAAAGCGGTCATTGGCCAGCTTTTTCAAGAGCAAGGCTGTCCCTGCTCCCTCTTCCACTGTGCAGTTGGAGGATACCATTAAAGCAGAACTGGATAACTACCTCATAACTCCTACTATTGATGGAGAGCAAGATCCACTGGCCTGGTGGAGAGTGCACAATGTTAATTTTCCATGGCTGAGCAAATTGCATACCAGCTACAAGTTCACCATCAGAGAGATTGTTTAGTGCCAGTGGCAATATTGTCACATGCCAGCGCTCAAGTCTAAAACCATCAAAGGTTGACATGCTGGTTTTCTTAGCTAAGAATCTATAAGTGATGTAGAACTGTCAGGGAAGCAAGTACTGTTGTTAATTTTGTTTGTTCTGCACTTTACCCTGACTTGTGGTTTGAGCCTTTGTTTAAAAAAGGCGCTCTCTGTTTTTGCTATAATTATTTATAATGCATTACTCTGTCAAGTGATGTGGAGATGTCAGGGAAGCAAGTAGTATTGTTCATTTTGTTTGTTCTGCACTTTACCCTAATTTGTAGTGTATTTTTTTGTTGTTATTTACAAAAGGCGTTCACTGTTTTTGCTATATTAAGTGCAATATTTTGGTGCAGCTGAGCCACTGATGACCTATTTTAATTTATTACATATTTGGTAGATGGGAAAAGTTTACGTTTTTTTTTTTTTTTAAGTTATGTACAGCATATTTTTTTGCTAATAAATATGACTACATTTGAAATCAATTCTTCAAACAGTAGACGTTTAGTTTTCATTTTTGCATTAGTCATTGAATTTAGTGTTTGAATGATGTAAGTTTCTGTGATGTTTGCAAATCATCATCATGTGCACTGAAACTTGATTTTTTTTTTTAAATCGTGGATGAAATCGAAATCGCAATATCTGCCAGAAAAATCGCAATTCAATTTTTTCTTAAAATCATTCAGCCCTAGTTTCCTTCAAACACACACACACACACACACACATACACACGCATATAGCTCTTCCATAGGTATAGCAGATACAGCTATAGGTGTGTGTAGTCTTCTTCAAACACACACACATACACACATGCACACACACACACACACACACACACACATGTAACTCGTCCATAGGTATAGCAGATAGAACTACTCCACAAAAACAGACTCACAGAGAGACACACACACCCCTACATAACTGTTATGTAGGCATAGTAGACAGAGTTTTGGGTGTGTGTGGTCTCCTCGAAACACACACACGCACAGAGGAGGTTCTTATCAACAGGCAAGCCAGGCAGCTGCTTGGGGCCCCCACCAGTTGACGACAGAGAGTCGAAATTTGCACAGCCATTGATGGAGAAATTTGCGCAGCGAGAGTGAAGATTCGAAATTTGCG
The DNA here is from genome assembly GCA_027475355.1 of Coilia nasus. NCBI lineage: Eukaryota > Metazoa > Chordata > Actinopteri > Clupeiformes > Engraulidae > Coilia > Coilia nasus. The sequence continues at coordinate 17,734,281 of CM050199.1, forward strand.
TTTTGAAAAGTCATCCGCTGAGCCTGACTCTCATGGGTTTCCCGTTTACAAATAAGCCTACTGTTGGGATGAGCAAAATGCTAAGCAGCCAATTGCGTGACCACATTTTTTGAGTGACAAAAGCCTTCAAGCAATCAGCGCTTGCAGAGGGATCCCTTACTACGAATGTTTGCACAAATCGGAAACCCTTTATTAACGTGCACATTTTGCCTGTTGGTAGCGGTTGGTACGCCTCCATTGCTATGAAGAGAAACTATCCTTCGGGGAGTGAAAAAAGAAAGAAGAAAAAAGAAGAAGAGGGGATCTCTATCAGGGGCGGAGCTAGGGGGTGGCTTTTGGGGCTGAAGCCCCGAATCTCACGTCAAAAGCCCCGAATCTTTTTAAGCTTTAAAAAATCATGACAACCCTGAGAATATGCTCCCTGTAAATTACATTAAAACTGATTAATGAGCAAATAGCCTACAACAAAACCCACATTTCCCTCATTCTTAAAACTAAATGCTGCTATTCTAACGTGACCCAACTAGAAAAATAGAATCCCACTAAAACAAGGGCGTACATGTGTTCTAATTCTAAACATTAACGTCTCCTGTGTACAGTCTACGCTCGTCTGTCAGAACTCGTCTGTCTTCCTTCAACCACATAAGACATTTCTTTAAAAAAAAACTACTGTTACCTTGTCATCAGCAGCAGCCAGTAAGTTGTCACACGTTTCAGGTCAGTGATTAAAACATTATTTTGGGTTAGCACGGCAGTCTTAACGTTTGGTAGGCTACTAGCCACAGCTTGGCTGTCTACATCGGCTAGCTAGGTTAGGCTGCTATAAGAATTCTAGCCTGGTAAACCAGCCCCTCGTACTTCTTTTTATTTTGTACAGAATTCTGAAATGAAGTACGAGGAAAAAGTTAACGAGTTAATGAAATTGGGACGTGAAGAATAACTTTAAAGGTGTTGTGATACATTAACTAGTAATTTTCTCCATTCCTGAGCTTTGATTGCCATCTAGTGGAAAGTATATGCAACAGCATACTTAGCTACAAAATCATGGGCCTACTGTTCACTAAGCACAGTGAGGATATTTTAATGTCACGTGCATAGGTCTATAGTGACACAGTGTAGAAAATTCAGTGAAATTGTGTCTGTCAGTCTATTTATACCACTTCTAACATACAAAAAAGCAAACAAGTAATCCATCTCTGCAGTCCCAGTTTGAATCTACTGAAAGTTAGTATAACATGAGTCTCAATTGTGCTATTGTTTACATAAGAATCTCAAAAAGTCAGTAATGAAGTGGTTATTGTTTCTTTCCATATTGTCTTGTGCAGGCCATGCAACTGAGAATACAGGCTATGAATTAGAAGGGATTTAGTATTTGACATGTCTAACAGATCCCTCTAAAATGGACTAGAATGCAGGAAATTGCATGTAAGAAATCCAAAATTTCTTACCCCAGAACAGTTTACACTGAAGACTTACACTACATTACTTACACTACACTACACTTACACTATTGTTTGTATATGTAATATTTGTAACTTGTGAAATAAAAAAACTATACTTGCTACAATTTGTTGATTATTTATTAAAATTACAAAGGCCCAGAGTTTGTGCTAGTGAAATTCTGTTGTGTGGGGGGGGGGGGGTCGGGCCCCCCAATGAATTTCTGCTTGGGGCCCCACTAGACCCTAGAGTCGCCACTGCATACATACGCATACACGCGCACACACATGTAACCCTTTCATAAGTATGGTAGACAGAGCTGTGGATGTGTGTAGTCTCCTCCAAACACACACACAAACACACACACACACACACGTTACGCTGTGGATGTGTACCTCATATGCTTGGGCCTGTTCTACAAGGCAGACAGTGAGGGTGCTCATGACCCTGGATTTTCCTAGTGCGTGCGTGCGTGCACACACACACACACACACACACACACACACACACACACACACTGCCCCCCTATTTGTTCTCTCATAGCAGACCAGTGCCCTCAGAATAGTGTTGTCAGAGTTGAACAGTTTAACCTGTCTGTCTGGGTATTCATTACAGTGAGAGCAGAGGAGTGAGACACATACAGTTACACACACACACACACACACACACACACACACACACACACACACACACACACACACACACACACACGGAAAGAGAGGGAGAGAGAGAGACACTAAGAGAAAGATAGAGAGGAATGGAGAATGACAGGAATGAAAACGACAGGGTTAAGAAACAGAGAGAAAGAGATGAAGAGAGGGGGTGAGGGAGAGAGGATTAGACAGGCGGATAAGAGAGAGAAGGGAAAGACAGAGAGAAAGAGAGAGGGGAAAAAAGAGGAGTGCAGAGACAGAGAGGATACAAAAGAGGGAAAGAGAAAGTAGAGGGGAGACAGATAGGAGGAGAGAGGGGGAAGAGAGAAGAGAGTGGAGAGAGAGAGAATGAGAGAGAGGAATATGAGGGGTTGTGGGGTCGGAGAGTGGTGTGTAGCACACACTAGCCTTCTGGATCACTGCTCATCCCATGCTCTCATCAAACTGACAGGCCACTACGCGATACACCTGACCAACTCGACCTGTCGGCATATCAGAGAGCATACACACACACAAACACACACACACACACACACACACACAGGGGAAGACTCTTTCTCTTAGGAAGCAGATTCTCTCTATCACACACACACACACACACACAAAGGGCAGTGTTTTCCCCAAAGCGTCTAAGCGTATCCGCATCGATACGCTTCTTTTTTCGCCGATACGCATCAAGTTTTGCCGAGACGCTTTCATAAAATGCCGATACGCTTAAAAATCATGTACAAAAACATTCCCCCCGGGATTTTCCCTGAACAAGAAGCCCCAATGTAGTCAAATGTAGGCTGCGTTTTTAGGAAACTTCCGTGGTGGGTGTGTAAACTACTATACTGGCGAAACTGGCCAATCACATGCCGATTACAGTGCTCCTTTGTTTTTTTTCTGCCAGTCAGCTGTATCAGAGAGTAATGTAGAATCTAAGATCTTTAACGCAAACCTCGGGGCTACTAAAACTGCCTGACTTTTACTGTAAATGCTACACAAGAAGGAAGGAGAACACTCTCCTTGGGACATGCTCATGTAGCAAGAAAACTTTCTCCACAGTGTAGCAGCAGAATGCGATCGGATCATCTAGCTGCTGAAAGAGAGTGAGAGAGAGCGTGAAAGGCAAGTCCTCCTTTATGTAGAGCAGAGTCAAGACTGTTTCATTGAATGGGACACTCGTGGAATTTAACTAATAAATTGGTCCTTACGTCTTTCTGGATTTGTTGATGGTTCTTTTTAACAAAGTGTCACAATCCGCAATTATTTGTGATTATTTCAAGCCTAATAGTGTACGTTGTTACTGTTTGGATTTCCAGAAAATTAGCTTCATTTCAAACCAGGCTGCAGCCTGTATGGGGTTGTTAGCGGGCTAACGCTAGCGAACTACGCTAACATAATGTTTTAAACTGAAAGCTGCCACTTTACTCACCAACACCCACACCTAGATACTAATACTGATATTAGCTGAAGTGCAGAAAGTAATATAAAGTTGTAAGGTTATTGCAGCGTGTTAAATTCAAGGTGAGTTGATGTCTGTTAGCATTACCACATTACCAATCATTTCAATGAGCTAGTTCGTTAGCTTGTTACAGGAACACTGAAATAAGAATTTGTTGTCATCAGACATCATTCTAGATAATACTACACTACACTGAATTATATTTATCTGCAGAATCTAAGATCTGTGGTACCAATTCAGCTTTCATGTGGCCATACAGGGAGATATTTAGCTGATAGAATTTAGCCCAGAAAAACAGGAGGCTCAACCTTTAGTTTAGACATTTTAGTGACAGCCTATAGTCAAATTCATGTGACATTATATAGTGCTTGCAGTATTTCTAATGTGACAATAAATTAGCCTTCCCACTTCTGAGTTTTGGCTCTTTCAACTCACCAAGTGCAACGAGTTTTTTGTTCTATTTGTGCCAAAAAATGCAACATTTTATTTAAAGTGTTATGTTTCCACCAGCCTTCTGGGACCAAAATTTTGCTTCAGATCTTCCTAGAATGCACCATTTTAGCTCTAGAAAAAAAAAAAATTCCCAGGGTGCATGCCCACCAATCCTCCTAGCTACCGTGCCACGGCGTCATCGTATTTACATCAAAATTTAAACCCTTCTTTTTATTTCTGGGGAAAACACTGAAAGGGGAAAGACTTTCTCTCAGGAAGCAGACTCTTTCTCTCTCACACACACACACACTTTCTCTCAGAGAGCAGGCTAACACACACAACCCACACTCACAGGGAGGATACACACTCTCTCAGAGGGTGAGCACAGGTAGATATAGGAAGCACATTCACACACAGACTAACAAGGTGAACCTAAAGCAGGCAAAAGCAGAGTACACACACACACGCGCGCACACACACACACACACACACACACACACACACACACACACACACACACACACACACAGAGCACAGGTAAAACAAGTGTTTGATATAGGAAGCACATCCACACACAGACTAACAAGGTGAACCTAAAGCAGGCAAAAGCAGAGTACACACACACACACACACACACACAGAGCACACACACACACACACCCCACCAGTGTGAGATGAGTTAGGTATAGATTCAGCTTGTTATCATTGGACCTTCACTTCACACTCACTCCTGTCAGAATAACAAGAGCAAGCCAAAAGTGTGTGTGTGTGTGTGTGTGTGTGTGTGTGTGTGTGTGTGTGTGTGTGTGTGTGTGTGTGTGTGTGTGCGTGCGTGTGTGTGAGCTTAGAATGTCAGGACTCTGCGTGGGTGTCTTACCGTGTATTGGTTCTACCTGTGCATTTCATTAACTCAGGTGATTTCACTAATTAACTCATTACAATGCTAATCAGAGTGCTAATTACAATCAGCTGGCCTGGTGAATGGATGGGACAAATAAGTGGTAGGGCTTTTATTTCCTGCAGTTTGGTATCTGGGCGTTTGTGTGTGTGTGTTTGTGCTTAAGTGTGTGTGTTTGCGTGTGTATAGGTGTGTATAGTATAGGTAAGTGTATTGAGTATGTGTATTTCTCTATATGGTGTTATTTGTGTGTGCACACGCGTGTGTGGGTGCGTGTGTGTGTGTGTGTGGGGGGGGGTGGGGGTGGGTGTGGGGGTGGGTGTGGGTGCATGTGTGGGTGTGTGTGTGTGTGTGTGGGGGGGGGGGGGTGGGGGTGGGTATGGGTGCATGTGTGTGTGTGTGTGTGTGTGTGTGTGTGTGTGTGTGCGCGAGCGTGTGTGTATGAATGAATGGATGCGTGTCTCTATTGCTACACCATAAAAATAAACACAAAAGACATAATCTATACAGCAGGATTTCTGTAAGCATTCCAATTCTAGTACATTCTGTGCAAAAATGTCAAGCAAAGATGTCACTCTAGAAAAGTGGTTTAATGCGTTGATAAAAAGCACTCGCTCTGCGGTGTTTCAGTAACCTGTACAGAAGGCTATGCACCACTACCGCCCATTAAACAGTGCAATGCGAAGATGGTAGATTGGTCCAGAAGGGTGCAATTGAGAACTAGCTTCAATATGTGTAGGATTTCTTATGTAAAAGCACTACTCTGTGGCTACGTTTACACGATGACGGTCTGAACAGAAGACGCAAAAGTGACGTTGCGTCTTCACTTTTTATTCCACGTTTAGACGAGCGTTTTCGGGAGGAAATCTGCGTGCATACGATGACGCAAAAGTGTGTGGAATTCGATGGGGGTATTCTCCCAGGTCTCGTCCATAGCAGTCTGGCTCGCCTGCAACGAACCAGTGCATCCAGAATTAGACAGAGGTGTTTGCAGATGGTTCAGTAATAGTATATATACAAATTCTGTACATTTGCTGGAATGCCTCTTGCAAGTTTATTAGAGCTGCTAGAGCAGCTTGAAGGTCCGACACATGGAAATCGCATGGATCCATTTGTTTCCCTGTACTGCCTTATGTATGTGACGTAAACACGTACACAGCGTGAGCTGATCTGACCAGAGTTTTGCTTCTTGGGCCGTTTAGATGGAAACGCTACGGCGGAGCGTATTCAACTTTTCCACTCTGGAGGGTGGTTTCAAATTTTTGCGTTTTTAGGCCCCGAAAACGCCGTCACCGTGTAAACGAAAGGCACTTCCGATAAAATATTTTGTGGTTTTTACCCGTAAGCATTCTCGTGTAAACAGGCCCTGTGTGTGTGTGTGTGTGTGTGTGTGTGTGTGTGTGTGTGTGCGCGCATGTGTGTGCATGTGTGTATGCATGTGTGTATGTATGTGTGTGTGTGTGGGGGTGTGTGTGTGCGTGTGGGGGTGTGTGTGTGCTTGTGTGTGTGTGTGTGTGTGTGTGTGTGTGTGTGTGTGTGTGTTGTTTCAAATTTCCCCCTTGTTAAGTGGAGGAGACGGGCCAGCCAGTATTCCCTGGTGTGATGTCAGTTTTGTGCTTCGGTGGGGAATCTTTTGATCTTTCAAATAAACAGGAACAAAATGTAAACACGCAGAATGCACTATTCCCCAGGGACAAGGCTGTTTCTATTCCTCCCTCTCCATCCTCCCTTTATTCCTCTATTTTATCTTTATCTCTTTTTTTTGCGCTGTATTCCTGTCTTTGTAGCTCTCGGCCTCACACTACCATGTCTTTGCATGCATACACCAACAAATACACACACACACACACACACAAACACACCTACAGCAGCGGAGACGCATATAAAATCTTTCTCTTTCTCACTGTCTCTATCTGTATCGCTCTCTCCACACACACAGGCACAGGCACTCGCACACGCCGTCCGCACGCACACACACACACACACACACACACACAGACACACGCACACAAACACACAAACACACCTACAGCTGTGGAGACGCATATAAAATCTTTCTCTTTCTCACTGTGTCTATCTGTATCGCTCTCTCTCTATCTATCCATCTCTTCCTCTCTCCCACACACACAGGCACAGGCACTCGCACACGCCGTCCGCACACACGCACACGCACACGCACACACACACACACACACACAAAACAAACAAAAAGTTTACTGCCTCTTATTGTAGGCTGAGTGGAAACATACCTAAGAGAGAGGGAGCACTACTGAAATACAATTACAGCACTGAGTCTTAATAACTGTTGCTTTCTAATTAGAGAAACGCAATGAATATCCAACAGTGAAATTACACTTTGACAGCTGCTAAACTAAGCATGGATTAAATCATCACACCATACCACTAATTACATATAAAACACATTACATATATTAAATATTAATATTGCATATTAAAGGGAACACACTTAAGTACTTGTGGTGTACATTTTCTACATAATTATTCAAAATAATGCAATCATATAATGAGTAGAGGTACTGACAGATTGAAGCAATAATCTTGGTGTATCATGTACAATGCCAAGGGATGTATGTACTTGCTGCATAAATATATGAATAGCCAGTGTGTTGTTGTATACGTAAGTGTACTTTGTCAATAAAACCGAATCTGATTCTGATGATTTGGACTCCAGTTCAAAGACTCTGTTACGAGGTAACGTGCAGGCAGTCAAGTGGAGGCAGAGGCTGGTACAGTTTATCAGTTGCAACCAGATTTTTTTTTATTTTTTCCACACCACCGTCGGCACCACGTGCAGGTATATTTACAGTGCAAATGTAAAAATTGAAAATAAACTGACACGAGGGTCAAAATAAACAAAATGAACAAAAGCGCAAAGGACACTAAATCCAGACAAAACTACTGCAAACTCAAATAACGCTAGCTCAAAACAGCAATAGCAAAACAAATGAAAAAACTGGAAACGGTGAATTCAAAACAAAAATCTCAGACACTGAGTATTCTAAGGAGCTTACCATAAACAGGTCTTTACGCATCACTGGCTCTATCAACACTAAACACAGCACCTCTTTTACAAAGAATATTTCCCGCGCCTCCAATGGAGCATACCACTTTCACAGGTGAGACAGGGTGAAAACACTGTTTGTAAACTTAAACATAAAAATATAAACAAATGCACCATACCTACTATATATAAATATATTCCCCAGACACTGGAGATAACACTGCATGTATTGAACATAACCTCAAACAACAATAAAACCCCATGCAGAAAATAATACCATTTAGACGATACCATTGAGTGGGACGCGCACCGCTCTGCGAACGCGAACGCGCCCGACACAAGGCAGAGCAGCATAAAGAGCAGGCAGTGAAGGTGCGCTCCCTTTCGCTTCCTGACATGCTGCCGGTGGAAAAAGTAAGTGCTTAATGTTGTCGCTAAGTTGCTAGGAAATGTTGTATGATAATGAAACAGAATAAAGCTAAACCATGTTAATCAGTAATCATGTCTGAGTCCTGCGTTTGTTTGTAGATGATGAATGTTTAAAACCTAGCGAATACATTGCAACAATGCCGGTGCGTGCACTCACCAAACTTCGTGGCAAATGTATGATTCTGTTGGAGGGAGGAACTGTATGCAAGTGAAGATAGCGACATGATTAATTGGTATTTCAGTCCGATGTAATGGGCTACGGTACTCATTCGTTCAGCAACAGCAGCGACAAACATTCCAAACAAACATTCAAACATAGGCAAGGGCTTCCGTGTTAGCCACGTGATGGCGTGACGCTGAGTCGCGGCATCACACACCCCCCCCCTTAAGACTGACCCTCCTCGTAGAGGCGGGACAGATAGTCGGCTACCACATTAAACTTTCCAGCCCGATACCTCACCACAAAACGGTATGGCTGCAAAGACATATACCAACGTGTGACTCTCGCGTTGGCGTCCTTCATTTTGTGGAGCCACTGCAGGGCTCTGTGGTCCGTCTCTAGCGTAAAGTCCTTACCAATCAGGTAGTAGCGTAGAGTGTCCAGTGCCCATTTCACTACCAGACACTCCTTCTCTACCGTGGAGTATCTTGTCTCCCGGGGGTACAGCTTCCTGCTGATGTACTGAATGGGCTTGCAGTCCTCGCCCTCCCCCTGGAGCAAGACAGCCCCCAGGCCCACCTGAGGCATCTGTCTGAACGACAAATGGTAAGTCAAAGTTAGGACTTTGCAGTACCGGGCCCTGGCACATGCAGTCTTTTAAATCCCGGAAAGCCTGCTCACAAGACTCTGTCCAGCACACCTTGTTGGGCGCATTCTTGCGAGTCAGGTCCGTCAACACAGCTGCCCGGCTGGAAAAATCCGGTATAAAACGCCTGTACCACCCGACCAGTCCCAGAAAGGACCGGACCCCCCTCTTGGTGGTGGGAGGCGGACAGCTCCGGATGGCATCCACCTTGCTGAGCTGGGGTTTAACAACGCCCCCTCCAAGTACATGGCCCAGGTAGGCAACCTCAGGCTTAGCCAGATGGCACTTGGAGGCGTTGACCACCAACCCAGCCTGGTGAATGCGGTCAAATACATCCTTCAGGTGGGCCATGTGCTCCTCCCACGTGGAGCTATGGACCACCACGTCGTCTATATAGGCCGCCGCGTAGTCCTCGGCCCCCCGCAGCACCTGGTCCATGAGGCGCTGAAAGGTTGCCGCGGCGCCGTGTAGCCCAAAGGGCATCACCGTAAACTGATACAATCCAGACGGAACTCGAAACGCCGTCATCTCCTGAGCCTCTGGTGTAAGGGGCACCTGCCAATACCCCTTGCACATGTCCAAGGTGCTCAGGAACTTGGCCTTTCCCAGACGCTCCATGAGATCATCCACCCGAGGCATGGGGTAAGGGTCGAAAGCTGCGATGGCGTTGAGCTTCCGAAAGTCGACACAGAAGCGGAGCCCCCCGTCCTTCTTGGGTACTAGGACAACGGGACTACACCACTCGCTGTGCGACGGTTTGATGACCCCAGCCTCCAGCATGGACTTCACCTCCTCCTTGAGTGCCGGGATCAGCTTGGCAGGTACCCGGTAGCAGGTCTGCCGGATGGGTCCAGGTGAGGTCAGCCGAATGTCGTGCTGGATCAGAGAGGTCCTGCCTGGCTCCTGGTGTAGCACACTCTTAGGGATGCACCTCCGCAGCTCCCTCTGCTGGCGTGGAGACAGATATTCCAGCTGCAGCGAAGACTCCCTCAGAGCAACAGGGAAGTACTGCTCCCGCAGCTCCTCCTCGTCCAGCACTGTGCGCGCCCAGAGCTGGTTGCCAGGCACCTCCTCCCGCGGAACCCAGAGCTTCAGCAGGTTGATGTGGAACACCTGCTGAGGCTTCCGACGTCCGGGCATGGAGATCTGGTACGTCACTGGCCCCATCTTCCTCAGTACCTCGAACGGGCCCTGCCACTTAGCCAAAAGACTGCTCTCCGCAGATGGCAACAGCAGCATCACCTTTTGCCCTGGCTCAAAAGACCGGCTGCGTGCACTACGGTCGTACCACGACTTCTGCTGTGCTTGTGCCTTAGCCATGTTCTCGTGAGCCAGGGTGGTGAGCTGCTCTAATTTGTCTCTCATGCGGAGCACATAGTTGACAATGTTCGTTGGCTGGCTCTGCTGTTCACCCTCCCAGGCTTCACGTAGTACATCCAGGGGGCCCCTCACCGTCCGTCCAAACAGGAGCTCGAACGGGGAATAGCCGGTCGATGCCTGGGGTACCTCCCGGTAGGCAAAAAGCAGGTAGGGAAGCCATTGGTCCCAGTCAGAGCCCGTATCATTCACAAATTTACGCAGCATGGCCTTCAGTGTCTGATTGAATCGCTCCACCATGCCGTCTGTCTGCGGGTGGTACGGAGTGGTTCTAATGCCTCTAATGTCCAGGAGACTGTACACCTGACGGAGGAACCTGGAGCTGAAGTTGGTCCCCTGGTCAGTTAAAATCTCTCTAGGCACCCCCACCCTTGAAAAAAGCTGAATCAAGCTGTTGGCTATCTGCCTAGCCTTGGTGTTACGCAGAGGGAAAGCTTCAGGGTATCTGGTTGCGTAGTCGCAGACAACCAGGATGTATCTATGCCCACCCCTGCTTCTCTCTAATGGGCCGACAATGTCCATGGCAATCCGGGTAAATGGCACGTCCACTATGGGAAGACTCACCAGCGGGGCTTTAGTCCCCCTATTGGCTTGGGAGGTTAACTGACACTCCGGGCATGACTTACAATAGTCAATAACATGCTGGTAAAATCCTGGCCAATGGAACCTCTGCGCTATCCTGCTAAGGGTTTTCTGCTGGCCTAGGTGTCCTGCCCATGGCACACTATGCCCCACCTTTAACACAGTGCTTCTCAGGGATTGTGGCACTACCAGCTGCTCACCCTCTTCGCTAACACGAAACAGTTTCCCCCCTTTAACCAGGTGACACTCTTTCCCCTTCGCTTGGAACTGCACCAGCTGTTCCGGTGCTATGGCCTTTTTAAACAAGGGCTGCAAGGTAGGGTCAGCTCGCTGCATGGCTTCGAAATCTCCTACTATCTCCTCCTCTCTCACTGGGGGACAAGGGATGTTCTCCACCACACTCGTACCTCTAACCTTGCTGCGCCGGCGTTCTGTTTTACCTTTTCTTTCCTTATTTCCAGACAAAGAAAATGGCAATTCACTCCACCCCTGAGAGAGATCCGCCTGTGACTTAGTCTGCGCTCTAGTGGTGACATACGCAATAGCAGGCATGTCCCTACACTGCAGCAGCTCTGCAAATACTGGGACATCCTGTCCTATCACCACAGGGTATGGCGACTCATCCATAACCCCAACATTAAGTACATAGGCCTGACCATCAATCTCCAGGGTAACTTCCACTGTATCATATTCTCGTATGTCCCCATGTATGCACCTGACCTTCACTTTCCCCATAGCAGTCATATCCTGTGCTCCCAGACATCTACGTTGCACAAACGTCTGACTACTCCCAGAGTCTACTAGTCCCTCCCACTTCCTCCCCCTAAGTCCAACTGGAACGGTGACGCCTGTCCTGTCGGGCCTACTAGGGTGGGAAGTGTGGGGCTGGGGGGAGTAACACAGGTTAGATGCTGTGGGTGGGCCTATAGGGCATTCTGGGCTGATGTGGCCTGGCTGACCGCATTTGTGGCAGACCACTCTGGCTCTAGGTGTAGTGTGTGTAGCTGGTCTGTCCTTGGTGTACCTGGACCTCCTGAACACACTACCAGTACTACCTCCAGACCTACTAGTTGCTGTTTGGCCAGAGTCTCTTGAGTCTTCCTGCTCTCTTCGTGAGCTAAAATCTACATTGCCCAGTTGGAGGCCTCGACGCCCACGTCTTGCGGAAAGGTAGGTCTCAGCTAGCTCTGCCGCATGAGTGGCAGACTGGGGGTTGTGCTCCTTTATCCACGTGCGGATCTCGGGGTTCACCATCCACAGGAACTGCTCCAGAATGAGGAGTTTAGCTACCTCCTCTGTGGACCGCTCCTGTGGACACGCCCACTTCTGGAAGAGGTCCCGCAGCCTGGCTTGCAGCTCCCGTGGCGTTTCTCCCTCCAGCACCTGCTTAGAGCGAAACCTCTGGCGGTATGTCTCGCTGTCAATCTCGAACTTAGCCAATATAGCACGCTTGACTTTAGCGTAGTCCTGGACATCTCGAACGTCCATAGCCACATATGCAGCACGGGCCTTGCCTGACAGTAGCGGTACAAGGTACAGAGCCCACATGTCCATAGGCCACCTACTGGCCATCGCAATCCGTTCAAATGTTGTTAAATAGTGTTCTATGTCCTCGTCTTCCCTGAACGGTGCCATTTTAGGTGCTGCCACAGTCATTGGAGGTGGGGCGGTGCTGTGCACAGTAGACACGGTCACTGGGTCGGACGGCACACTGTCATATGCCCATGACACTGACACAGGGATGCTGGGTGCAGACGTAGATCTGCCAGACAAGTATGGAGTTGGGGACTGTCGTTCCATTGGCTCAGAGCTCACGTACGCCTGCAGCTGGCTGAACTGATGTTGTAGAGCTCTGAAGCGCTGGTCTTGGGCCTGCAACTCTCTCTCCAGTCGGTTGTCTCGGTCCTGCTGCTGCTGCATGAAACGCCTCATCACCTGCTCCAGACCCTCATCACGGCCGCCATCTGCTGGTGCTGCTTGCGCCCCTTCTCCCTCCGAGTACTCAGCTTCCTCCTCCGTAGCCTCACCCTGAGTAGTTGGCATGCTGACCTCTGTCCTGCTGCTTGCACCTCGACGTGCACCACGCCTCATCCTCTCTTGCACTGGAACCCCAAACCGCTGCCACCAAATGTTA
>CM050199.1:17755000-17757500 GCA_027475355.1 Coilia nasus
AACTGACTAACACAGACACCTGCGCGCACACGCTAGCATGGCCTCAGACACATGAAACTAGCAACCGCGTTCTGAGTTCTTTGTCACTCGTTATCTACAAAAACTTGCAGTTACTTACTTGGGTTTATCCAGTCATCTCAGCGTTTGTTGAGGTAGCCGCCGATTCCGCTCCATAACTCAATCCATGTCACTAATCCACCCATTTCACACACGAACACACACACTGACAGCACTTCCTACTAAACTTTCCTCCCGCGAGGAACGTGAATCTCAGCAAGCGGGATACTTTATTCCCAGTTTGGGCAGGTGAAAGTGTCTGATTTACCGCGGGGTGAAGCTGTACTGTTTGTCGTACAAATGTTGTATTTTGTCACCATTATTTATGAACGTACATGAATGCTCCAGAGTATGTAACTATCTGTCTATTAAATATTCTATGTACATGTATTTTAATATTCGAAATACTGGGCAACCTGATGTATTATTCACGCAGTTCACGCACTTTCATGGTGGTCTCAACCAATTATGCAATCGTCCAATTTAACCATTGTTGCTGTGTGTATTTAAGATGCGCTTTTCTCAGTCTTGGTGTTAAGGAGAGAGTAGCATGGCGCTTTGGCTTTCTGTGAGGCTCAGTATACCTGAAAGCTTCCTTTTAGTATTTCTGAATTTTGTTTTGCATTGCTTTGACAACCATCCGGTTGAAGTTAGTTTTGTACTTTTTTGAAAGTTTTTTTTTTTTTGACCACTGTTAATAAATAAATTAGCACATTCTTTTTGCATCATACTCCTTAGTTGTGTCTACATTATTACTACCATCCTGCAGTGAAGATGGGCCAGATGGCATATTTCTCCACACACCCCCACTCTCTATCAGCAAGAGAGACTTGTCTTTTTAAAGTTGTTAACCTATGTGGTTCTTTCTAACATCAAAGCTCAATATTCAGACAAGAGCAGCCAATCACAATCTCAGAGGCTTGCCTGAAGCTCTGGGAGCACAGGCAGAAGTAGCTGATCACAGAGCCAAAGGCTGGCCTGAAGCCCTGGCTGCTAAGGAGCCTCTGGCCCTCTTTCTGCTCTGCTATGAGGTACTGTAAGTAGGCCTTTGGCAGTACAGTGTCTGGCACTGAACTACAGTGGGGAGAAAGCAGAAGAGAATGGAGAGACATGCCATTAGACATTAGGTTTGTTTGAAATGACTGGCTGGCTGGCTGTGTGGTAGGCTTACTGTAAAACAATGCATTCTGGACTTGAAATGGTGACATTTTTGGACAATCTCATTCGAACGTCACCATACCCACCGCTATGGTACAGTATGGTGATGTTCAGATGAGATTGTTCAAAAACGTCACTATTTCAAGTGAAGAATGCATTGCCTTAAGCCACTCACTCCACCAGCCAGTCATTTCAAAACAAGCTCATTGAATCCCATGCTGCATCCAATTTGGTGGTTGGTGCCTTGCATGGTAGCGTTTCACCATGACTGTGTGTGAGTGTGTGAATGAGCATGTCCATTAAAACACTAAAGGTGCTCTGCTGTGTATAAGAGAGTCTTATATTAATGCACTTCCCTCTATGGGATTCTGTTGCAGATGTAGCGGAGGTGATCCTATTATCGGCATAGTGTCATCAGCCGTTTCTGTTGCCGTTCCACTTAAAATGAGGCTTTATCCGGTGAAAAAGCACGAAGACAAATTCAACTTCTGTAAACCTTTGGTTTGACTGAGGGAACTTATAATGTTTATTTTAAAGTGATTTCACATTCTAATGTCTCTCGCCACGCAGCCTTTGGTTCGACTGAGTGAACTTATAATGTTTATTTTAAACTGATTTCTCATCCGAATGTCTCTCACCACCCAGTCGATAACGGGCTCGCTAATGCTATATAGGCTATGACAACATACTGTAACTGGTACAGTAAAAGCCATAAAAGTCATGGACTCAAATCTCAAGGACTGCCTACCAACTCTTCTTAGCTGCTTTAAAATCACAGTAAAACTATGGCCTGGCTGATCTGTTTGCTTACTGTAATTATAAATTGGAAAGTTAATTGTAATTGGTTCGCCCTGTATTAGAAGCCCATTATAAAAATTCCATTATAAACTAATGGAATTTAAAACTAATATATACTAATATAATAATTCCATTATAAACCTTCCATGTCAGTGAATTATATTCCACATTATTGTACTAAGAGTTGTTTATATGTTTATGTTATGTTTACATGTGTTGTATTACAAGAGTTGTTTACATCGTGTTAAAAAATGGCGTTCCAATATGTGTGGTATCGTGTGAATGTGTTAGAGGTCTGAAGTTGACCCAACCGTATTTGTGCTTAGGATCAAGGTATTAGTTTAAACAATATAGCTCCTGCCAAGTTATTCAATTAGTTTTAGTTACACTGTAGAGTTTGCAGTTTGCCTTCCATTATAGATTAGGACTCAACACTCTGCATTAAAAAAAGGAACAGGATGACAGCCAGGATCAGCCGTTAGAAAAT
>CM050199.1:17765000-17770000 GCA_027475355.1 Coilia nasus
ATATTACAACATCACATTTAATTCTACATGAATAAATCTTTACATTTTTTTGTTCTTTTTGAAAACACATTTATATTACTTATAGGTCCTATTGTCCAGTTCTGCAACACTACTGGATGGTAGATTGTGTAAATAGGCTCAGTTACTTGGCCACAAAGTCATACGACCTGTGAACCTGCCTTGAAGTACAGCACCTTGTTGCCCCTTGTCCATTGAATACCACTTGATTTGATTTGGACAGCATTTGGGTTTTGGATGTCAAAATTGAAAATAAACACTGATTTCTGTATCATATGCCTCCTGCAACAACATCTAAAAGGTTAAAAAAACACATTTGAAGTTTTGTTCTGTAGTTGGGTCTCTGGGGGTAAACCCATCACACATGTGGACATGACAACAGCGCCCGGGGGCAGTCTGTGGGGACCGTGCCATGCTCAGGGTACCTCAGTGGCACTACTGGCAGTTGGTGGATTCGAACCTGCGATCACAAGTTAAGGTTACCTTAACCACCAGGCCACCACTACCCCCAACCAGTCACTACTGCCCCCCACCAGGCACCACTGCCCCTCATGAGTGTAAAAAAAAAAACTAACAGACCAAAAATAACTGTAAATTCTAAAGGACTCCAATCAGCTGCAGTGTTTTTATTGTCCATCAAATAAAAGTGATCCCGCTGGCATCCTTCAGCCCTGTCATCGCCAGAGTTTATGAGTGAACCCATGTGCCATCTGTTAAAACTTACAATCATTACTGAAATGATAGTGTGGTACAATATTATATGTTGTAACTATCATTATATCATTATATTTATAGCCCCTAGATGGTCCTTTATAGCAGACACTAGAAACAGAGAGGGGAACATCTGGCTGTGTCTCAGCCAATAGTGACTAGAGGCACACTGGAAGTGCACACTAGAAGCACTAGTACACTAGAAGCACTAGTACACACTAGAAGCACTAGTACACACTAGAAGCACTAGCACACACTAGAAGCACTAGTACACACTAGAAGGACTAGCACACACTAGAAGCACTAGCACACACTAGAAGTGCACACTAGAAGCACTAGTACACACTAGAAGTGTTCCCTTAAGGAGACTTTGGAGCTCTGCTTAAACAGTGAGATTTAGATTAGACTGATATTAAGTGTTCTGAAAAAAATAAAATAAATAAATAAAACAAACAAACAAATAATAAATATATAAATAAACAGCACAGAGTGTCACTGTGATTACACAGCACAGCACAGCACACAGTGTACACAATGAAACAGACTCTGTATTTTACCCATCACACACACACGTGAGCAGGGGGGCAGCCATGACAACGGCACCTGGGGAGCAGTGTGTGGGGACGCTACCATGCTCAGGGTACCTCAGTGACACTACTGGCAGTCGGTGGATTCGAACCTGGGCGTCACAAGTCCAATCCATTAACCGCCAGGCCACCACTGCCCAAAAAAAGCTCTGCTTCAGTTCAGGCTCAAACTCACAACCTCGCCATTGCTTTGCTACATAGTGTCAGATAACTACCACACTCTAACCGATTGTGCTACTGGAGCTTATAAAAACAAGAGAATGCCAGATAATGTGTGTGTGTGTGTTTGTGTGTGTGTGTGTGTGTGTGTGTGTGTGTGTGTGTGTGTGTGTGTGTGTGTGTCTACCTTCCAAATGTACAAATGTGCGCTGTTCCCAATGGCTCTCTGAGCTAAAGCATGAAGCATTAAATCCTCTTCAATACTTTAACACAACACTCTCTCTCTCTTTCACACACACACACACACACAGACCACACAGACCACACACACACACACACACACACACACACACACACACACACACACACACACACACACACACACAAACACACACACACACACACACACACAAAATCAATAGACTTTTCTTCCGGCCTCCAGCCCAGCGAGTGAGGGAATGGGAGTTAATTTGTGACAAGTGATTAATATTTGGGGTTAAATGTGTGCTGAAGTCTTTGGAGTGGAGTGTGTGCGCTGGCGTAAGCTCTGTTTATGATGGCGCTTTACAGCCCTAATTGAATTGATTTCTTTAATGACTTTGCATAATGACACAGCACTGGAGCTAGCTGGGAAGGCACAGGAGGCTCTGGAAACCACGGCAACCGCAATCGTTTACTTTCTTTTGGGAAAAAAACCCTCCTCTTCCGCCTTCATATTTTGTCTTTCATTTTTCTTTCTCCCTCTTATTCTTCTCTTTTCCTATCATGTTGTTTATAACTCCTCCACCCTCCTTCTCTCATATATAATTCTACACACACCCACACACACACACACACACACACACACACACACACACACACACACACACACACACACACACATTCATGCAGATATAAACACACACACTACAAACAAACAAACAAACAAGGTCAACTATGTTAGGACATATCCACACATACTTATCCAAGCCTACTGTTATTTCCTCACCCCTCAAACATGTACACATTTCAACACACACACACACACACACACACACACACACACACACACACACACACACACACACACACACACACACATATGCATTCTAACACAAACCAGTGCACATGCATGCGAGCATACACACACACACACACACACACAGACACACACACACACACACACACACAGCTGGAGGCTGCTCTAAAAGACGTGTCCTAGATTGGAGGTGTCCTCCATCCTCATTTCAGGAGTCAAGGCCAGAAGAGACACACTTCAGATGGCAGCAGGAACATGGCCAACAAGCTGTAGGACACACACACACACACACACACACACATACACACACACACGCGCGCACTCCTGTGTGCGCTCACACAAACATACACACACACTCACTCACTTGGGTACACACACAAGCACATGTACACATACACACACACACACACACACACACACACACACATTCACACACACATGCACACACAAACACTATCAAACACACACACAAACTGCGGGGAGTGACATTATCCATTTCTGCATCTGTCACACACTAATGAAAAGTTCAATTTACTGGAAAATCTGCGACAACCTGGTATTGCAAATAGGCCATCGTTGTCTCAGTAAACCAGTCACAGCATGTGTGTGTGTGTGTGTGTGTGTGTGTGTGTGTGTGTGTCTATCTGTCTATCTGTTGGTGTCAGTGTGTGTGTAAGAATGTGTAGAAGGAACAGTGTGTGTGTGTGTTGGTTCAGGTAACTATTACAATCTTCAACACTGCAACCCTTGCTGTTAAGAATGTCCCTTTAGAGGTAAATGGGCAGGTGTGCTGCATGACCCAAACCACCCATCCACCAACACACACACACACATATACACGCACACACACACATGCATGCACGCACACACACACACACACACACACACACACACACACGCATGCACGCACACACGCGCATGCACGCACACACATGCACGCACATACACACACACGCACGCAAACACACACAGTTGGCAAAACACTCCTACAGACAGAAACACTCCTACTCCAAAACACTGCTACAGACAGAGGCACACACAGAGGCACACACACACACACATTCATGCATGCACACATGCACACACACACATACTCACACACACACACACTCTCACACACACACAAACACGGCCACACTGGCTTAGATGTCTGTTGTGTGTGTGTGTAAGACAGAGCTTAAAGCCTGCAGTCCTGAATCTGTTCTCATAGAGTCACTATTGATTTCCTTTCCCTTTGTGTCTGACTGTAAACTACACTTACAGGCTCTAGGATTAGTCCAGAACACACACACACACACACACACACACACACACACACACACACACACACACACAGGCACTGGCATCCACACCTACACAAATTCTAACATGTACTGTACAGGAACACACACACACACACATAAGCCCACACAAAAACTCTTTTCCCTAGCTCTCTCTGTCACTCTCTCTCTATTTCACACACACACACACACACACACACACACACACACACACACACACACACACACACACACACACACACACACACACACACACACACACACACACACACACACACACACCTAGCAAAGCCCACCCTGAAGCCAGGTTCCTGTACAGCAGGGGCATCAAATCACAGACTAAGCAAGAAATTGCAGCCACACTGCCCCCCGAGAGAAAGTGAACACATTACCCCCTCACAGCACACACACACACACACACACACACACACGCACGCACACACATACACACACAAACACACCAACATCTCTTCCTCAATCCCCCCCTCTCCTTTTCCCTCCTATCTCTCTCTCCCTCTCTCTCTCTCTCTCTCTCTCTCTCTCTCTCTCTCTCTCTCTCTCTCTCTCTCTCTCTCTCTCTATTTGTCTATCCCAATTATCTCTCTTTCTCTCTTTCTGTCTCTCGCTCTTTATCGGTCTACGTCCCTCTCTCTCTTTCCGTATTGTTTTTCTCTCTCTCCATCTGTGTCTCTCGCCCCTTTAGCTATCCCCGTCTTTCTCTTTCTCTCTCTTTCTCCCTCCTTTACTGCTCTCTCTATTTGTCTACCCCAATTATCTCTCTCTCTCTCTCTCTTTCTTTACTAGTCTCTGTCCCTCTGTCTTTCCATTTATTTCTCTCTCTCTCTCTCTCTCTGTCTCGCTCTCTCTCCATCTATATGCCTCTGGCCACCTTTATCTCTCTCGATGCCCCCCTCTCTCGTTCTCTCTCCCTCTTTATCTCTCTCTTTATCCCTCTTGTAATATATCTCCCCCTTTCTCTCTGAGTCCCCCCCGGCCCAGCCTCTCTCCATCCTTTCTCTCTCTCTCCCTCCCCCTCTCTCTCTCTATCTCTCTCTCTCTCTCTCTCTCTCTCTCTCTCACACACACACAGACTCTCCCTCTCTCTCTCCCTTTCCCCTGAGACCCAATTCTCCACCTATCCATCCATGGCTCAATCTCTCTATCCCTCTATTGCTCTCACCTCCCAAACTCCCTCTCCCTTAATCCCTCTCTCTTTTTCATTCTTTC
>CM050199.1:17780000-17787500 GCA_027475355.1 Coilia nasus
TGTGGAAATCGCTATTGGATGACAAACCATTAAAATGCCCATATAAGTTTCTGAACAAACTGCTGTCAACTTATTAGGGCAAGATGCCCTGTGCAAGCTCCAGGTCTAGATTGGGTGCACCCCTGAAGGACTATCCGTCAAAGCCTGCCTCACCCCCCTCGCTCCACTCATAACCGACACCATCAACTCCTCCCTCACCTCTGGGACGGTCCCTTCACCACTTAAGTTTGCTGCCATCACCCCTCTCCTTAAAAAACCTGGCTTTGACCCTGATGACCCCAATCACTTCAGACACATCTCCAACCTCACATTCCTCTCAGAACTACTTAAAAGAGCTGTCGCAGCACAACTAAATCAACATCTTCTCAACAATGAACTGTATGAAACATTCCAATCCGGCTTCAGAACCCATCATCGCACCGAAACAGCTCTCCTTAAGGTAACCAGTGCTGCCTTTGATACAGTCAACCACTCCATTCTCCTCAACCATCTGCAATCCATTGGCATCACCAACACCGCCCTCTCCTGGTTCAACTCATACCTCTCCGGCAGATCCCACTACATTACCATTAACAACCACACATCACCCTACAAGTAGCCGGGGGCTACAGGAGCAGACATCTAGGACCTATGATGTTAGAAGAGACAAAGGCAGAATGGAAGAATACGACACAGTTGTTCAGGACATCAATTTGAAGAGGGAAGTTTGCAGACAGTCACCCTGTCAGGCCATCCGTTTTATAGGATGAGCTTCGAGCTCACCCTGGTGGGAGCGGCTGAAATTGTGCAGCTCACTAAAAGAGAAATTTAAGTTTAAAACGATCATGTGCACATCATGCACCCAACCCTGTTCAGCCCAGCTACCGGAATTAAAGGCCCTAACAGCCGCCTGCGCACTAGCAGATGACCAAGAGACCACCATCTTCACCGATAATGCATACGCACATGCAGTCTGTCAAATCTATGGTTCACAATGGAAGCGGCGAGGATTCAAGAAATCCGACGGATGCCCAATTGAACATTTACAACAAATACAACTGCTACTCGCCGCCATGATGCGTCCCAAACGCCTAGCCATTTGCAAATGCAAGGCGCACAAAAGGGGCAGAGATTATGTCACACTGGGAAATGCCCAAGCGGACTTCGTTGCGAAGGAGGCAGCATTAAACGCTAGGGCCATCGCTCAGACGGGCCACCCCATTCGATGCCCTGCCAGGTGTGTCTGGACTGACGACGATTGTCGGTGGTGCTCTGCTTCCTCACCTGAACATTTTCATTATCCTGATCCGATCTCCTGCTCGCACTGCCAACGGGCCGAATGCCCGACATGCGGCGATAAGCCCTGTGAACCACGAGACCCCCTAACTGTTCAAGCACCAGCAATAGTCAGACCCACGGCCAAAGCTCTATCAGATGGGTCATGGGGAGACGTCACCACTTTACGCCTCGAACCTACATTCGCCGATGTAAAGCTTATGCAGCATGATGTTTCAACCTGGGAAGAAAATGAGTGGGTGCGCAAAGGAGCAAAGAAGGACCACGAGGGCCTCTGGCGCAATCATGAAGGCCTTCTAGTAGCTCCGGTTAAGCTTATTAATATGCTCATCTGGGATGCACATGATCCAGATCATTGTGCAAAGGGGGAAGTCAAGAAGCAAATCTGCGACAAAGGTTTCTGGGCACCCAGATTACAGGATTGAATAGCGTTCGTGCTCAGGAATTGTGACACATGCGCCAGGCATAACAGGAGAAAGGGAGAAGGCCCGAGACCACTGGGCCACGTCCCACTCCCTGAAGGGCCATTCACACACCTGGGCAGCCAGACCGAACAGGGCCGCAAGACAGGGAGAGGTGGACGAAGGGGGATCTGGTGATGAAGGACCAGAGGATGAACCGGATGGTGACAGAGGGGGTGAGGAAGGAGACCATCTCACTGGAGGAAGCGATGAGAGACGGGATCGCCCCCAGATGATGGTGGGCCAGCTGAGGCTGCGGGCCCGGCGCAGGACCCCTTGGAAGGCCCTAGTAGCAGTCCTGGGTATCATGTGCCTGGGATGCCTCCTATCATCTCTTCCAACCCTATGCCTACAGGCGATATGGGGAAAGGGGATCCTAACATGGGGGACTGCGAATGATCTCAGTCAGAGCACCCTTCCAAAGCAACCCAAAAGACCAAGCCAGAGCCAGACATCATACCCGCCAGGCAACGGACTCAACCTTAGTCAAACCCCTGCACCACGAAAACAGGCCGCCAAAGCAACGCCAAGTCAATCAGGCCCTGCGCCCAGACGAACCAGCCCCCGACTGGCGGCAATTCAGAAGGGTACTGAAAAGGACCCTGAGGCGACGTGTAAAGTTCTCCAAGAAACAGCAGATCCGAGCAGTGTGCCCCAGGACCAGCCCACTGCCACTACCGCAGACCCCCAAACACACCCCAGCGCTACAAGCGGATTTGTCACCCAGTCTACCGCCGGGGATAACTCCATGGTTCAACTCGATGTCGGAGACACCATCGCAGGCCAGCCCAGCCTGTGGGTACCAGCTCCAGGGGACCTCTTTCCTAAAGACTTCACCCCCCACAACCTTCCTGATACCGGAGGAGAGGAGTCGCACATCCCGAAGGAAGACCCTCTCGAGACACTCCCAGACAGTGATGATGAATAGCGCAAAAACTGGGTCGGGTTCCGGGCCAGGTACGGCAACTCCCGCTCAGGATGAGAACGACGTAAGCCTGGCCCCGACGCCAGGTGAATTAAATACTATATTTTTCCCAGCCCAAACGACACTTAGTCCCCAAAGAAAGAAGAGGAGCTTCATAAAAAGGGAGACAACGTTAGGAGGGGAATATCAGAGGAAAGAGGAATGCGTATGGAAAAAGGAAGGAGATGCGTATAGTATTATGCTCAATTCCCCCAGAGAAGAGAATGATTCACTAATTTGGAAGCATATAAGGGCGGGGATACATCGACGTACCTACTATAGGAAGTGGAACAGAGTGACTGCCGATACAGCAACTGTCAAAAATGATTCCCTAATACTAAACAATCTCACCCGTTCAATGTCCGGTGCATATACAGCCGAGCATCATGATGGTAATGGACGGCTACTCAAAGTAAAAAGAGAGGAGCTATGTGTGACCAACGATAAGACTAACACGGCCCGAGACAAGACCACAAACAGCCAAGGGTCCAGGACTGAGGAGTCAGTGGAGTTGCATCAGCAAGACCCAGTAAAGGAGAACACCTGGTTTCAATGGGCAAAATACACTGTGAAGACCATGTACCCAGAAGGGAACTGTTATATATGCTCAAAAGCATCACACTCAGTAATGATCATCCCAGTATCAGTAAGCCTGGAAGAATCCATAAAAACACATAGAGGAAGCGGAAACTCCCCATTTCAGTGTCTGATAGCCATGGGCTCAACGCAACTAGACTGGGACATGACAGATAAAAAAGGACTGATATACCTGGCGAATGAGCCTAAGTGATCAGGAAAAGGCACTCCGACAGTGGGTTACATACCTGAAAGAGGCGAAGACCGATCTGTCCGGAGATCTTAGACCTACATACAATTGGTTGACGAGAGGATGGCCCAAGAAGTTCCATGATTGTAAAGCTAAACCAGGTGGACCCCGTGACCAACCCCAAAAATGGCCACTAGTGACTGAAACTAAAGTAAAGGATTGTGAGATAGGGAAAGGATTCAAGTTTGAATGTTTTCTCAGAACCTGGCCTTATGGCCGGGAACCCCCATACTATGCACCTAAGAACAAAAAGCATGGAGGACCACTCCCTGAGGATGTAGGGATGTAGGTTCGTCCTCATAGACAATCGCACCTATATGAGTAACATAGGACAACCTAAAGGTATACCCGAAGAATACAAAGCTATGAATGAAGTAACCGCAGAGCTACAGTCCATCTTCCTTTGGGTCACCATCAATAAGAACGTAGAATGGATCAACTATATTTACTTCAATCAGCAGAGATTCATCAATCACACAGACGATGCTCTGGCAGAACTGGGAGAACAACTGGACGCAACTACTCGAACAGCCAGAGAAAACCGAATAATCCTGGACTGGATGCTGGCCAAAGAAGGAGGCGTGTCTGCTATAATAGGAGACACTTGTTGTACTTACATCCCACACAACACTGCGCCAGAAGGATCATTTACCCTCGCCATCAGAAAACTGAGGGGTCTCCGGCTCGAGTTGAAGAACCACTCTGGCCAGAATCCCCCGCCCAAGTTACCCGGGTTGTCCATATTCGGAGACATCAGTCAGTGGCTACGAAGCAAGCTCGGGTCCATAGGCGCAGCACTGGTTACAACAATCGTGAGTGTAATAATGGGACTCTTTGTGGTTGCATTGATCGTCTGTTGCGCTGTTCCATGCCTGGGACAAGCCTGCTCCAAGATGATCGCAAGGCAGTTGATCCTGACAGCCAAGGAACCGGATATCACTGAACTAATTGACGACGAAGGCGAGTGGCCCCACCATGAGCTGTACGACTACCTGGCTTGAGAAACACATACACTGCATTTTGCTGAACACAAGACACCACACTCGGGATGCAAGCCTAGCGCTGTCCTCAGACATGCATGATGCAATACTGATAACTATACACCACACTGAAGAAGGAAAACCTGCGTCGAAAGGCGGTGAAGAACCGTGCCAGCCAGTCACGGGGACTGAAAACGAGATGGCGACCGACACATAGCTGGGCCACTAGTGGGCCATAGCACTGTAAAGGTGCATATGGACAGAATGATGATGAAGGTTTTTTAATATTTTTGCTTGCATAGAAATGCATAGGAAACGTTAGGTTATAATTGTTTTTCTGGTCTGTGAGGCGCCTGATGGCTTGAGACCTGTGCCCAAACATACCCCAAAACCCTTGTATAAAAATCAAAAGAAGAAAAGAGAGGGTACAACTCAGTACTTAATTGATTGTCAGATGACACTCGTCATTGATGGGTATTGTCCTGTTCTAAGAGGAAGTCATACTTCCTATGCTAATACTAATACTGAGCGCAACCACCATCATGTACCTGACCGCGCCTGCCAGTCCAGAATCTCTGACCTGGTATGACAAATGCTACAACTGGGAGGACTCCAAATATCCTCATGGTGCCCCTATCCGGCGTATGCACTTCGAGTTTGCTCACAGGGAGGATGCCTACACTGCTATGTCTTGCATGGAGTCTGTACACCTATGTACAGATCCATGCAGACGTTTATTTATTAACAGGTTCTGTTGTCATCAGGGCCCACAGATCACCGTTTATTTAATCCATATTCATTTCTGATCAAGACGAGATCACCCTTTGTATAAGCTTACACCTGCAAAGTCACTTTGTCCTAAGGTTGTATGTTAGCATTTGATTATATGATATCTAACCGTATGCTCAAATAGAGACGCTTTTTAGCTATTGATTGCTTAGAGGTGCCCACGATCAACTTCGTGAGCACTTCATGCTTAGACCTTAATTCACAGTCTCATTTCTC
The DNA here is from genome assembly GCA_027475355.1 of Coilia nasus. Lineage (NCBI taxonomy): Eukaryota > Metazoa > Chordata > Actinopteri > Clupeiformes > Engraulidae > Coilia > Coilia nasus. The sequence continues at coordinate 17,785,512 of CM050199.1, forward strand.
TCCTGTCAGCTTATGCATTTCAGTCAAGTGCCTTGATTTGATCGCCACTGACAACACAATCTGTCAAAAACATGTATACCTCTGACTTTACACACTGGTGTGAGGCTTGTAAGCCTCAAAAGGGGGAATGTAGTAGAAAAAATGTAAGGAATATGTATATGCTTCACTGTTAAATGGAAAGCGAGAGAGAAGTAAGAGTGCGTGTGTGTGAGTGTGAAGAGGCCAGAGGTTGATGGCAGGCAGCCAAGATCCTTTGGCAGGCCCAAGGAGTGATAAGACCGGACAGGCAGACCCAGATAGAGACACCTGCAAACTAAACGCTAACTAACAAGAAGTAGGATTTCAGAGAAAAATGTTACTAGACACAAAATAGACTGCAAACATTGTATTAGACGCAAAATAGAATACAAACATGTTCAAGAGAATAGAATAAGCTGAATGCAACTTTTTGATATTTGAAAAGAATAATGTGTGTAAATGAAGAATACATCTTACTGTCAAAAGGGTGCTGTGGATCAAGTCACAGAAAATGTAGAGCTCAGAGATTGGTGGCAGGCAGCCAAGAACCTCTGAGGAAGTGATAAGGCTGGACAGTGAGACACAGATAAGACACCTGTTGCACGCTAAGAAATAGGCTTTCAGGAGGAAAACCAAAAATGAAAGATTATAAATATATTAGGCAGGAGAAAACCCGAAAACGAATAATTTAAACATATTAAGATATCATGGAATTAGAGGTGCTCAAAAGAGGAAATAACCTGAATACAGCTTTCTGATGTTTGTAAAGAATATGTATGAATGTCTCACTGTTAAATGTTAAGAAGAGGTGCTGTGGCCGGAGATCACAGGGGAGAGCTCAGAGGTTGATGGCGGGCAGCCAAGACACTTGGCGGACCCAAGAGGCGATAAGACAGGACAGTCAAACACAGATAAGACACCAGCCACAAAAACCAAACACTAATTGGCGAGAAGTTGCCTTTCAGACAAAACCCAAAATGACACGTTAGGATACCAAAAGCACTCAAGAGGTGAAAACAAGCTGAATATAGCTTTCTGGGAAAATGTAAAGAGAATGTAAAGAATATGTGTGAATGTGTAACATGTTTCACTGTCACATGGAAAGAAGGGTGCTGGGAGAGGTACGTGAAGCGGAGTCACAGGTGAACATGCAGAGGCCCAGAGACCCAAGAGGCCCAGAGACCCAACCGGCAATAAGATAAGACAGTCAGGTGGTGATAAGGCACCTCCTGAGAACTGCAAAACTGAGCACCGACTAGTTGCAACTCGGCAAAAGCAGACATGATTACATTACACATGAGAGCCAAAATAATTCACAAACATGTTAGGAGTGAAGAGTGCCCAAGAGATTAAGATGAGCCAAATACAGCTTTTTGAGAGTTAGGGCTTGATAAGAAACCTGCTGGTCAGCACTTTGGTCAACAATGTTTTTGTTAAGCGGGATAGCAGGGGGCTTCTCGCCAGTTGTGGGCTGAGAGAAGAGCCCACCTGGCCAAAGAGATGGTAAACATAGGAAGGGGCAAGCCACCGCAGAGCAGTATAAATATTGGTGGCAGACGAAGCGCAGTTCAGATCGCTCTTGGGATCTCAGAGGCAGCATCTTGGGTCTTCTGCAGAACACCTGGTGGGACTTCGATTCACTCGCCATCTCCTCAGCGCAGCAGACTTGGAAGGCAAGCGAGCTGTTGGCTTCGAGTGGTGAGGTGAATAAAGATTCTTCAATTATCTGCAACTTCTCGTCTTAACTAGTCTCTCTTTGTTAAGAATTCCAGAGTGCTACTTTTGCTGAATTTATTTAGCGTCAATAGAGCTGTTTTTATCCACCACAGTGTGTGTGTGTGTGTGTGTGTGTGTGTGTGTGTGTGTGTGTGTGTGTGTGAGTGTGTGTGTTTGTCATCAAGTAGGACAGGAAAGGTGAGTGGAATAGGAAGATGGAGAGAAAGGAAAGAGAGATGATGAAAGACAGAGAGA
>CM050199.1:17817500-17822500 GCA_027475355.1 Coilia nasus
TAAGTGTGATATATACCCTAAGGGGTGAAGTCCCTTTAAGTGGACACACTGCTCTGCTCATCCTGATCCTCTTCCCTTGCCTGCTCTGGGACGGAGAGGGAAATCCTTTTTATCATGGAAAAACTGTGTGTGTGTGTGTGTGTGTGTGTGTGTGTGTGTGTGTGTGTGTGTGTGTGTGTGTGTGTGTGTGTGTGTGTGTGTGTGTGTGTGTGTGTGTGTGTGTGTGCTTGAGCCAGATGCTAGTGGGAACAGTTGAGATATGCGCTATAAAATACATTAAACCCCCCTGTCAGACAAGGCTTTAAGAAGTGCTCTCTTGCTCTTCACACACAAACACACACACGCACACACACACGCACACACACACACACACACACACACACACACACACACACAATAATAAACTCTCTGCAACTATTGCAGTATCTGTTATTCTCACATAGCCTCTTGGTCTCTCTCTGTCCTTGCTCTTTATATCTGTGTTTGGATTTTGCTCCTTATCGTTCTCTCTCCCTCTCTCTCTCTCTCTCTTTCTTTCTCTCTCTGTCCCTCTTCGTCTCTCTCTCTCTCTCCCTCTCTCTCTCTCTCTCTTTCTTTCTCTCTCTGTCCCTCTTTCTCTCTCTCTCTCTCTCTCTCTCTCTCTCCCTCTCTCTCTTTCTTTCTCTCTCTGTCCCTCTTTCTCTCTCTCTCTCTCTTTCTCTCTCTCTCTCTCTGTTGTTCTTTCTTTTTCCTTTTCTCTTTCTCTCTGTGAGTATGTCGTTCTGGGGCTTGTATCGGTTGGCTTCATGCTGAAATCATTTGTTATGATTTTATGGGAGTTAGAGAGGCCCTCTGTTGCCTCTCTCTCTCTCTCTCTCTCTCTCTCTCTGGCTTTCTTTACCTCTTTCTCTTTCTCTCTCCCTCTCTTTCTTTTCCTCTCTCCCTCCCTCTCTCTCTTTTGTTTTCTTTACCTCTCTCTCTCTCTCTTTCTCTCCCTCAACCGCACACACACACACACACACACACACACACACACACACACACACACACACACACGCATTAGTCTCTCCCCCGGTAGTTCATTTAGGTTCTTGTTTTGCCTCCACAGTGTTCATTTTGTTCTCGTCTTGGTGGTATTGTGGAGCCTCTGTAATCACCCTCTGCAAAGGGGAACGTTTGCATAACACATATCTCCTGCAGTTGGGAGAGAGGGAGGGAGGGAGAGAGGGAGGGAGAGAGGGAGGGAGAGAGGAAAAGAGAAAGAGAAAGAGGGAGAGAGAAAGAGTTAGGGAGGGAAAGAAAAACATTGGCTATCTGCCCACTGACATCATTGGCCCCCTCAGCTGGAATGGGAGAGATCTGTGTGTGTGTGTCTGTGTGTGTGTGTGTGTGTAAGTAAATGTGGTTTTAATTATGAGAGAGGAAAAGTCAGAAATCGGCCTGGGTTATAGCCTACAATGGCTTACCACTCGTTTATTCTGATCATGAGGGAGGGAAGTGGGTGTGTGTGCATGTGTGTGTGTGTGCGTGTGTGTGTGTGTGTGTGTGTGTCTGTGTATCTGTGTATACAGTCTTTCAGGAAGTGCTGTGTCATCATAACATAGGTTGTTTAGTTGACCTCAGAGAGATTCTAGGAGGTCTTGACCTTCTAGATACATGGGTACACTTCCAGATAGACACACACACACACACACACACACACACACACACACACACACACACACACACACACACACACACAGACAGAGAGAGAGAGAGAGAGGGAGAGAGAGAGAGAGATTACATGTTCCCTCTTTTTTTTTGTACTTTCCTTTGTTTGTCAAACTCACTCACTCACTCACTCACTCTCCCTCTTTCTCTCTCTCTCTTTCTCTCCCCCCCCCCCCGTCTTTCTTACTTTCCCTTCCTCTCCCCCTCTCCCTTTCTCCATGTAGTACTTCTTTAAATAGTAGATTGACATAAACAGTTTATTTTTAAATAAATCTCACACACACACACACACACACACACACACACACACACACACACACACACACACACACAACACCCCCAACCTTTTTCCGTCTCCCCCCTTCCCCTCTTTCTCTCCATGGCCCTGTCTGAAATGTTTACTTTTTCACTATTTTCACTATATAGTACACTCACACACACACTCTCACACTCAGTTACACTTTATTTTGCTGTCCCTGTTAGGCACCACACAGTGTAAATCTACAGGTACAGTGTACAACATGTAACATTATGTACTTACACTCTGCCATAGGGCTTGTGTTAGAGTGAGGTATGTACAGTGTAAGTACATGGTGTTACATGCTGTTACATGTCTGCTAAACTAATAAAAAAGGAACCGTAACATGAAGTGTTACAAGTACTTTTACTGTTTGCTTTTATTTTTGTTAAGCATGTTGACTTAATGGGGCAGCTGTGGTCTAGTGGTTAGGAACTTGGTCTTGGGATTGGAGAGTCGCAGGTTCGAATCCCACCCTACCCAGGGCTGCAATGCCCTTGAGCAAGGCATCTGACCCCACACTGCTCCAGGGACTGTAACTGAAACCCTGTGCATAAAACAACTGTAAGTCGCTCTGGATAAGAGTGTCAGCGTAAGTGTAATGTCAATGTTAATGTTGTGAATGAAATGTGCTATACAAATAAACTTGTCTTGCCTTACACTGTAGTAGCCTGGTAAACCTGCCCCTCGTACTGCCTTTCATTTCGTGCAGAGGATCTGGAACAGAGACCGTCAGAAACGATTTGCTGGAAGTGTGGACTTTTTAAAAAAGTGCATCTGCCTTTACCCAATCGCTAACGCCTGGTCGTCACGTATGCAATTAGCCTACCTACGCACTACTACAAATGTAGCACACAAGGTCAACGTCACAGCTAACGAACACACCCCTCTGTTCGCTGATTGGAGTGGTCGTGCTGGAAGTCCCCAAATGCTCCCCAAGAGCGTCCGGTCCAAACCCTCTGCACGAAAAAGTACGAGGGGCGGGTTTACCAGGCTAACACTGTAGTGTAGTAGTGACCTTGCCTCATTTCTTACATACTGCTAGTTCATTTTCTATAGTGAATGAGTGGAGAGTTCAGATTTGACCATTTCTCGCTCCGCTCTCTCTCCCTCTCTCTCTCGCTCCCTCTCTTTCCCTCTTCCTCTCTCTCTATTGTACTTGTACTGTATCAGTCTGTACCTGCCTCCCTCCATCCTTCTCTCTTACCCTCTCTCCTTTCTCTTTCTCACTCTCTTCCCTTGTATTTTCTATTGGCCTCTTCTCTTTCTTTTTCCTCCCCTTCGTTCTCTCTCTCTCTCTCTCTCTCTCTCTCTCTCTTTCTCACCCCCTCCCTGTGTTCCTTCGTTCCTCGGTTCCTCGACTTCTCCAGCTGTTCTGTCCTTGTCACTCGGCTTGGCCAGTCAACTGTCAGAAGACCTGCCGGGGAATACTGTGTGTGTGTGTGTGTGTCTGTGTGTGTGTGTGTCTGTGTGTGTGTGTGTGTGTGTGTGTTAGAGGTCTTTTGATGCATATCTGTGTGTGAGTGCACTGCAGCGATAAGGCAGCTTTATGCCCCCTATCCCCAACTCCATAGACCAACTGGTGTGTGTGTGTGTGTGTGTGTGTGTGTGTGTGTGTGTGTGTGTGTGTGTGTGTCTCTGTCTGTCTGTCTGTCTTGGTGAAAAAAGCAATGGCTCCTAATGTATACCCCACTGTACACATTCATACCACCCCCCACCTCACCGACACACAATCACACACACACACACACACACACACACACACACACACACACACACGTTTACCGTCCTATGCCCCAGTGACTCCAGTCCCAGGAGATTAAGTTCAGTGTGTGGTCCAGTAAGAAGGACTGAGCTCAGTAAGATAGAGAGACAGAGAGGGGGCAGAAAGACGGAGATAAAAGGAAAGAAAGAGTCAGATAAAAAGAGAGAAATTGAAAAAAAAAGGGGATTGAAGGATGGAGAAAGGGAGGAGTGAAAGATAAAGAAGGAGAGCATGTGTGAGAGGAGAGATAGAGGGAGTCAGGTGAGGTGAGGTCAGACACACACACACACACACACATACACACACACACACACACACACACACAATAATAATAATAATAATCTCATCTCCTCTCCTCTCCTCCCCTCTCCCTCTCCTTTCCTCTACCCCACTGTCTCTGCTTCCCTCTCTCTCCCTCTCTTCCTGCCTTCCCCTCTATTTCTCCTCTCTCTATCTCTCTTTCTCTCTGTCCCACTGTCTCTCTCTCTCTCTCCCTCACTCTCCTCCTCTCTCCCTCTATTTCTCCTCTCTCCTCTCTCTCTGTATCTCTCCTTCTGTCTGTCCCACGGTCTCTCTCTCCCTCTCTCCTCCTCTCCCCCTCTATTTTTCTCATCTCCTCTTTTTCTCTCTGTTTGACTGTCTCTGCCTCCCTCTCTCCTCGCCCTCTTCCCCTCTCCTCCCCCTCTCCTTCTCTCCCACTGTCTCCCCCTCTCTCCCTCTCTCCTCCCCCTCCATCTCTCCTCCCCCTTGTCTGAGTCTATCTGTAGCTGCTAGCTGCCCTCTTCTTTTCTCCTCTCCTCTCCTCCTCTCCTCCCCCTCTCCTTCTCTCCCACTGTCTCCCCCCTCTCCCTCTCCTCCCTCTGTCTGAGTCTATCTGTAGCTGCTAGCTGCCTGGTGTTAGAGTACCCTCCTGTTTTCTCCTCTCCTCTCCTCCTCTCCTCCTCTCTCTTCTTCTCTTCCTCTCTTTTCCTCCACCCCACTGTCTCTGCCTCCCCCTCTCCTCCCCCCTGCCTCTCCTCCTCTCCTCTCCCCCTCTCCTCCCTCTCCTCCTCTCCTCTCCCCCCTCTCCTCCCTCTCCTCCCCCTGTCTGAGTCTATCTGTAGCTGCTAGCTGCCCTCCTCTTTTTTCCTCTCCTCTCCTCCTCTCCTCCCCCTCTCCTTCTCTCCCACTCTTTTCCTCCACCCCACTGTCTCTGCCTCCCCCTCTCCCCCTCTCCTCCCTCTCCTCCCCCTCTCCTCCTCTCCCCCT
>CM050199.1:17827500-17830000 GCA_027475355.1 Coilia nasus
ACACACACACACACACAAGGAGAGAGATATACGCGAGCGGCAGCAGGCAAACGCAATCAATCAGCGGCGCTGCGTTGTGACACGTTGTGGGAACGCTATCGTTACGCATCGCCTTGTTTTTCTTTTTGTTTTTCTTTCATCCTGTTCCTCCTCCCCCTGCGCACACACACACACACCCACACTCAGACTCAGACTCTCACACACACACACACACACACACACAGAGACTCACACACACTCAGACTCTCACACACACACACACACACACACACACACAGACTCACACACACTCAGACTCTCACACACACACACCGACACACACAGACTCACACACACACACACACACACACATTCAGACAGGCACAGCACCACACAGGCACACACACACAGTAACGCAGGCATACACATACACACACACATGCACACACACACACACACACACACAGATAGGCACACCACCACACAGGCACACACACACACACACACACACACACACACACACACACACACTCATACATACACACACTCATACATACACACAGGCATACATACACACAGGCACACATACAGAGACTAACACACACACACACACACACACACTCACACACAGACACACACACACACAATCTCTCCATCTGTTCCTTTATTATCTCCATATCGGCTCAATCTGCCCCAAACATCCTCGTCGCCCTGGGCCAAGAGCGCTTTGAACCCCACACCCGTGGCATGATATTTTAACAGCATTAGAGGCGCTACATTTCTCCCACTCTAGCTCTCTCTCTCTCCTTCTCTCTCTCTCCCTCTTTTCTCCCTCTCTCCCCTTCCTCTGTATTTCTCATGCTCTGTTCCTCTCATTTCTCTCTCTATCTCCATCTTTCTCCCATCTCTCTCTCTCTCTGTATCTCTCTCTCTCTCTCTTTCTCTCATCTCTCCCTCTCTCTGTCTCGCTCTCTCTATCCCTCTCTATCTGTCCACATCTCTCTTTCTATCGCTTTCTCTCTTTCTCTCTGTCAATCTCTCTCTCTCCCTACCCCCCTCTCCCTCTCTCTCTCTCTCTCTCTCTCTCTCTCTCTATCTGCCCATCTCTCTCTCTCTCTCTCAACGGGGGGAGATGGATGGCGTGTTGACAGGGAGTGGGCCCTGCCTTGGCCTGCGTCTCCTCGCGCAGATAATATCTCGCCCCCTATTAAAGCGCAATTACGCGCGGAGAAGCTCGTTTATCAAGCAACACATTTTCCCCTTAATGCCTTTCAGAATTAGCCCATAAAAAATATTACCGCTCGCAGATTAAAGTCCCTCGCGTGAGCGTCTCACCGATGCGCGATCGAGATGTGAGGAGGAGAGGAGAGGAGAAGAGAGGAGAGGAGAGGAGAAAGAAGAAGAGGGAATAATAATAAAAAATGAAAAAAAAAAATAACGGTCTCATTATCGGTTAGCTTTATAGCCAATCAGATCCCTAAGGTACTCAAACGCGATGGAGGGTTCGATGTGGGAATATCTCGCTTATCATGCCTGGGTTAACCCTTCCCACATACACGCACACACCCACCCTCACCCACCCACACACACACACACACACACACACACACACCTTTTTCCATGTAGCGTGGAGAGAGACAAACGCTCCAAAGCAAAGTGCCGTAAACGAGAAGGAGAATCGGTCGGTCGGTCATATTTCTCTTGGGCCGCCCTGACTGTCATGGCGACGCAGACAATAAAACGTCCGTGTTGGAAACTGATTTATCAGTTAATGATTTAATCATGTGTACAATTACAGGGTAATTGTTATATGTTGTCTGTGTTCGGAAGGCAATTAATCCAGTTTTGTCACGTTATTGTGAGACGACATCTTACCCATAAAATTAGGGTGCTTTGCGTGATTTTATTTGGACTGCGCTCTCTGTCTTTTCATTGTCATTTAATCTGTTCGTGTCCATGTTTTTATTATCATTTAAACATGTTTATGTTCTTGCTCCTCCACAATTTAACTTTTTAACCCTCTAGAAGCCAATACCATTAATACCTGAGAGAAAAAATACTATTCATGGGAGTTTACAACCATTTCATGCTACATTTCGGATAATGGAGTCAAGTAACCTATATTTCTGAAATGTTGCTCCTGAGCAACTATGCTCTATGGTTAAAGGAAAATCACAAATTACAGTGTAGTTAATAGCTAATATGAGGTATTATTTGACTATGATAGAATGAGATGCACATTTTAGAACTTGCTGGAAACTGAACCACTTGCCAATCAGCAACAGTAGCTTACACAGTGAAATATATAAATATATATATTTTTTGAGAGCCATGGTGGATATATATATTCAGTGTTACTACTGAGCAACACTGGCAGCTAGAGGGTTAATGAGGCTGTAAAAATGTCATGTGTTGTGCGTGTCTTGTACAAGCCAGATGAATTGTATCGATGGGACATACATGTGTTTGCGTGTTATATATTTATATTGATGGATATGAAATCCATGACATGGACGTGTGT
>CM050199.1:17877500-17885000 GCA_027475355.1 Coilia nasus
GTGTGTGTGCGCGTGCATGTGTAGGTTTGGGTGTTACAGACCAGACATAGTGTTCAACAGTAGAGCTATATATCACACTCCCTCCCTCCCTCCCTCCCTTCTTCTCCCTCTCTCTCTCTATCTCTATCCCTCTGTCTCTATCTTTTTCTCTCTCTTTTCTTCCTTTCTCTTGTCTCTCTCTCACACTTGTTTTCTTCTCGTTAGCTATTTAATCTCACCATCATTTGAACTCAGTTCTCTTACATGAGAGTACTATTTTCAGACTTTCCAATACAGCTGAAGCCCCTACACATGTACACACACACACACACAGACACACGCACACACACACACACACACACACACACACACACACGCACAAGCACACTACCACCACCACTTTCTCCTGCCCCACACACATCACACACACACACACACACACACACACACACACACACACACACACACACACACACATACACTTCCCCTCGCATTCTCTCTTGTTCTCTCGCTCACACTCTTTCCTCCTGCATGGTCAATCAATATGTGTTAGTGGGCAGCTGAGACCCTTAGCCCGAGGGAGAGAGAATGGGGGGGGGGGGGGGGGAGCAAGGGAGAGACAGAGAGAGAGAGAGAGAGAGAGAGAGAGAGAGAGAGAGAGAGAGAGAGAGAGCGTAAGGGAGGGAGGTTGAGAGTAGAGAGAGAGGGTGTGTGTTCGATAGAGACAGACAGAGAGAGGGAGAGACAGAGCGATGAGGAAAGAGAGTCAGACAGACAGAGAGACAGAGAGAGAAAAAAACGAGGAGAGGGACATAGGGAAACAAACTGATAGATGGTGGGTGAAAAAAAGAAGGAAGGACATAGTTAGATGGCGGGGTGTGTTGTGTGTTGTGTGTGCGTGTGTGTGTGTGTGTGTGTGTGTGTGTGTGTGTGTATTATATGTGTGTGTGTGTGTCAAGGAGACCTTGCCAACAGCATACACATTTCGAACATTGAGCCTGAGGAAAGATGAGGCTGACTCGGTTGGGGAAAGAAGGACAATAAACAAACCAGGAAGTGCGAAACCCAGAAGTATAAGGGGGTTACACTGTACTTTACTGATATTACATATGGTTACACAGGTTGTACCACCGTATCTAATTTACAACTGTCCATGTTACATTAATTAGGTACCGTGTAACAAAGTGTGTAATAACATGTAACATTATGTACTTACACTGTACCATAGGGTTTGGGTTAGTGTTATGTATGTACAGTGTAAGTATACATATTGTTACTTGCACATACACTAATAAAAGGAACCATAAAATAAGGTGTCACCAGAGAAAGCTATTGTAGTATCTATCTTTTCTTTGTGCACAGTTATGGAGTTACCCAGTCTACATTTCACTGGGAGTGATAACTGTGTATGTCACAAATAATAATGTTATCTCAGCACCAACTCAGAGGTAGCCTAATAACCTAAGCTAACAGATTACCATAGCGACAGCTAAAGCAGAGTAGGCCTAACAGTAACATCAAGAAAAAGGTAACCATAATGGCACCTAGAGAAGGGTAGCTGTAACAACACTCAGTCAAGTATGTGTGTGTGTGTGTGTGTGTGTGTTTACGCACACTATATTCAAACTTGACCTTCTGCTTATATTTTGGAAACAAAGATATGGAGGGCTTATGTGGTGTGTGTGTGTGTGTGTGTGTGTGTGTGCTCCTCTGTGTGATTCAGAAAATGTAAAAACACTAGTGATTATGTTTGACACAGACTCGCACTTACAGTTGCACAAATCAGGGCACAGAAGTGTGGGCGTGTGGCAGAGCGAATGCACACAGCACAAGCCAACGGATATGCACTCTATACTTTGGGCCAAATGTAGAAAAATTAGCATGGCTGTATCTGTAGGATCTTTATGGTTGACAGCTTATTACATGCGTCATAACGAATGGGGTGGCAATGAACTGTATGTGTTTGTGTGTCGTTCTTTGTGTGCGTGTGTGTGGTGGTGTTGTTTGTGTGTGCTTGTGCGTGTGGATTATTTTCGCCTGAGGTGACTGGCTGTAATCCTTTTGCTGTAATGAGGTCATTAACAAAAGCTACGGCTAACTAACTATATGAAAGACAAGCTACTCGCTAAATTGCTCAACTACACTTTTATTCTTTTTAAATCGCCACCATATTCTTCCTCGGGTTTTTTATGGACTGCATGGGTCCTCTTTGCCTCTCTGTCTGTCATGTATAATGATTTGCTGTCCGAAAGAGCATCATTTTAACACTAAAATACTGGAGCCGTTCTCTCGGTTAGCTTAGAGCTGCTGGTTTGTTTTATATTGTGTGCGTGTTTGTGTGCGCCTTAGCCGCGTTGATATTGTCCGCTGTGTAAAATAAAAGCGGAGGGTGAGGGAGTGCGAGGCAACGGTTAAACACTCGCTGCATCGAAGGCTAGGCAGCCAGCCACGCCTCTCCGTTTCTGAACCTGGCACTCCGTAGCGAGTTCGACAGAGCGGATTTTCCGGACGGATAGAAGCAAGAGAGACAGAGAGCGAGACAGCAAGAACGACGGGGAGGAGACAGAGCGAGAAAAAAAAAACGATTGGGAGAGGAGAAGAGAATGTGACAACTGCGGAGTGTGTGTGGCTACAGCGTTGGGGAGGCCGAGCTCGCACCTGTCTCCCTCCGTCTCGGCACAGTTGTTGGACTTTTTCTCGGCTGCCTCGCGGAGGCGGGCGTGTATAATTCAGAGCGAGTCGAGCGGTGCACACAGACACACGGGAACATGACTTCATCCTACAATCTGGATTTTCTGCCCGATATGATGGTCGAAAGCCGCTTGCTGGTGTCTGGAGACCGGATGTGAGTGATTTGCTTATTTATTCCATCTCTTGTTTATCCCAGTACAGGCATCGACTTTATTCTGTTGGCTGTTGTTGCCTTGAACATGTTGAGACAGAGATAGCGGCAATACTTGTTTATCCCCCCTCCCCTTCTCTCTCTCTCTTCTTTCTTTCTCTCTGTCGGCTGTTTTTTTTCTCCTTTAATCAGATTGAGATAGCTGTATATTGTGTTGATACGCATCTCTGTCGCTTCACAACCCGATGACAGCGTGCGGTTGAAAAATGGGTGTTGAGCAGAACTGAACTGCACCCTCCGTATGTCTAATGAATCTCGTTGCCCTCCCGGTGCTATGGAGATAATTTATCACAATAATGAGTGAGCGGGAGGAATAGGATAGTAAAGGCAAACGGGCGGAAAAAAGCCGGCTCAAATGCACTCGCAGTACTGTGCGTTTGAAGAGCCCGTGGCTTCGGGAGGTCTTTGTTAGTTCAAGGCTCTTAGAGAAGTTGCTTTGATATCTGTCAGAAGCCGCCAGGCCGGGAGCTTGCCGGGGTGGTAACAGGAGACGCATCGGCGGCAGTCTGGAAGAAAAATGTCCTGTCGCTCGTTTTATCTCTAGCTCGAGTCAAGAACACGGTGTGCGGCTTTACTGTACAATCTCCCCTGTGCCCGTCCCACTCCCTCTCTCCTCCCCAGCCCGGGCTGCATGTTTTGTGCTGTTCTTATTTTATAATGTCGCTATGAATCATTCATAAACTGTGAATATAGGTCGGGAAGTGCTGCTAAGAGGGCTTTCGGCTCTTTTGCCTCTTGCAGCGTGCCTATATAGAGCCGCATATGTGCCTCTCTCTCCCCTGTAGTTTATGACAGCGCACGCATGAGTCAGGAGAAACATGTGACCCAGATTGAGCTCGAGCACAGAGCTGCGCTTTGTGGAACCGTTAAAAACATGCTCCGCGCGCAATCCTCTAACCTAAACTGACGGAATGCTCTTTCTCTCCCTCTTCGCCTCCATCTCTCTCTCTCTTTCGCTCTCTTCAACTCGGCTGTTTTAAATTTGATTTGCTACGAAGCATGTGTTAGAGAAATCAGATTACAGCATGCACAAGACCCTTAATTCACTTAAGTTGAGTATTTCATGGAGCCAGAGACAAAGAGCGGGTTTGATTCCACTTTAATAGGCGAGCAGTGGTGATGCGCGCCCAACGGAGACTCAGTCTGCCCCACATGAGTGGCCTACCGATGAACACTGTTTTCCATCGGGAATCATTTAAAAGTCTCTCTCGTTCTCACACGCAGGCACACACACAAGCACACACACACACATACACACACACACACACTGACAGTCTCTCTGTCTCTTTCCATCTGTATCTCTGTAAATCTCAACAGTGTGGGTTGACACAGTTGTCACGTCATCGTGCGTCATGTCAGCAGCCAGAACAAGTGACCGTGACCGCAGGTGCTCCAGAGACCTGGAGGAAGAGAGCTGTGCCGCTAAAGGCCATGCAGACAGAGAGGGGCAAAGAGAGAGAGATAAATGAGGGAGAGAAAGAGAGATGGATGTGGGGGTGGAGAGAGGGATGGAGAAAGAGAGAGAGACAGAGAGCTGTGCAGCAATAGGCCATACAGAGAGGGGCAAAGAGAGAGAGAGAGAGAGAAACGGCACCATGGAATGAGGGAGAGAAAGAGAGATGCATGTAGGGGTGGGGAGAGAAAGGGATGGAGAGAGAGAGAGAGAAAGCGTGGGATGCGAGGGTCAGATGGAGAGGGACAGAGAAAGGGGGATGAGGACAGAGAGTGAGAGAGAGAGATAAAGACAGAGATGTGGGGGTGTGATGGAGAGGGATGGAGAGACAGAGATGTGGGACACAATGGAAAGGGAGAGAGAAAGAGGGATGTGGAGGTGCGATGAGGGAGAGAGAGATAGAGGGATGTAGGGGTGCAATGGAGAGGAAGACAGAGGGATGGAGGGAGAGAAAGATAGAGGAATGTAGAGATGCAATAGAGAGGGACGGAGGGATGGAGAGGGAGAGAGAAACAGGGATGTGGGGGTGTGATGCAATTGAGACTGGAAGAAAGAGGGATGGAGAGAGAGAGAGAGAGATGTAGGGTTGTGATAGAGAGGGAAAGAGAGAGGGATGGAGAGAGTGAGAGAGGGATGGAGAGGGAGAGAGAAAGGGGGATTGAGAGGAAAAGAGAGGGATGGAGAGGGGGAGAGAGGGATGGAGAGGTGTGATGAAGGAGAGAGAGAGGGATGGAGAGGTGCAGTGAGGGAGAGAGAGAGGCTGATGGAGAGGGAGAGAGAGGGATGGAGAGGTGTGAGGGAGAGAGAGAGGCTAATGGAGAGGTGTGGTGAGGGAGAGGGAGAGGGATGGAGAGGGAGAGATAGAGGGATGGAGAGGGAGAGAGAGGGATGGAGAGGTATGGTGAGGGAGAGAGAGAGGGATGGAGAGGTGTGGTGAGGGAGAGAGAGGGAGAGAAAGAGGCTAATGGAGAGGTGTGGTAAGGTAGAGAGAGAGGGATGTGAGGATGCGATGAGGGAGAGAGAGAGGGATGGAGAGGGAGAGAGAGAGGGATGGAGAGGTGTGGTGAGGGAGAGGGATGGAGAGGGAGAGAGAGAGGGATGGAGAGGTATGGTGAGGGAGAGAGAGGGATGGAGAGGGAGAGAGAGAGGGATGGAGAGGTGTGGTGAGAGGGAGAGGGAGGGATGGAGAGGTGTGGTGAGGGAGGGAGAGGGAGAGAGAGGGATGGAGAGGTATGGTGAGGGAGAGAGAGGGATGGAGAGGGAGAGAGAGGGATGGAGAGGGAGAGAGAGAGGGATGGAGAGGGAGAGATAGAGGGATGGAGAGGGAGAGAGAGAGATGGAGAGGGAGAGAGAGGGATGGAGAGGTATGGTGAGGGGGAGAGAGAGGCTGATGGTTGCTAAGTGCTCAGTGTGATTATGCAGGAATGCTTTAGGTCATTATCACGCTGTGGCTCAGTGCTCTCTGGCCCATAAGCAGGTCAGTCAGTAATCATACACACACACACACACACACACACACACACACACACACACACACACACACACACACACACAGTACGTAGGCACACACATGCATTTACACAGCACATAAACACACACACACACGCGCGCACACACACACACACACACACACACACACACACTTACACACACTTTTGCCTGTGACTCAGGGGGTAGTGTTTCTGTCAGAGATCAGTTAATCACAACTGCAAGCCAGCGGAGAATGTGGTAAGCCAATAGCACCCCTGCAATCTGCCCTTTGCCATCTAGCACTGAGACACGTGCTTGGGAAACACACCCACGTACATGCACACACACACACACACACACACACGCATATGCACACACTCACACACACACACACACACACACACACACGCACGCATACATGCATACACACGCACACATACATGCATACACACGCACACACACGCATGTACACACACACACACGCACACACACATGCATATGCACAAACTCACACACACACACACACACGCACGCATACATGCATACACACGCACACACGCACATGCATACACACGCACGCACTCACACAGACACACAGACACACGCACACACACACACACACATGCATACACACACATGCATATGCACGCACACACAAACACACGCACACAGATCTTCACATGTCCAGGCGTGCATGTATGCTGAAAAGCTCACATGCTTCATGACGTCTGTTCTATTCACACATGTGTGCACCAGTTTATTTGGAAAGTTTTTTCAGACAAGTTTTTAGTATTATGCCATGTTAAGTCATGAGACTCATGACTTTTTAAAAATATTTCAAAAAAAGAAATAGATTTAGCTCATTATTGTTTTGTTTCAAGTCAGTGTCCCATTTAGACCCTAACTAACGCTTAACAAAATTGAGCTTGCGTTAATCCTATTCTTGTCAGTACTTATAGTTTGGGAAAAATAAGACGTTGAAGACATTGTTGAAACACTAAAAACATGCATTATTAACATTATTAACATATTATTAAAGTCATTTTTCCCGGTTTCACACTGGTGAGTTAAGGTCTTTTGCCTTTGTAAGGCAGAATAGTCCTTGTGATGCTTCTACATCTGCGATTAGTGTCCTTCTGTATGTATGACATAATTACACAGATGCAGACAACATATTTATGCTTGGTGTCCCACAAGGTACAAGCAGGAGTGTAGTGGATGGAACATGTATGTTTTTGGAGTAAACGCAACATATTTACCCCTTTTATGAATGTTAATATGAAAGACGCCTAATTTTTTCCCCATTTTTGTACCTCTGCATGTGATTGACACATAGTTTATATATTTTTTTTCCATTATTTAATATATTTAAATAACTATTTATATGATATTTATTCAGTATAACATCACTGGGTAGAGTTTTGCTTACATAAGTATAAGACATAAGATGGTAAGGCTGCTCGATTATGGAAAAAATCTGAATCACGATTATTTGGGCCAAAACTGAAATCACGATTATTCAAACGATTATTTTGTTTTCCTCAGTAACATGCTTCATTTATTGAAAATGTATTCAAAAACATTTCTAAAAAACACTCTTGTACCTTTGGATTTTCCCTAATACCCTTCTTCGTAAACATTAGTAAGTCTCCTTTGATGTCTAATCTACAAACAGTAGAAATGTCTTATGTATACA
>CM050199.1:17900000-17905000 GCA_027475355.1 Coilia nasus
TCTCTCTCTCTCTTCTCCTCTCTCTCTCTCTCTCTCTTTCTGTCTCTCTCTCTCTCTCTCTCTCTCTCCCCCCCCCTCTTTTTCTCTCTCACCTCTGTCTGTGTCTCTCTCTCTCTCTCTCTCTCTCTCTCTACTCTCTCTCTCTCTCTCCTCTCTCTCTCTCTCTCTCTCTCTCTCTCATTATCCCTTTCTCCCTCTTCTCTCTCTGTTTCTCTCTCTCTCTCCCTCCATCCCTGTCCTCCCTCCCTCCCTCCCTCTCTGTCTCACCTCTTCTTCTTCCATTTCCCTGTCCCTTTCCCTCTCTCTTCCCATACTAATGTCACCCTCCTGCGCGTCACCTCTCCTCCCTTTCCCCCTCCATTTTGCTCATTTCTCTCTTTCGTTTCTCTCCTTTGCATTCCTTCCATCCTATCGTCCATCACTCTCTCTCTCTGTCTGTCTTCCGTCCTGTTTCCATTTCCCCTTGCTCGCTATGCATCTTTCATTTCATTTCTCTGTCTCTCCCCTCCTCTTTCCCCTTCTTTTCTGTCGTTTCTTTGCTTCTTTCTTCCTTTCTTTTTTCTTTATTTCCTCCCCTCTCTCTCTCTCTCTCTCCTTTCTCTCTCTCTCTCTCTTTTCTCTCTCTCTCTCTCTCTCCTTTCTCTCACTCA
Organism: Coilia nasus; assembly: GCA_027475355.1. Lineage (NCBI taxonomy): Eukaryota > Metazoa > Chordata > Actinopteri > Clupeiformes > Engraulidae > Coilia > Coilia nasus. Next base: position 17,900,651 of record CM050199.1, read on the forward strand.
CTCTCTCTCTCTCTCTCTCTCCATATTCTCTCCCTCTTTTCTTCTGTAATTTTTCATGTTTCTCTCCGTCTTTGTCTCCATCTTTCCTCTTTCTCCTTCTTTTACTTTCACTTTCTTTACCTCCCTCGTTTCTCTCACTTTTTTATCTCTCTCTTTCTCCATTTTTTCTCCTCTCTCTCTCTCTCTTTCTTCTTCTTCTTCTGTCCTTGTCTCTTTTCACTTCTTCCTCATGCCCCTCTCCTCCTCCTTCTCTCTTTTTTGCTGTCTTTCTCCTATTCTCCTATTCTCATATTTCCCTTATCTTAATCATTCTCTCCCACTCTCTTTCTTTCCCTCTCTCCCTTCTTTTCTTGCTGTCATTTCTCATGTCATCCCCCATCTCTCTGTTTCTCTCTCTCTCTCCGTCTCGCTCTCTCTCTCTTCTTCTCTTACTCTTACGACTCATCCCCTATCTCTTTCTCTTTCTATCTCTATTCTCTGTCTCTCTCTCGTCCTCCTATGCTCACGGCTTATCCCCCCATCTCTGTATTTCTCTCTCTCTCTTTCTCCCTCTTTTCTCCTCTTACTCTCACGACTCATCCCCCATCTCTCTTTCTTTCTCTTTCTCTCTCTATTCTCTCTCTCTTCTCCTCTTACTCTCCTGACTCATCCCCCCATCTCTCTCTCTCTCTCTCTCTCTCTCTCTCTCTCTCTCTCTCTCTCTCTCCCTCTTTTCTCCTTTTACTCTCATGGCTCATCCCCCCCTCTCTCTCTTTCTCTCTCTCTTTTCCTCTTACTTTCACAACTCATCCCCCCATCTCTCTGTCTCTCTCTCTATCTGTCTCCCTCTTTTCTCCTTTTACTCTCCTGACTCATCCCCCCATCTCTCTCTCTTTCTTCCTCTCTCCCTCTCTGCTGCAGGGTTGCTCGTCTCCGATCGTGGTGAAGTTTGCCGACACACAGAAGGACAAGGAGCAGCGGCGCCTGCAGCAACAGCTGGCCCAGCAGATGCAGCAGCTCAACTCCGCCTCCGCCTGGGGCAGCCTCACCGGATTGGGCGGCCTCACCCCGCAGTATCTGGCAGTAAGGGGACACGCCCACCACTCGGCCACGCCCACTCAGACCAGCGCAGCCAACGCAGCGGCAGCCGCAGTCAGTCCAAGCCCCACCCAAAAAAAAACACACCTCCCCACCTACCTATCTACCTACCCCTTCCTCCAACTCTTCTCTCCTCCTCAAACTACACCAACCCCCCTCAGGCCCTTTCCTGCTTTTCTTCTTTTGTTCTTTTTCTCTCGCTCTCTTTCTCTTCTTTCTTTCATTATCTTTTTCTTTCAATCTCTCTCTCTGTAAATTTTTAATTTGCCTAATTAACTCTATAATGAATTTTCATCAATTATTTTTATCTGCCTCTCTGTCTACCTAGACTCTCCATCTATCTAAGTATTAATCCTAGAGTACTCCTCATTCTTCTTCTTCCTTGTTCTTTCTATCTATCCATCTTACTTTGTTTCTTTCTTTTTCCTCTACCTTCCCTTCCCACCCCACTATCCCTCCGTCACATTGAGCATTAAGTGTAGCCCGGTTGGAAGCCCATGTATTGCCTGTGTAGTGGAGATCTTTAGTGGTCTAAAGAAGAGGCTAGGTTCCGTGGTTTTCCCATAATGCTTTGCACTGGCTTTCACATGAAAGAGATGCTTTGCATTGCCCCTGCCACCGCAGCCTGGGCCGGTGCTGTTAGCTTAGCTACTCAGAGTACACAGGACCCCATGAGGCTGCCTCTCTGGGTGCCCGTCTGTGCGCAGGTCATTAAAATTTAAAGATAGCATCTGCATATTCAAGCCCTCATTTGGGTTTTTAAAATGAATCTAAACTTTAATAAGCTCAGAGAATATGTACTCAACCCTGTGTGCGTGTGCGTGTGCGTGTGTGTGTGTGTGTGTGTGTCAAAATCTAGAGTAGACATATCTGACTGCATTAATGTGTGTGTGATTCTCCACTTTAAAACCTTTAATGTGTATATTTTACTCAGATATGTATGGGGAAGTATTATGCTGTAGGTCTAGCCTATCTGTAATGTAAACAACATCTGTTGTTTGTGGATTCATCCCAGGCTTAGGCTAAATTGCTTTGTATATTCAGCTAAATTTCCAGACAAAATAACGTCCCTCTCCAAAAACTGTGCAAAGCTTTATGGTGGGAACAGCAAAATGGCCACTTCTCTGCTTCGCGGATCACTCACTAAGGACACAGGAAGGTGCTGTGTGGGTTGCACTGGCTAGTATGATAAACGGACAGCATCTGCAGCACACAGTGCTAACTTCCTGTTGACATACAGTTACCATGGTTGCACTTCCTGTCCAATGTGACCCATCCCTTCTCCCTTCCCGTCTGTCATATTTCGGTAGAGATAGCTTCTTGCTAGTCACAGATACCCTCCTCCCCAAACTGTATGTTACCAGAAGGTAAAGTAACTTTAGACCACCATTAATGTTAGACTACTTAAATTAGCGTGTTCACTCTTTTGCTAGGTAGGCTTTTAGGTTAGCCACTAGCAGGTTAGCCTGGAAAGTCATACGATCTGATCAAGTCGCTTTCACCTTCATACTCCTACTCTGGCTCTGTCCACTAGCTTGATCGCTGCAGATGTTGCTGCAGATCTGGCCTTGACTCGGTTAGCACCAACGACATGCGGGTCGTATCTGGGCCAGGCCTGCAGCAGACGTTTGCCGCTATACCTGTGGCCACCTCTTAAACACTCCTAGAACCTTACTCTTATTGATGTACAGCTCTGGGACTAAAGGTGGGCAGCCATGGCTCCAGAGAGTAAAAAGTCTTGCCATGTATGGTTCTACCTGAGAAAGCATATGCAGGTGATAGCATTGGGCTTTGCTGTGTGGTTGGGCTTGTCTGAAATAACTGGCTGGCTGAGTGGCTGGCTTAATAACTATTGCATTCTGTACGTTAAATACTGACATTTTTGGACAATCTCATCCAAACATCACCATACTAAATATGGTGGGTATGGTGTGGTAAAGTGACTTTCGGATGAGATGGTCTAAAAACGAAGTCCAGAATGCTTTGCATTTAAGCCAGCCACTAAGCTAGCCAGTCATTTCAAACAAGCCCATAGGCTTAACATGATGTCAAATGAGATCAAACAATTTGTCAGTGGCTGCCTGGGTGGAATACAAATGACAACCAGCTGCTTTCCCATCTGCCAAATGTTATTTAGCCTCCACCGATGTAGGTAGACCTTAGGTGTCATGTTAAGTCAGATAGACAAACAGCAAAGTAAAACAAGCACACTACAGCTCACTTGCATAGCTGACAAGAATTAATTGTGAATGTCTAGAACAAATATATGACATGGCCTTTTACTCTTCAAAGCCAGAGATCCTTCTTTGTCTGGGGCAAATTAGCCTGGCCAAGATCCAGGCCAGAGTTTCTGGATGGCCAGGAAATCCCATTCACTGATTTTCCACAGCACACATGCCACACCTGAGTGAATATAGTGCATGCTGGTCCATCAGTTGACTCTTTTACCCAATGGCTTCTGGCGGAATGCCTATAAAGACCGAAGGGTCATGCTTACTTACTTCCTGTCATGACATCTACAGTGGGTCATTGGGCAGGTGAGAACCATGTGACAGTCTAAATTGACCTTGATTGGCTGCGCAGCACTTTCAACACATTGTTTCCTGCATCTCCAGATGTTCCCAATTACAAGCCATCCCGAGACAATTTGGGCTTTCGTTTGGCAGCCAGTACAACCACACACACACACACGTGTTGTCTTTCAAGTTTGAGTTCATGTGTGTTAATTGTGGAAGAATTCAGTTTCCTGCCTCCAAATCATTAGACCCTGGCCTCGATCCACCCTAGAAACACGTTTCATTATAGGGGCCACTGCCACTCAGGCCTACAAACTCCCTTTGCACTGAAACTCTCTGTCGTGTGCACACACACACACACACATGCACACACCCTCCGAGTCCTCTGCAGTTTTCCTCACACACCCTCCCCTCTCTCTCGGAATTAGACGCTGGGCTGGATTCACGGGGGCTTTAGGACACACCGAAGCTGGAGACTCTAAAAGGCTCACCTGTGCTAAGGTCCAGGGCCAAATGTAGACCAGGCCTGGGCAAAGTCCTTCCAGACAAGTCCCTGCTCTCGGCGGCCATATTGGCGACGTCTTTGAGCATCTGTTTTGTGTTAATAAGACCAATTAGGCCTTACCTAAATGAATAGCGAGATGTGAGTATGTGCATTCTGCGATGACTGACGGACATAAAAAATACATTGTTGAAATCACAACGAGCGCTTGATTGTAATGGTTGGAAATGCTTGCTGGTTTGTATCAAAATTAAG
>CM050199.1:17922500-17955000 GCA_027475355.1 Coilia nasus
AGACCTACCCACTGCTAGGCACATATGCTTCCCCACCAAGCCAAAAGGCAGTAACTTCATATTTTGTCAAATTGATTGTACACTGGAAATTGGCTTTATAACACCCCATTTGTCTTATCACTAAATCTCTTGCTTTTTGCTATTAAAGGAATACACCACCCCCAGATAAAATTAAGTCTGTCCCCGCAGTCCCTAGAGTTGAATAAGTGAGCTGACGCGTTTTCTAGCAGACCCAGCTCACTGGCAGCACTGACCTTAGCTTAGCTTAGCATAGTAGCTGTGATCTAGTGTTGCCAACTAACACACTGTGGCAAAAGTGAATGAATTCACTCGAATTCTTTCGTAATTACTTCTCGTGACCTGTGCATTCAGATCAAGTACAAATGACAATGCAAATTATCACGAAGGGATTGACCAAGCGGCATTTAGATGGGGAGACCATATTCTGCGGAAACACAGGCAAAGCATACTTCTGAACACTGTAACAGTCTCACTGCACTTCCAACAACTTCACGCTTGTGTGTGGATGGAAGACTGGGGGATGGGGGTTTCCAGGTGCTGCGTGGTGTCTTTGCGCCTTTCAACGATGCTTTGCCTGCGCTTTGCCTGTGCTTCCGCAGAACATAGTCTCCCATCTAAATGCCGCTTGGTCAATCCCTTTGTGTTAATTTGCAGTGTTATTTGTACTCGATCTGAATGCACAGGTCACGAGAAGTAATTACAAAAAAACATTATTATGTGAGACCTGCAGACAGTGAGACCGAAAGCCTTTCTTGGAGACCTATCAAATGCTTGAGTGTGTTACTTTAGATAGATTTGTATTTTTCGACATGTAGCAGCTAATGTCTAATGTGTCCAACCCAGGCACTACTGTGGAAATGTCAGATTAAGCAACGATGTTCATTTTTAGTGTCAGGCTCACTTGCGTATTGATGTGTGTAAATGACTCATTGAAATCTCACTAGCATTCATGCACAGCTAAAAAAGCATGTTAAATTTGGTGTTGCCAGTTTCATTTTCGGGGTTTTTCAGTGCAATAATATAAACTACTGCCTACTTAATGCAAATCCCTGGAAATTAAATAAATTAAATCAAATTAAATGAAATACATCTCTGAATATAAAACTGATGGCTGTTTTTTTCTCCAGGAGATGGTTGTGTAGTTACAAATAGCTAGGCTAGGGTGGGAGTGCTTAATTGGTGATGCCGTCAAAGAGCTGTAGGACTGTAGCATTTTATTTTCCTGAGGCACAGGCAACTCAGTGCAGTCGATAGGTACTGTCACTAAGGAAAACATTACCTAAAACAGCCACAGAGAAAAGCTTAAGCCTTTAAGGTACTTTGCCCTACAAAGCCAAAAGGCAGTAACTGTCAAATTGAGTTTAGACTGGAAATTGACTTCATAACACCTCTTGTCTTGTTACTTCATATCTTGCTTCTTGCTATTACGCAAGTACATAAAAGTTATCACCACTATTATACCTACAACATGTTTGACTGGGCAGTATGACAACATTGAATGCATTTTTTCTCTGTTTCTATGTCCACGTAGTTACTGCATTTTGCCTTTGTAGGGCAGTACTAGTTTACTGTCTAAAACTGCCAAAAGAATAGCCTTATGTACTGCCACCAAGAGCAAGACAACCTAAAACAGAAGCGAAGATAAGCTTCAGTGTGCAGAAACAGATCATTTTGACATCATTCTTATGTGTGTCGAGGTCCAAATGGCAAGTAAGTGAAAGAGATTACTGTACCATTTGTCATTGTGATCACAGAGCACACCACAGCACACAGTGCACAGAATGAACTGTAACCTCTGCATTTGACCCATCACACGTGTGAGCAGAGGGCAGCCCACGAGCCATGCTCAGGGCACCTCAGTCATGGGGTCAGGGAGGAGGAGAGCATTGGTCATTCACTCCCACCACTCACCTGTCGGTGTGGGGGAATTGAGCCTCTGACCCTTTGGCTGCAAGTCCAACTTCCTAACCGCTAGGCCATGACTGCCTCGGACTGCCTAAGTATAGAACACAGTTTTAAAAAAGGTTTTTTTGTTTAAACCAACACTGACGGCAAACAACGTTTAAAACATCAGCGCTTTCATACTGCCTCTGCAGCGCTCGTTCACCGTGTGTGGAGAGTGTCGCATGGCCACAGGTTCTAATACATTCTTACTGTATGTACAGATCAAGGCGAACAGGGCATCGAGGTCGCTGAAGACGCTTCGCTGTTGAATTCGCCTTATTCACTTTGTTCGCTCATGACATATCATTTGGAATGTTGGATTTTGCTCAGTAATTAACAGACATTTGTAAATCTATGTATTCTGGTTGATTTCTGCTGAACCGCGTCATAGTTCATTACCATAAAGTTAACTGACTTTTAACTTTTTCGCTCTGGTCGCCCAATTCACTTCGCTGCCGGCGAATTTGCTTTGTTCACCCAATTTGCCGACTCTCCATAGAGTCTTCCGTCACTCTGGTCGCTTTGGTCGCTTCTGATGTGAACACCCCTTAAGACCTGGATGGGCCTGAGTGGTCATGTGACAGACGCTTGTTGTAGATTTTAGGGAGATGATGGTGTCTTGATGATGGGCACTTTTGTAAAGTTTTATGACATGAAGTAACAATGATCGAAAATATTTTTCCCTTCACTTTGCACTTCCCTTTCGCACTCCATAGCCTGTGTTTGTAGAGAATTTGAAGAAGACCAACACGGTCGAAACGCCATCCTGACCATGGAATAAAACCATCAAAAAAGAAGGACTTTAAGTGTGCAGACTCCTCACTTTTCAATTTTCAGTCAGCCTTTGTCCTGCACCTTTGTTTGGGATGTGCACAATCTCCAGCCTTAACTTCCCTTTCGCACGACATGAGAGTGAGAGAGTTAAAAGTGGGTGTGCTTTTTTCTGCTGCTGCTGGTGTGCTCATCGCTCCAGTGATTCCAAACAAATTCTATGAAAGCAGCAGACAGCAATTTTACTGATGTTAAAAAAGATTAATTAATAAATAAATAAATGCATCAAAGGCACCAAATGAGGTATAAGTTGGCCTGTAGACAGCTACAAAAGGCTCTGCTGACTCCTGTGAGACCTTGGGGAAGTTTTCAGATCCTAGTCTCAGGTGACACCCAGCAGACGTGTTTTTTAAACAGACAAATGAGGACTAAAATAGGTGTAAGATTTTATATGTATTTTGTCCTGTCTGTGTACAAATGTGTGTGTGTGTGTGTGTGTGTGAGTGTTTTTTGTTGTATGTGATTAATACTCTGATATTGTCAAGATGCTAAACAGTGTGGCATGCATTTTGAGTCCTCTGTCTTGTAATGTGTGTGTATCGTGCTGTGTATGTGAATTGTGCATGTGTGTATGTTGCGTAAATGATGCCGTCTATGTATATGTGTGTGTGTTTGTGTGTGTGTGTGTGTGTGTGTGTTTGTGTGTGTAGTGAAGAAACACACCCTGACCCCTTTGAAAACGCTAATTGAGTAAGTGCACCTCTCTTCTTCTTATTGTTGGGTTTTTATGTAAAGTTGCTCAAATGCTCTCAGGTATGGCGGCTCTGAATGGCGGACTGGGCACCGGGCTCAGCAACGGCTCTGCGGGGCCCATGGACGCGCTGACGCAGGCCTACTCAGGGATCCAGCAGTACGCCGCTGCCGCCCTGCCCACCCTCTACAGCCAGTCCCTGCTGCAGCAGCAGAGCGCCGCCGGGAGCCAGAAAGAAGGTGTGGGTGTGTACATATACCTGTGTGTTTGTCGTCTGTACGTTACATTACATTACATTACACCTTGACACTTTGGGAACACTTTCAGCACACAGTGAGACCCAGTCTTCATAAGAGCCTATCTACACATTCATAAAGGGTTATAATGCAGTCATAAAGCTTTAAAATGACATAAGTATTTAGTGTTTGTACTCATTATAATGCTATGTTATAACTCCTTAAAATTTTAAATGCATTATAAACCTTCTTTGACCTTTTTCAGCTCATCGTGGTCATTATCGAGCGGTCAAAATAGCTTTATAATGCACTGTTTGACTTCTAGGGTTATGGTTAGTTGACAAAGCACATCCACATCCTCCCTTACTCAGGACTTTTACTTTCTCAGGCCAGATTGTTTGCCTCTGCCGTTAGGTGAGCTTTGGCCACGCGGCAACAGTGTGAGCACAAGCAGGTGGGAGGGAGGGAGCTCCCCCTGCTGGTGCTATGCTGCTAATGTCACTCCCCTAATTCTTCAAGAAAATATGGGGAGTAGAAACAACTCAAATACCTCAACTTGTTAGTTTGAGGATTCTTGTAGGTTAATTTGAGAGCTGAAAAATTAATGTTTGCTCCAGTGACCTAAAACAACTCACTGTCAATTTTGTTAGTTTGAAACCTGACCTTCACAAATTAAAACCACACTTCCACTACACAGCTCTCTCTCCCAAAGAGCATTTTTTTTGTCTCTAACAGGGTCTGTTAAAGACAAAAAAAAAAACAGATAGTTTTTTTAGATGCACATTGTTAATTTAGTTGTTTACTTGCTTGCTTGTCATCTGAACCAGAAGTCTCTTAACAATTTGAAATAGAGACATTTACATTACACTTAGCAGACGCTTTCATGTTATGTTTTTAGTTTAAGCGACTTACAAAAGGAGGATACAACAAGCTAACATAAGTGTAGAGGAACACAGAGACCCATATTAAACCCAGGTGGAAATATACAGTATAGTGTGCTTGTAATTATTTTATATAAACATACTCTGTACTTTTTATTATGTTATCTGTAGAGTTATACACTTTTTGCGAGGGTGCTGTGCGTTACTTGGTTTTATACACTTTTACTGCCAGTAGCAGTTCCTCTGGCAGACTCTTGTTAGGTGCTTGCGTACGTACCCCATTATGTGTCATGTCAGCCCTGTGTTAAATAAATATGTTCCTTTTGTTTGATTTATGATGTGAGTCCTGTGTTAAATAAATATGTTCCTTTTGTTTGGTTTATGATGTGAGTCCTGTGTTAAAGAGATACGTTTCTTTTGGTTTGTTTCAATTATGATGTTAGCCTTTTGTTAAAGCAACACATATAAGTAACATTTTTCAACCTTAAAATATAAAACCTTATGATAATAATGTTTCAAAAATCGTTTTTAGTGGTTCATCAATTCATAATCGTTTGAATGGCACTCCTGAATTTGCTTTGCAGCCCTCCATGGGCTATATCTATGCATGTTTGCAAAAGTGGGTTGCTTCTGTAGTTCGAATGAGACATAACAAAGACGATTCTGATTCCAACCTGTAGGGCGAGCGAAGCGGAAAAGTGCTTTAGTGTTGCTTTATAATTGAGCAATTTAATTTCTTGGTTATTGTTTGGTTTGATTTAGTTTTGTTTTGTTTGTATTGTGAGTCCTGTGTTAAATAAACACATTTGTTTGTCTGTTTTGTTTTGTTTTTGTTTGTAACCTTAGCCCTGTGTCTGTGGCTGCCTGCCCCCTCAGGTCCTGAAGGTGCCAACCTGTTCATCTACCACCTGCCCCAGGAGTTCGGCGACCAGGACATCCTTCAGATGTTCATGCCCTTCGGCAACGTGGTCTCTGCCAAAGTCTTCATTGACAAACAAACCAACCTGAGCAAGTGCTTCGGTACAGGACACACACACACACACACACACACACACACACACACACACACACACACACACACACACACACACACACACAAACAGTTAGTAACAAATTGTGTTAGCTCCGGAAGTGTAACCAGTAACCAAAGATACCATAATACATATCATATATATTTATGACATGAATATATATATGATATATCATACCATATCATATCACATCAAACCATACCATACCAAAGCACTAGCAGGGACCAGAACTTGGGTCCCAACTGTGACTTTTTGACCATGTGTTTTTTTTCTGTCTGTCTCTCTAAGTGGGGACATATGACACATGCACACTAACAAGTCACGATAACTTTTTTTTAGTAAGAAAAAAGCTGCATCAGAAAGTGCACAGGACTTGCTGCTAACTTTTTTCAGTGTTTGAGGTTCAAAAGATTACATACTACATCTCAAATGTCAAGCGTCATAGTGTGATGTGAATCAGCCATGAGTTACACAAGGATGAATAGAAATGGAAAAAAAAAGAAAAACTTGCGTCATTTAGATGGGTAAAATTGTTCCCAATTGATCCATTTTGAGACAGAAGAATGGTGTCCAGTCATTCGGTCACCCCTTTAGGCACTGATTTGATTACCCTGTCATGCGGTTGCTCGCCTCGCCTGTGCCGCCTTTTGTTCCGGAATACGGCTGTGGAACCGGTACATGACGAGCGAGACGAGGCCAGGCGAGGCGAGCTGAGCTTTTCCATAGGCGCCCATGAAAAGCCCCTTGCTTTCTGCGCTCCGGGGCTAGCCACGTAATTGCACCTTTAAGTGTTTGTTTATTCTTTTCAGTAGCGAACAAGAGCCGTCGCTACCCGCGACTCGTGCTCAATTTAACCCCCCCCCCCCCCCCCCCCTCCTCCTCCAAACAAGTGTGTGAAGCATGCGAAAATCTGATAACAGGCGTGTTAGTCGGGGGGAAAATGTCCCAACAAAAAGGAGTGAATGGATTAAAAGAGAGAAAGAAAGACAAGAATGAGAGGAAATGTGTCTGGGAGGAGAGCAAGCGAAAGAAAATGATTAGGCGTGTGTATTGTGCAGTCAATCCTTGGTTGCTGTGGTTATCATACCAAGCTGAAGACCCAGACTTGATGCCACACTTCATTTCACCCTTTGTCGCCTCTCTTCCTTATTCACACACTTCTTTCTCTCACTCTCATGTTTTTTTCTTCTCATCCTTCGCTCACCGTCACGCTTTCATTCACTCAGTCTGTTTTTATACCCGTCTATATTCTCCTCTCGCCTCTCTCTAACCTGACCCTTCTGTCTCTCATCCTTCATCTCAGTTTCACTGTCTTCTTTTCTTTATATTTGTTTTTCTCTTCTTCTCCAATATCGTCCCTTTCTCTTTCTCTCTCTCTCTTTCTCTCTCTCTCTCTCTGTCTCTCTCTCTTTCTTTCTCCTCCTCCTCATCCTCCTTTTTACAGTCTATCATTTTTTTTTCCTTTGGCATCCCTTCTCTCCCTGTCATTACTCAAGACTTTGGGAACTGTGTCAATTTAGTGTTGTCTTTCCCTCTCTTCTCAGTATCTCTCAACCTCTCTCTCTCTTTTTTGCCTGCGTCTCACCCCATCTCTCCTCCTCTCCCCTCCTGTGCTTTTTTTTTGTAATCTATCTCTTTTTTCCACTTTGGCATCCCTTCTCTCCCTCTCACCACTCTAAACGTTGGGAGCTGTGTCAACTTAGTGTCAACTTAGTCCTGCCTTTTCTTCTCTCTATCTCTCAATCTCTCTCTCTCCCTTTTTGATACACAAACAAAAGAAATGTAAGGCACTCCTGAAAGTTAGAATTTAAAAAGCCTTCATTAGTTACTGGCTTTCATGAGTGCCTCAAACTTCTTTAGTTTGTGTATCAATAAGTTGGAGGCCCATTTTTGATGAGCACCCTGGATTACCCTTTTTTGACTTTTTCTGACCCAGTAAAGCATTTTCTTCTCTTTTTTGTTTCTCTTTTTTTGCCTGGTTCTCACCCCACCTCTTCTTCCTCCCCCCCCCCCCACAGGCTTCGTGAGCTACGACAACCCGGTGTCGGCCCAAGCGGCCATCCAGGCCATGAACGGCTTCCAGATCGGCATGAAGCGTCTCAAGGTGCAGCTGAAGCGCTCCAAGAACGACAGCAAGCCGTACTGATGGCTAGCTGATAGCCTAGGGCTATAGCTAGCTCTCTGTTAGCACAGCTAGGGTAAGTCCCCAGTCCCCCCAACAAACACCCTTCTTCTAACTCCAGCTCAACTCACCCGGTGGAACAAAACCACAACAAAAAAAAAAAAAGAAAAACACTGCCAAGCTAGCCGCCTCTGTTGCACCGAGGAAAGGGGTGGGGGGGGGGAGCACAAACACACGAGGGGAGGGGCTTTTGGGACAGGGGGTGGGAGTGGGGGCGGTGCAAGAAGGGGGAGGGGACTATCGTTCCCCATGTGTGCTTTTACAGCTTGTTTTTATTTTTATTTGTTTTTGTTTTTTTAAAGTTAGCAGTATTATTGTTGTTATTGATCACAGCTCAGTTCTTCATTGTGTAAACTCCTTCACATGAACGCTCCCATTTGCACTGTTGTTTTGGGTGAATTGCAATGGATTGGTAGCTGTTACTGGTAGGGTGTTGTATGTTGTTCTTAGTTTTCTTTCTTTTGACTTTTAAGTTGTGTACAAACTATTTCTATTTTTTTTAATTGAGTCAGTATTTATGTTTTTAATATTCCATGATATAACGTCAGAGTTCTTTCATTCAGAGAATCGTTTCGAACGATATTTAATTTATTTATTTTGTTTGTCTGTTTGTTTGTTTGTTTGTTTTTTGGTGGCCCTGGAGGCCTTGTTGCCTGAGAGGGGTCGCCCTCCTGTCAAATAGCACTGATATGCACGCACGCAAACCTCTCAACTTTGACCTCTGGTAGCGACCCCTGGTGGCGACCTCAGGTTCTGCTGCTTCTTTGACCCCTACTTGACCCCAGCCTAGCATCACAGTGCTAAGGCTTTCACTTTAACACACACCTACACACACAAACACACACACACACACATACACATACACGCATTTACAAATCCATCCACACATGAAAGAGACAACTTCCTCAACTAATCTTGGAAAAAAATGCCACATTTTTTTTTTTGTTTGCAATATTATCACTTTGACAGTTCCTCTCGTATTAGAGGAATTTATGAGTGCTGTTCATTTGTTAATTTTCTTCCATGGATAGATCATTTTTTATTGTTTTGTTTTTTTTGGGCGGGGTAGGGGCGAAGTCAGAATGTCATTTCAAGATGAAGTTACATATAAATAAGTTAAAAATCTCATAATAAGCAAATGTACTATCCGTGGGTGGATGGGGAGGGATGAGTTAAACATACTTGATGTTTTCTTGAGAGACAAAAAGGAAATTTCACAACAGAAAGCCACAGGCCTGTAAAGTTTATTTGTAAAAAAAGCAGCTATATTTTTATACAAAATTTTTACTGCATCAGATTTAAAAAAAAGAGGACTTTAAAATTTTATTTATTGCCTATCGTATTTGACACCGGAGATGCAAGTCTCTCTAGACAGAAACCTTTGTCCAGTAGTCTTTTAACAGCACCCCACAGTCTTGTTAAAACAATCCTGACACACGTTATACCCCAAAATCTCTCTCTCTCTCTCTCTCTCTCTCTCTCTCTCTCTCTCTCTCTCTCTCTCTCTCTCTGTCCACTTGTCTGTCTATCCTCTGCAGACATCGCTAGTTTGTCTCTGCCTTTGCCACCTTGTGCGTGACAGTCCATATATGTATCTATCTCTCTGCACTTTCTCACCTCTCCTTTCATGGGTAGTGGCTGTTCAGTGGTGTAGTCTCGCTCTCATTTTGTATCTCTCTCTTTCTCTCTTTTCCCCTCTCTTTCTCTCTGTATCTCGCTCCAAATCTATACATACATGTATGTATTTTTATATATATGTATGTATATATATATAGAACCTTCCACACGTATCATTTTGTTTTTGTTTGATGTTATGTTGCGTTCGTTGGGTCGTTGGTTTGTATTCTTCCAAACAAGCATCCATCCTCCTGGGATTACACAGGAGCCTGCCCACTGATGGATAAACTTTGGGTGCTTTGTGTGTGTGAATGTGTGTGTGTGTGTGTGTGCGTGCGTGCATGTGTGTGTGTGTGTGTGCAGGCAGTGCGTGTGAGTGTGTTTGTGTGCACGTGTGAGTGTGTGTGTGTATATGTATGTATACTGTGCTGGGCGGCATACTTTTTGAGAGTGAGACACTTTTTTTTTTCTTAAAAAAAGAAACTTTGAAAAAAAAAACTAAGTTCAACAGTGGGAAAGTCTTGTTTCCAAAGCAGGTGGGTGTGCGTCGTGATTGATGGTGTCTAATGTTGTCTGTCTTTGTTCTTGTTCCTTGTTACTGTTGTTGTGCGTTCTCATGATTTACTGATGTAGTTCCTGTTGTTGGTGTTGTTGTATTTGTTGCTGGAGCTGTGTGTTAAGTGTGTGTAACTCTTCTTTGTTCTTTCTCTCTCTCTTTCTCTCTCTCCCTCTCTCTCTCTCTCTCCCTCTCTCCCTCTCTCTCCCTCTCTCTCCCTCCCTCTCTCTCTTTCTCTAGACTCATCACCTCCATGCCCGTTAGCTCTTCGTTTGCCTAGCATGTCTACGTGGCCTCCTTCGTCATTGTTTCTGATGTCTTTCTGAGTTCCACCTGATCATAACCTGGTCTTCTTCTACTGACCTTTCAACTTTGACCCTTAGCTTGACCTTTTTTGGAGAAGGAAAACAAAAAAATATATATATATTATATACACACACAGCTTTGTTTGCATGTGATCTCATTGGGGCTACTTGTCTCTGTTCTGTTTTGTTGTCATTTTGTTGTGATATGGAGGGAGGGAGGGAGGGAGGGAGGGAGGGGGAAGGGGTGGGGGTGGAAGGGGGATGATGACATCTTAATTCATCAATGTGAAAACCAGATGCCCAGCTGCATTCACACAAAAGACTGAAAACTGCTTTTACCTTTTTTGGGATTAGTACATTATACCACAAACAGAGTTCTGAGTTATTGCAAGTGTCGAAGAGCAAATCCTGTGGCGACTTTTATTTTTCATTCTTTTTGTGTCTTTTACATTAAAAAAAACTTTAGTTTACTTTTGTTCTTGTGTTAGGTGTTATATTTTTTAATGTTTTTTTCCTTCACTTAAAGTAAACTTGAACATTTTGAATACAGGGGTTGGGCATGGGCCTCTGCTCCTGGTCTCACCCCTGCAAAAACCACACGAGACTGGGAACCGCCTATGCCCGTTTCTATGGAAACTAGACTACTTCCAAGCATTTTTTTCTTTTCTTTCTTTTTTTTAAAGCCGAAAAATGGGTGGGGGGTACAGTCTAACCGATGTTTTTTCTCTCGAGTCTCTCTCCACGAGTCTCGTTCATGGTTTCTACATTTTTCAGGCAGTGTAAAGTTTTTTGATAAGGGGGCCATTTTACATGGCTTAGTTTTCTCATTTTAAACAAGTGAAAAAAACATAAAAGTTATATATAGAACCACTTTTTTCTAGAGTAGAAAAAAATACAAAAGGTTATTAAAATGAAAAAAAAAACATGTTTAAAAAAAAGACTCACCCTGTTTCAGGTAGGGGTGTATGCTACCTACGTGTGTTTGTCACCTTTTTTGCTGACCTGAACTACAGTTGGACAATCCATGGTTAAAATGCACATGAAATGACCTATATTTTATACTACTCAGATGTACAGAGGCGGCAAGAAATAGAAAAAAATAAAACGAGAGAAAGAGAGAGATAAGGAGAGAAAGAAAGAAGATGAAAAATAAATAAAATAGATACATTTTAAAAAGCAGAGTATGTGTTAACCCGCGTTAGCGTCTGGTGCTTCACGTGAATTCAGTCGTGATGTCATCACTCAGTCTTACGGTCTTTAAGTGTCACATGTTTTTGGAAAGAGAAGACTAACAAAAAATCAGCTTACTTGAACAATAGACAAAGCCTTTCATAATACTAATTATTATTATTATAATTATTATTATTATTACTATTATTATCACTGCTAATACTACAGTATAATTGTTCTTTTTTTTAAAGTCCCTATTTGCGAAAGTTTGTTTTTTGTCGTGTCAAAAAATTAGCTACGTAAAATTTTTGAGAAATTATATATTATATTATAAACAATGTCAGCTTGTGAACCATCTGTGTCTGTATGATTGGATTTTGTTGAATTATTTTATTTCTATTTTCGTTTTTTGATTCTATTGTGGGAAACAATATTTAGGTGTGTTTTTGTTGTTCCGCAAAAAAATGTGATTTGAATGTTTTTTTTTTTTTTTTTTTTCTTTTTTTTTTTTCTTTTTTGTTTGTTTGGGTTTTTTTAGTCTTGAGTGGAGTTTTTAGTGCCAAACTCTGAAGGTACAGTTCCTCTTGCCTGGAGCCTCTGTTATGTAATCGTGAAATTATTTGATAACCTGGGTATTTCATTACCGTTAGGATTTTTATGGATCCCATATATTTAACGACATGGATCTTTAAAAAAAAAAAGACAAAAACAACAAAAAAAAAACACGGTTGTTAACTTGCTATTCTGTGGTCTTGTTGCCTGAAAAAAATGTCATGTTAATTGCTTTATTTGCTGTTGTTCGTTACTCGCTTTTGTGTAAAGATGTAAAAAGTGCCCATGTGTCATACGTATAGCACATGCTTGACAGCACACACTTTCTCTCTGTCTCTCTCTCTCTCTCATACACTTACACACATGCACACACCCACAAACAAAAAAACAGACCTCACAGCTCTTGTTTCTGATGAAAAGTATGAGGGACCCAGAAGGTGAGAGTCTCAGCAGCTGCCGTTTCAACACACACGTACACACATGCACACACACAAACACTATGGCAAAACTACTGCTCCCTTTCACATACAAACTCTTACAAACACACATGCAAACATACAGAAATACATCAATACATGTCATACACATCCACACACGTTTGCCCTCAAAACAAATTCATGTTTTCACAAGATCGCAGTCATCTTCAGCGATCACACGCTGCTCCTTGCGTTTGTTAGTGTATATGTGTTCAAAGCCTTATGCACACACACATATATATGTAGGAGCGTCTGCCATGTTGTGTTTCAGCACTTTCACAGTCACCTCATCAAGAACCGCGACCACATAGCATAGTGTTTACAGTGTGTCTGTGCACTTTTGCACGCCTGCAGTCGTGATGCAAGTCTATGGCAAGACTAGAAACACACACACACACACACACACACACACACAGATATACAGATATAAACACATACACATATCAAGACACTGAATTTCTCAGAAAATTCTGATGTGCATGCAGAGCTTGCATAGTGCCATAGAACAGTGCAATGAGCGATAACCTTACAAACAAGTTGTCAATCATGTCCCTGCGGACCTCCTCTTCGTGCTAAAGACAACCTGATCCTCCTTGGAATGCCAAAGGAGCTTTGAGCGATGTTGATTTGAAGTCAGCACAGTTTACACACATCATCGAAACAACAGTTGTTCAGAGATCTCAATCACGGTCCCCACAAAGCCCCTTGGTCCTCAAAATGAAAATAACAACAGAAAAAGAGTATAGTCGATGTCCCTTGTGGAATCCGGTACCAAGCTAGTTTCTTTGAAATGACAAGATGAAGCTGTTTACACCCCAAAAAAAAAAAACTGTTTTGCACTCGGCCCTCTCAAAAACTTGTTTACATCTGAGGAAGCCTAATGCTTCAGCCTTAACTTAAGCCTCGCTACCAGTGTTACAGGGCTAGACTGTCTGTATATTTGTGTGTGTGTGTGTGTGTGTGTGTGTGTGTGTGTGTATGTGTGTATCTGTGTGTGTGCATGCATGTGTGTCTGTGTGTATATGTGTGAGTTGTCATGCAAATTCATTGGGGGTAGGGTGTTTTGCCAAAATACTTCACCTAATCGTCCTTGTGAGTTCTCACAATGCCAAACTTTTACACAATCTTAAAAAAATACAGGGATTGTGACTGTAGAGAGCGTGCGTAATCATTACTGTATTGAAGCACATTTTTAAAAGCTGCACAATTTTGCTGATACTGCCAGCGTCGGACCTAGCACACACACACACACACACACTCACACACACAATCCTTAACTTGTCTGATATATAGCGCTGCGTCAATGTGAATGCCTCTGCTCAGAATTGCTTCAGTCAGTCTCTGTTTCTCTGGGATCATACTTACTGAGGGATATAGATATGCAGGGTACACACTCAAAAGCGTTACAAAGGCATGCATGCACACAAGCACACACACACACACACACACACACACACACAATACACTCTTAATAGTTATTTCAAAGAATATGAAACCAGTTGCTCTGTACCTTAACCCTTCTACACTGCAGAGACACACGCACACACACAAACACACACACACACACATACACACTACCTTTCAATTAAATCATAAAGCACACACATATAGGCATGTTAGGGGATGCATGTCAGAATATTCTATGAAAGCACACGAGAGCAGAAGCACACATACACACATACGACTGAAGTAAAGCACATGTGAACGCACACACACACACACACACACAGAATTGATGTAAAGCACTGACACACAACAGGGTCTTCACAGGGTCTTCAGGGGCGAACCTGCTAAGACACACACATACACTTACACATGCACACACACACACACACACACACACATGGAATTGATTTAAAGCACTGACACACAGGGTCTTCACAGGCAAACCTGCTGAGACTCTTTCCTTAGGGTGCTCTCCTACTCTCTTATGTTTCAGACTCTCCTCGTCTAACTTTCTTTCTTTCTTTCTTTCTTTCTTTCTTTCTTTCTTTCTGTGTTCTGTTGTTTTATTCTTGCTTTTTCTTAAGTGCTATTTAACACCAGTGATATTTTAAAAAGATTAAAAAAAGGCGTATGTAGTTGATTTGCATTTCGGCTTATTCTGTCACAGTGTTTTTGGAAAAAAAAAATGTATGTGTGTTATATTATCTGATGTGCCGTACAGAAAGCGTGTGTTGTCTGTAGATTAATATTATTTTTTCTGTTTGTTTGATTCTCTCGAAAAAAAATACAGCAACAGTATTTTAATAGTTTTAAGTATGGTCTTGAGATAAGCCAAAGTTGATGCATTTCAGTGGGGTTATGTAAGCGTGATCTATGTTTGTTTGACAACACTTGGAAAAAAAATCTGTCTTCAAATGGGATTAAAAAAAGTTTAAAAATATATTATAATAAGCAGGCTATTTACTATTTCTATTACTGATTGTACTTATGCATTTTGTACCAGTGGAATTTTTTATACTGGCGATTAAAAGATTAAAAAAAATATATAACAGAAAAAAAGAGTCTGGCCTCGCCCCGAGGTTTGACCCAGACTGCGTCCCGAGTTTTGATTTCTCGTTGGCAACTGGAACGTTGGGTTTTGATATAAAGAATTTTCTAGAAGAACATTGGCTTGGTATCTTCAACCTTCTCCTTTTTGTTAAGTCCTCACTTTCAGTGTCTTCAGTTTTCCCCTCCTTTTTTCTTTTCATTCTTACTAAAACAGCGGTATGGAAGTGTTGCTTTTACTTTGGCTTATAAATAGTTCGAACGTTTGGTTTCATTTTATTTTTTTGTCTTTGACGGAAAAAAAAGGTCTTTACAAAAAAAAAGCGGTAAGTTTCATTTTAATTCTGTATCGTGTCGTCTACATGATAAGACAATTTAGGATAGAAGTATTTAGTCACCATCAGTGGTTACATGTATTAGTTTAATAACGAGATAAAACTAATTAGACTTTTTTGCTTTTAGCTGGTTTCTCTGTCTCTCGATGTGAACTTACCTGTGTTAGCTGAGCAGTCAGACTTATTTTTGTAAACGTATGTTCTTGTGTGATGCAGTTTGCTTCTGTCTCTCCAGAATTAAATCATTTTTCCTAATACTTGTCTCTCTGTGTGTGGTGTTGTTCCAGTACCTGTCTGATGTTGTAACAACGTTCACACTACCTTACCCCTTGATGTTTGTGTGTCTGTCTTTCTCTCTGACTCTTTGTCTTTCTCTATCTTTCTATCTGTGTGTGTGTGTGTTAGTGCCCATGTTGTTCTATGGCATAGTGGATTTTGGTAATGTCATAATTACTGCAGTCTCATCTCCAGATCTGGTAAATATACATACTTTCTCTCTATGTATATTTCTGTGACGCCTGACTCAATGTGATGGTGGCTGGAAGTTGTCTTCATGCATACATTCTCAGATCATTGTTTTTTCGGCTGCTCCATTGACTGAAATTACAAAAAACAAAATCTTAGTCTCCTTTTTAGAGTTTTTTTCAACTTACAGACCAGAGACTTGAACCATGGCTTTGAGATATTTTGCCATGTGTATTTAATGTTTTGTTTGCTTGTTTGTTTCATTGGCACTGCACAGCATTGCTTTATATGAAGCAAATGTAGCTGTGCATTTTAACTGCATGGATTCTAGACCAGTGGTGTTCCACTTGGTGACCATGTTCATGGTCTCTGGCCTTTGCAGGAAGCTCAAAGGTTGTCAGGTTAAAGGGCACGGGGGGTCATGTGGGTCTGGGCCTAGTTCTCTGTTCTCCTGTCCATGTGTCTCTCCCTCGTCCACGCCTCTGTGATGTCTCTCATGTCTATGCTGCATCCGACCGATAGCTAGCTAGCTAGCGATGAGAAGCTACTGTAGGTCAGGCAGCGTGAAGCAAGATACCACAACAGCTATCACAGTACTGTCACTTCCTCCCTGGCCAGTGGTGGAGTGGTAACATGAACGGAGGTTAAACTGTATGCTGTATGAGGTTTCAATTTCGGCTTCAGGAGGTTAAAAACAATCCTGCCACATATTTGAACCAAACATTTTCTGAAGCAGCTGATCTTAATGAGAACACAAATAATCTGACAGGCAGATCGGCTAGTGAATGATACGTGTATAAGCTGTGATAAGTGCACAAACGGAAGAAATACATGGTAGGGTTTTTACTTTCTGAAGCTGGGATTGACACTTCTGGCATTGATATTCACACCGGTAAAGATTGTGGGTAAACTACATAGCGGAAGTGATCCTGTTATCGGCAAAGTGCTTATCATCAGCCATTTCTGTTACTGTTGCACTTAAAATGAGGCTTGGTACCTGGTGAAAAATAAGTTATCCTCATGAAAATAGACAAATTCAACTCGCATAAATCTTCGAGTAAGTGAACTAATTTAACTTATTTTAAATGTTATCAATACCTTTTTGTCTGTAAAGCACTTTGGGTCAGCTTCTATTGTTTTTTAAATGTGCTATATAAATAAATTGACTTTACTATTTTAAACTGATTTCGCATCACTACACGGCTAATAAAATACTTGCTTACGCTATATCTTTAACTTTTGTTTAGCTGAGCCAACAAACAGCTGGTCAGGCTCCATCCCCACAACAGCCGCAAAAGCAGGTGGTGACCGTGTACTGCCCTACAAAGCCCAAATGCAGTGACTACATATTTAGTGAAAATTGAGTTTAGACTGGAAATTTATTCCACCTCCTTTGTCTTGTGACTACATCTCTTGCTTCTTCCTATTAAAAAAGTACATAAAAGCATCATCGCTATTATACCTACAACATGTTGGACTCGGCAGTGTGACAACTTTAAAGGCATTGTTCTCAGTTTCAATGTTTGCATAGTTACTGCACTTTGCCTTTGTAGGGGAGAACAGACAGCACTATTATGTGGACTTGTTTCACTAGTGGTTTTATTATAATCTTATTAGTGCCATTTTGAAATGCAAATTCCAAAAAGAAACAGAATATTATTATAATGCATATTTCTTTAATGTTTCTTAAACAAGAAATGAAAATGATTAGAAATGAGTTTGTCCATAAAACAAATGGGGACTGAATGCACCTCTGCCAGGTGAGTGTGTGTGTTTGGAGAGACAGAGAGAGAGATAAGCTGCATAAAAAAAAAAAGTTTGGTGTGTGTGTGTGTGCGCGCAACTGTATATATGTGGGTAAACTGAATTTGACCGGTGGTTTTGGAGAGACTAAGGGACACACTGGACCTCATCCTCCGACGACGCAGTCCAAACGGACAAGGGAAGGACACGAGCAGCAGGTAGGTCACACACACCCACACACACACACTGCAGGGAAACGTGTGTGTGCCAAATCACTCTGACCAAAGTCACATTCACACCCCCGTCAAAGGCGGCGAAGAAGGGACATACCAGGAGAGCTGGACCACATTAAAGTCCCCAACATCTCCTCTGTCTGTACAGAGAACTAAACCATATTAAAGTGCCCACTTACACGGAACATCCAGCTATACGGACACTAAAACACTTTCAAATGTAGAATACAATCATTAGACACTTTAGTGGAAATTCATCTTTGGCCCTAAGATGATAATAATAATAATATAATAATAATAATAATACACTTGGATAGTCTGCCTATAGACATTTTACAATCAATGGATATTTTTTTAAAGCAGCCTCCGAAGTGGAGAATTTTCAAAATGGTCTGTTTTCTGGATTCCACTGGATATGTGTAAACAAATGTTTAAAAAGTAATGGATAAAAAATATCCATTTATAAAAATATCTAGACATGTGTAAACAGGACCGCAGAAGGTGACCAGTGACAGCATGCAGTGTGTCAGTGTTTGATGTAAGCACAGGGGGGTCATCAAATCACATTTTCAATACATTGACCGCACCATCAGTTAACACCAGGGGTTTGTGAGCGTAATCTCATCCACTCACATTGATTTGTTGTGAGGGGCCCTGACATGCCTGGCAGTCCGCATTGACCCGCATTAAGTCTCTGATGGAGACTAATCAGACAAGGACCCAGAAGAGAAGATGAGAGAGGGAAGAGAACAGTAGAGAAAAGACGAGAGGGAAGTCAGTCTGTGACTTCTGCTGCCCCTGACATTGTCTGTAGCAGACAGTCCACCATACAGCACACAGTGACCTCAGTGACCTCTTTCCAGTTCACCCACATACTAATTTCCTCACACAAAATTATTCACTGGTAATTTTTAAACAAAATATAAATATGCCAATCAAATTTGCATATAATTATTTTCTGTATGGAAAATGAAAGCCTTCAGGACTTTTATTGTCATTAAACAGTTGCCTGTACAACGAAATTAAGCAGCAAGGCCACTAAGGTGCAAAATGAAGGTAGCAAAGTGTCAAAAAGTATAAAGTACAAAGTGTCAAGTACAAAAACAAACAAAAAAACACAGCAAAGAGAGCAAGGAAGAAGGGGGAGGCATAATAAATGCAAACAGGTGGTGAAAGGAGCTAAGTACAGAGGGAAAGAATAGAAAAAATAAAAGAATGAAAGATTGGGCAGAAGTGCCTGATTCAGACTCATATCTGAGAGAATGAATGTAACACTTGGTAAAGCACGAAGAAATGTGTGCCAGTTATTTAGACACCTAGTCATTTTAAACATTACATTACATGGCATTAGGCTGACAGCTGGCTACCAGACTCAACAAACCACTAGGCACAACACACTTCAGCACTTAAGGTAAAAGGGTTTATCCAGACACTCCAAAACATGACAAAGAGGAAGGCCTTTTTTAAAAAGCCTTTATTAAAACATGCCTAGTACATCTTTAAAAAAAGGCAACATGTTTCAACCCAACCATAAGTCTTCAACGGGGCTTAGTCTTGGTCTCAGTCTGTGGTAGACTAAGATTGGACAGGTTAGACAGGTTGGCTAGACAGATTGGCCCTTTTTAAGCATGCACTAGCCAAGTCTTAATAAAGGTTTTTCAATTCTTCCTCTTTGTCATGTTTTGGAGTGTCTGGATAAACCCTTTTTGCTTTAATGGATTGATCCCCAACATCCAAGATCACCCAACACACTGGTGAACATACTTCAACTGTTACTCATGAATATGAGTACAAATATGACACAATACCCAACTCAGATGTCATTATGTTGTGTTTTAAAAGAATGTACAGTAGGCTACAGTATGTGTGGAAGTACTAAGCTCAGAAGCCATGATAAATTCGAAAATAACATTCAGTGGTCTTTTTTTTTCACAATCACTAGTGTTGTGGATACAGAATGCTTACCCACTTTTTTCACCACTGCACAAATGGTTCACACACACTCCATGTTTAGTCTGCCACACAGCTGGATGCAGCAGTAAGCTCTTCAAAGGTCATTGACTGGAAGCTTCTTTTTTTTTTTGTCTACTTCAGTCATGGACTAATCCTGTGACCCGTGTGGGCAAGCAGCCCAGCAAGTGTACTTCAAAGAGAAGTTAGAAAATGAAGCGACACAGGTAGACAAAGGGCAAAGAGCTACGAGAAACTCAATACAAACTTTAATCAGACGTAATCAAGAAATAAGGAGTGTTCATTTAGAGAGGACGTGCCTGTGCAAAATCAGAAATGTTTTCCTGGTGCTTACAAGATTTTTGAATAAATATAGACGCATTGTGTGATGTTCAGATTTGCAATCTAGGTAAATCATCATGGGAAAAAAAAAAAAAAATGGAGTGTTCAGAAAAAGGCACAACAAGAAACAAGCAAAAAAGCACAAAAACATAAAAAACACAATGCCATTATCTTGATGTAACACTCAAGGCCAAGTTGTTAAGCACTGTGTACTGCCCTACAAAGTCAGAAGGCAGTAACTACATATTTTGTCAAAATTGAATTTAGACTGAAAACTGACTTTTTAACACCTTATTTGTGTTGTGACTAAATATCTTCCTTTTTCCTATTGAGAAAGTATATAAAAGCACCACAGCTATTATACTATTTAAATGTTTGACTGGGCATTATGACAATTTCAAACGTGTTTTTCTCAGTTTCAGTGTTATAGCACTTTGCCTTTGTAGGGCTGTGTAGTCTATTGACATCTTAGATATAGATCTTAGAAATACCTGGACCAGATGGCTAGAAGTATTTGCTACTTGCAAGTGTGTCTTGTTCTATGTGTGTGCTTTTCCAGGTGTGTGTTAGTCAATGTGTGCGTTGGTCTACTGTAGGTGAGTGTTAGTCAATGTGTGTATTAGTCCAGGTGTGTGTTAGTCCAGGTGGGTGGAACGGTGTTAGCAGGTGCAACAGATAGACCGAAACTGTGTTAGAGGGTGCAGGAGCGAAAACCGAACTATACTAAGAGACATAGAACACACACAGACACACAGACACACAGACACACACACACACACACACACACACACACATACACACACACATGCATGCACAAAGCCAGAAGCTGCACCAGAAGGTGCAAAGGCGAGGTCTAAACCTACAGACGCGAGACCCAAAAAAAACCTTGATAAACAAAGTTTAGCGCCAAAAAAAAAAAAGAAGAATTCTGATTGGCTGAAAGACGTAACAGGTTGAGGAAGGGACTGTCCCTAGCTGAATAGAATAAAATACCAGGGAGGGGACAGGTGTCCTTCAGATCACGATCCCAGAGGTAGCTTTTCAGGCCTTCTGCAGAACACCCGGTTGGACATTGGTTCACTTACCGTCTCATCACAGAACAGGCTTAGCAGGTGAGCAAGCTGTTGGTTTTGAGTGGTGTTGTGAATAAAAGACTCTCAAGTCATCAGTACCTTCTCATCTCAACTCCTTGTCTCATTTTATAAGGAATGCAGAGTTCTGTTTTTGTGTAAGTTACTCAGTCTTGGTAGAGTTTTTTTTTTTCCACGGCATGATCCAGTTGTGTGTTAGTCCAGGTGTGTACTAGTTTAGGTGTGCATCAGTCAAGGTGTGCACACTGCAATAAAACTTGATAAATATCCAATGGACCATGCATGCAATGAAACTGTTTTTCCAATATAAACATTAAAAGATACTAAATTAAAAAAACAATGCATTTAGTTGTAAAAAGTAAAAATTGCATTTATAATGTAATCCACAATAAAGCATGGGGAAAGGGAAGGAAAATAGCACAATTAAGAAACACGCCTGAACAAACAGGCTGTGAAATGTTTTCTGACTGAAATACTATAAGTCTAATGGAGATTACAGAATTAAGACATATCTAATTAAAGAAACAAACAAAGCATAATAACGAGTTTATGTGAGGGTTGTGTAAATTAAAGGTGTACTTCCACGAGAAACCGTTTAGTACTTGCTCTTTTGAAATATGATAGGTCACCCCGAGTTGCATATGCATGCTGCATATCAAAATGTTTTTCTACCCCCATTTTCTATATCAGTCAAAAGAAGACAATAGGCTGGAAAAACGACCCAATGCGAAAAGGGCCTTCAGCGTGACGCAGACGTGAAAATACATGTAAGAGAAACTGACCGAATGGGCTTTAAATGGTGTTAGCCTGTGACTCGCATAAGATTAGCAGGCTAGTTAAATGACTGAACTGCATTTAGCCAGGCACTTGCACTGTTTTGTCATGCAAATATTACCATTCTAAAACGTTCATTGACAAACGGTCAGGAAACGATTGTGCTTGTGCCATCTCTCTTTCCTCTTCGGATTCAGGATCAAACACATAAGGCTGTATCTCCGAAGACATTCTGTGTGCAGTTTTAGCACTGTCAAGTTGACTTTTCCCCACTCTGCTATCAAGTTGACTGTGGGGCAAAGGAAGCTGCAGGGAGCGTGTCACGCCTCTGGTGAAATCGTGTCGTTCTCCCGGCCCCACCCCCTCCACCAAACTAAAACAGCCTGAAACAAAAGCACTAGAACATTTTTTTCATCAAAACCAGCACACGGGGCAATTATCAATACTAGAGAACACCGCAAAATTAATGAAAACATGATGGAAGTACACCTTTAAGCAAATTAAGAGGATTATAGTGAATGGGCAAATATCACCCAACAACACAGTTTGTTTATCCTCCCATCCTGTGCCTCACTGGTGTAAATTACTACGGGCACATGGTAGGATCGGATTGGATTGGGATTGGGTTGGGTGTTGCTACCCAACGGGTGGTCTGTCCCAAATGTCTGTGCACATGGGAGTTCGTGTTAGCGGATAATGGTCAGAGATCTGGCCGTTTCCGCTACGCTAGATGGCGCTATATTCCTTTCAACAAGTGGTGTTAGAACTACTTCAGGTTAACAGCTGCTAAAAGAAAATAAACAAACTATCTGGCGGCATACAAAACAAAGATAGCGCTTGAGGAGGTTGACAGAGCAGCATTTGCATGCATGCTGTGCATTCTCCTTTGTTTGGAAGTCCGTATGAAAGAACAAACAGCGTTTTTGGTTTCCTTGATACGACATGAACTGTGCCGTCGGCGTTTGATATTACTGTACAAGCAATTGAGGACAACGAGACTTGTTGAGAGCAGGCGAGGCGCACGTTTTTTTTAAAACCTGGAATGCTCCGAGCGAGCTGTAGTGAGGTAGGCCTAAACATGACAGTTTTCCCTGACATGAAACTATAAATAAACAAACCAGTGCAAGCCTGAAGTGCACGAAACTGTAACGTTAGAGGTTCATAAAAAATAAAGCGCTATTCAAAACGAAAAGGCTACTTACATTCTTGGTACTTGCATAAAAAAGAAAAACTGTCACCGTCGTGTCTTATTGGCCTGAAGACCTACAGGTTATTTGCCAAAAACACAAGATCCACATTTGAAGGAGCCAGCGCCGATCTCTTTTTATTTACTATAGCCTATTCCCAGCGGAGGAAAAGACGCGTTCAGAGCGCACTGAAGATCCGGGGATGGAAAGATATTTCTTCGCAATCTGGCGACGTGAGGGTATCTCCCAGAGCCCAAAGTTTTTTTTTTTATAAAGTGATGTAAATGTCATCGTTTTTATTGGCTTGCCATGGAATTTACTGTGTGGGCGGATTTTTTTACTCTAAGCAGACACCGAGTATTTCTTTTGCCTCTGACATTCCAAAGCGCAAGTGCACGTTTTTTCACATTCCAATATTAACTTTCACCTTCGAATTGCTTTTCTAACTAAAACTATTCGAATATATATTCGAATTTCGAATATTCCTTGCCAGCCCTAATGCGCAGTACACGAATCCAAACCAATAACCGTGCACAAGGCGGCACCAAGCGGATTGTAACCGGCTCAAGCCAGGGGTTGCAATCGGATTCGCGAAACCAATCCCTATACGATCCTTAGCCTGGGCACATGAAGTCGATACGATCCCAAACCATTTCCAATCGGGTTCAACTCCTCCATGTGCACGCAGTGTTAGAAGACATACGTCTGTGCTTTCTGAGGACTTTTTTAGAGAAAGATTCCAATTTAAAGTATTCTTTTTAAATAAAAGAATATTTTTTCTGTCTGTAGTGACAATTATCAATCAAAAGACGTAGAACTGACAGGGACATGCTCATATTATTGATTACTGTCATTAATCATAATGACATCAAGTCTAATGGCATTACTGTCATTTCTGTGGTCGTCATGCCAACACTTATGATGTCAGATGCCACAAAGTCCTGCCACACAAGTCACAGTGTTTGACAGTCTTCTTCACAGAAAACAATAGCACTATCATAACCAAACAAAACACAAATTTGAAATGACCTGTCAGAGACAGGATTATGCATCTATGCCAGCTGCAATGATACATTTTAGACACTAATGTGTATTACCTGTAGGTTGTGGTGAAAGATATTCTTGTCAGGAAATCTTAAATGCACCTAGCCTGCCATAGAGTTTGCACCAGGGAGATGTTACAATGTACACAACTACAGAGAAACAACTAGGAAGTCTTGTAAAACACCTATTCAATTTATACATTTCTCCAACCATTACTCAATCATGACACGTGTAGACCAGACCTGGGTCACACTTACACAAACAATGACAAAAAAAACACCATCCTACTAAGCACTAAAATAATATGAATCTGCTTGCCTGTGTTGAGAAAAACAGCAACAGACAAAACTTAGCACTGTTCTCAATCTCAACAGTAAGCATAGCCTCAAGCTCAGATCTGCTTTAGATCTGATTTCATAACCACTCACATATTTTGACCTTATCTGTCAGGATTTCAGGATTAAGGACAGACACTTTAGTTTGGCTGTTATAAAAGACAGTTGACAACAACAAATGAAATATCAGAGAACAAATCTAAGCAATGGCTGACTTTCAGCTTGGCGTAAGCATACGGGTGATCACATGGTCTTTCTGCACGATCGAGTGAACTATATTTCCGTCGAGCAGAACCTGATGTTGTCTTTGCCAGCGAGATGTTTAGAAATAAACACGGTGGAAAGACATGTTATTAGTCTCCGGCTGTTAGACATACATTGCAAATGACGGTAATGGTTTTATGACATATTGTGTGTTGTTTCTAGGCTGTTCCAGCCTGCCAAAGAGTCATTAAGCATCTTGCCTGGTGGCCTGCTCATCACGAGGATAGCTTAACTAACTGCCGGCTCAAAATTGGGGGGAAGGAGAATTAGAAGTTGATTATGAGCGAACATGAGCCAACGAGAATAATGCGCCAGGCTCGAATTAGATGGAGTTTGCAGAACTCATCAGCTCTTAAAAAGCATGTAATTACAAGATGCTGTCCTCAGTAAGCAACTGCTGTTTTGTTTTTTTGTTTTTTTTACCTCTTGTTTATTTATATTTACTTATTTATTTCAGAATATCAGTTCGGTGAATAATTGCAAGCGCTCTGTACATAACAAGACATTGTATATACTATCTAGGAATGCAAGGCTCTAGAAAAAATGCCTAATCAAAGTGGCCAGTTATCTTCTACACAATTCAAAACAATCTGATATCTAGAAAAAAATGTAAGCACATATAAAATGTTGGACCGCTGTTAATACAAAAGAGAAGGCTGGGGATTGTCGTTGTGTATGAAAAGATATTTTCTGTACACTCACCAGTTCTAGCATTTCTATGTGCTTGCGGTCCAAAATGTTCATATGTTAAAACCTGGGATACTATGTAGCACACAGGACAAAAATATAATGTAATAGTGTACAATCTACAACTGCAACTACAATTACAATTATGTAACACCTCTCACCTTTGTGAAAAATTGTAGCGCCTCTTTCAAAGAGTTGTATTTTAGTTACGCTTTCATCTGCTTCCATCTAGTGGACTAAAGACAAAATGCACCTTCATGCAATGTGGTATTTTGGTTGTGTAAGTATAGTGTGTACTGTATGTGTGTGTAGTTTTGGTGTGTATTTGTGGCGATAAGCACATCTTTTGGCAAGCAACAGCACGTGAAGGGAGGGAGGGAGTTTTGTTTTGGTTTTCAAAATAACATATATTGAGTTTCGTCTCCATCTTGTCCTCCACTTAGAGCTAAGAGTCATACATGATGAAAGGAGAGACAACCATCTCCCCAGGCGAGATAATAAAAAAACAGGAATACAGAGTAAGAGAGAGAAAGAGAAAGAGAGAGAGAGGGAGGGGGCAGAAAAAGAGAGAGGCATTATTGGAGAGAAATGGTACTTTGTCACATACATACATGCATGACCCCCCCCCCCCCCCCCCCCCCCCCAAAAAAAAAAGTTAAATAAATAAATAAATAAATAAATAAATAAATAAATAAATAAATAAAGATCACAACCAATATTGATGCAAAGCCCCTGAAATGTATCTATGTTGTTTTCCTGCTCCTCTCATGTTGTAAATGATGATATGTTGTGTTGTATATAGTGCTATGTTTTATGTTGTCCTATGATCATGTATGAAGACGTGTGTTGTAAACACTACAATGGCCGCATCTTGCCTTAAAATATCTTATCTTATGTACTCAAGGACTAGCCCTTTAAAATCACAGTGTTCAGACCTTTAAAACAGTGTACAAATAGTCCAAGAACAGCACACCAAGTCCTGACGTATGTGGTGTGTGTGTGTGTGTGTGTGTGGGTGTGTGTGTGTGTGTGTGTGTGTGTGTGTGTGTGTGTGTGTGTTGTATGTCTGTTTACTGATCAGGCTGCCCTTCTGACCATCTGTGTGTGTGTGTGTGTGTGTGTGTGTGTGTGTAGGTGGGCTATGAACAACAGTGAGCAGGCAGATGTGTGAGGATGCGTGGGTGGTAAATAAACAGATCGTCAGGGTTTTGGACACACACACACACACACACACACACACACACACACACACACACACACACACACACACACACACACACACACACACACACACACGTTCATGCCTGCCAAGGGCAACTGAACAGAATATGGAGAACTCGTTGCACAGGTCCCAGAATGTGAAGCATGTTGTACCGGAAATGCAGACGTAATATAAAAGTTAAACTTAGCAGAAGGTGTTATTTAAACGAAACGGCATTAAGTGTAAAACTTCAATTGCATTGTATCAGTGCACACATGTACACACACACACACACACACACACACACACACACACACACACACACACACACACACACACACACACACAATCACTAAAACCATCAGAAATACACACACATACATGCATATAAACTCTGCATACATAAACATGCATACATGAAACCTATACTTAACACATGGACAATCACAATGAAATTGAATTAACTACAAAACTGTGATTAAAAGCATTACTGTATCAGGACGAAAGTGAGGTACACACACACACACACACACACACACACACACACACACACACACACACACACACACACACGCATACAGGACAGACAGCCAAAGTAACATGGCTGTGGATTTTGTAGAACCCACACACCCACACCCACACATACACATACTGGACAGACAATTAGCAGGAAGTGATTTCCAGTAGTGTTTCCTCTATTGTAAAAAAGGGGAAATGTTCCCAGAAATACATACAGAAAATGCAGAGATAATGGCGTACTGTAGCTCAGTTGGTTCTGTGCCTTGTATGAATCTTGGTTCTTCATTTGAGGCAGCTTTATAGATGACATGCCCTTGACAACACGTAAACATAAACATACATAAGAAGGAAAAAATGGGAAGTGTAACTTTCAGAGTAGCCTTAAATGAAGAAACACAGTTTAATAATCATGCTCTCAGAATTATAATCTTATTATCTAAGTCTGTCAACATTTTTCCTCTAAGAAGATACTTTAGACAGGCCCTACTTACTTACAGTCAAAGACTGTTAATGTTACCTATTCTCAAGTGGTGTTTTTTGGGATGCAGACATTGCAAAAAATGAATGACACTTAATGACAGTCAGAAACAAGAATGAAGTCTCAGTAATGTCCATGATATTCCTCATTGTATGTTTATAAAAGTCTTATGACACCCTTTTGTACAGTAGACACCTTCAAATAGTTTTACCCAGTCTTATTAGACATCTGTCAGCATTTTGTCTCTTTGCCAAACAAAAACAACAAGACAATACTTTAGACAGGCCTTACTTACTTACAGTCAAAGACTGAAACACAGTTCAGGACATATTCCCTCCAGCAGAGGTATAGTAGTGAATGAGTAGTAGAGGTTTGTAAAATATGGTTAAAATATGGGTGGCTAAACTATGAATTTTGCAATCAAAGTGTGGTTAAGATTCTGTATATGGTTACCTCCAGATTGACAGCTAGTGGCCCATTAGTCCATGCCTTAAAATAGTAAGCTGTGAATCTTAATTCTCTTAAATCACTTAATACACTCTTTGTCAGATGCAAAGAATTGCTCATCGTGGCCCTCTAGGTGCATTTTAAAACACTCTTGTGTTTCTACGCATCCTATTTTAGACTGCGTTTTGAAAAGTCATGTCAGTTGTTCTATGCTACACTTATCCAGGTGTGTGTGCCACACTTATCCGTGTGTGTGTGTGTGTGTGTGTGTGTGTGTGTGTGTGTGTGTGTGTGTGTGTGTGTGTGTGTGTGTGTGTGTGTGTGTGTGTGTGTGTGTGTGTGTGTGTGTGTGTGTGTGTGTGCGTGTGTGTGTGCTGTTCTCAGTCTCACCTTGACTCATTCATTAGTCAATATCTCTCATGCTGTCACATAGGCATGTGAGCAGAGATGGGGTAAGTATTGATCTAAATGGTGACATTACCTGTAAAGTGCACAGGTGGAATCAATACATGTCAGGACTTTTAGCTTGTAAATCTGGGATTGCCTCAGCCTGGCTAGCTCAAGATACCATAGTACCTCTGCTTAACATTATATTTTGTTACAGTTCTCCTTTAGGGACCACTACTAAGACTTCGGTTGACCTCAACGACATTTTGTTTTTGCTACTGATCAGCACACAGAGGGAGGGCTATGTCGCTCGGCAGAAGGGCTGAACATGATGAGTCTGTGTACCTTAGACAGGCCCTACGTACTTACAGTCAAAGACTGCTAACGTTTGCTATTCTCAACTACAACAGTTCAGGATATATTGCCTCTGGGGTAAAGTGTTAATACAAGAGGTGGGTAAACTGTGAATTTTGTAATCACGGTGAGGTGGACACGCTATGCAGAATCAGATGTTTTAAAAAAAGAGTTGGGGCTGGTATTTTAGATGTGTCTATAGAAATGTGATAACACCTTATTTGAAGGTGTGTACATAAGAGTGAAATGAACATGTTATAAACATGACATAAACAGAGAAGGGTGCCCACATTCAAATTGTAAAGAGGTGCTGAGTCAGAAAAAAAACCCCAAAGAATTCCAAAAAAAAAAAACTGAGAGAGGTCCACACACTTCAGCAGCCTAACGTTTTACCTTTTATTCAAGTTCCCACCCAGATATTACCTGGGGTTAAGTGCACAGGTAGAATCAATACATGTCAGGACTTTTAGCTCCCGAATATGCGATTGTCTAGTCAGGCTACCTCCGCCATAGTACCTTTGCTCAATATTGTATTTCACTACAGTACTTTATCAGGGACCACTACTACATGTCAAGACTTTTAGCTTCTAAATCTGGGATTGCCTCAGCCTGGCTAGCTCAGGCTACCATAGTACCTCTGCTTAATATTGTATTTCACTACAGTACTTATACGTATAAGGGACCACTACTAAGGCTTCGGTTGACCTCAACTACAGTTGCTACCAATCAGCACACAGAGGAAGGGCTATGTTGCCTGACAGAAGGGCTGAACATGATGATGTTGAACTGGAGCATTAAGTTTGAATATGTATCTTGCATTAGGGCAGTTACGATTGGTTAAAGGCAGGCCCAACAGTATCTGCCTACCAGGAGGTGAACATATACTTATTGAGGGCCCCCACACAATTTGCATGAAGTTAAAACGAGGTCTAGGGCTGCCATAGTACCCTGGCTTGCTACAGTACTCAGTCAGGCCACTCTACTAAGGCTCCTGCTTGCATCAACCAGGCTAGGGGTTGCCCACGTCTACTACAACACAAGACCTCTAGATGTCACTACTGTAGGGGGCATGCTGTCCAACCAGTCCAAACATCTTAAAAGTGTTTCAGGTGCTGTTTTTAATGTTGTCGTGTTCTGACCATGTTGAACAAATTAAGTTTAACAAATTAAGCTGGGTCCTTGCTACAACTTGATAAGTTGACTAAAAGGGCTGGTGGAAAATGTAAGGACAGTCAAATACAGTGGAGAGAGAATATTATGCTGTATATTAAAATACTTTCAAATTTCAAATTCTTTTATTGGAGGATAACCCCTTGAGATGAGGCATCTCGTTTTCGAGGGGGTCCCCAAAAAACAAGCATAACACCAGACATACACTCTCTCATACACACCAAAGCTCTTCATCACCACCAACCACCCCAGTCTGTCCACATTCTACCCAAAAAAGCTCTCATACAAAAGATAATGCAGTAAATATTGAATATTACAGGAGAGGGAAAAAACACAATAAAAAATAAACAAATAAACATGTATGTACATATACATATACACATACATGCTACAAATACACACATGTTCATATGCATATATACACACATACGCACATACATATAGATACACACATGTACACAAGCATACATACATATACCTAAACACAAAAGACGACATCAATAAAAAGAAGTCATACACCAGAAAAACATTTACATTGGTCACATGAATACAAGTAAGATAAGAGGGATCATTTAAAATGAGGAAAAGAAGAGATGGACCTTAACAAACAGGGTAAGCGATTCCAGTCAGATGGGGCTTTGAATTTGAAGGCACGCCTCCCAATTTCTTTGGATATGTTCGGTACGGAAAAAAACAAGTGACTATGGTGTCTGAGTCCATAAATAGAACTATATGGGATTAAATAATGTTTTAAATAAAGAAGGGGATATTTAAAAAAGAAGCACTTGTGAATAAACTGAAACCAGTGTAGCTGTCATCTGGCTTTAGGTGATAATAGATTTAGTTGCTGGTACATATGGCAGTGATGAGTTAAATAAGGACACCTCAAAACAAAGCAGCAAAGACTATTAAAGGCAACAGTTAGAGATTTAAGGTGTAAATCAGTTGTGTTCATATAAACAATGTCTGCATAATCAAAAATGGGAAATAAAAGCTGTGTTACAATTCTCAATCTAATCTGTTGTGTAAAGCAATTTATTGAACGATATAAGATTCTAAGGTTACAATTTATTTTCTTCACAACAAAGATGAGAATATATTATGGAAGACCCTGTAAGGATGACTGTAATGGGCATTGATAGGGGTCCTTTTTATTATTAATATATTCTTTAATATGATCCACAATGTATAGCAGTATCCTTGCACAACATAACCTATAGGCCAGGCCAAAAGGGAGTTTTCTTCTGTAGTTGCTCAGTGAGCACCATCAGCTTCTACTAGCTTCCCATGGATGTCTGTCTGTCTGTCTGTCTCTCTCTCTCTCTCTCTCTCTCTCTCTCTCTCTCTCTCTCTCTCTCTCTCTCTCTCTCTCTCTCTCTCTCTCTCTCTCTCTGTTGTGGTTTGGCAGGAGTTCTAGAGAGACGATGTGTGTTGGACAAGTTCTCTGGAATGTAGCCTACAGACACAAGAGGATATACCTTAATTGCCTACAGGTACACAACCTGATGAAAGTGTGGCTTTCATTAGGGCCTCTGTGCTTTCAGGTGACTCTCATGGTGACAGTGGGCCTGGAGGGCCTGTGGACACACAGACACTTAATTGTGGTAAGAATAGAAGCCTGTACACGAGACCACTGGTAAAATACAGTGAATGTCTATGAAATGAAAAGGCTATACGGTTAATATTGATTACCTACTATTTTTATTACTTACTATTTTACACAGATAAAAAACTTGGATATGGATGGATGGATTTTACTGACAACTTATTGTATTTGTAAGCTTACATTATTTTTTTCGGTAGGTTGGTTTGCTATACTTTTGAGTGAGTCATTTTGGGGAAATGTCGAAAACATAGTAGGTAAACGGGAAACATGGGGAATAAAGTTGTTTTTTCCCTTTACGGAGGTGCGCACAGGTTATGCTTTCAATGTTCCACCCCATTCGGAAACTGAGTGCCGCAACCTCGCTTCGGATCCAACATGGCCGGTGTGTGGGGAGTCCGGCGGGAGGCGCATCGCTACCTGGAGTAGGATCGATTGCATAGCGCCCTGCAGGGCTTTCTGCACTGACTTACTGAAGTGCTCAGTTGTGAGGGAACACCGCGCCGACTTCCTGGTACGGGACAATGGGCATTTTCTATTCCAGCTAGACTGGCGCAGCAGTCTCGGCGATGTGAACTGGTGGGGCGCTTCGCGTTACGACAAGGTAAACAAGCTTCCATTTTATCGGTGGAGATTGGTAGGAGATTTAACTTAGTAACTTATCCGATATGCATGTGTCAGTGGAGTAATGCACTCCGCTAAACTGCGTTAGCTCTGGCAGTCGGCTCGGGGAAAGTGACACAGTGCCCGAAATGGTTTTGCGCGCCCGGCTGTCTGCTGCAAAGTGTCCGGGAAGTGTGCGCCGGTACTTGAGGCTTGAGATAGTTTGGGGCTTATTTCTTTATTTGTTCAAAACTTTGTCCTTATCTCTGTTCATTGGGGCCTACCTAGCCAAACCCACGGAC
>CM050199.1:17960000-17965000 GCA_027475355.1 Coilia nasus
TAGGAGTTAGGTTTGGGTAAGTTGAATATTCAGGGATAAATAGGCAGACTGCTGAGAAGTTAGATTTTATCAGAACATCCGTAAAGTGTCAGCTAATTAAAGTAAACCAGCCAAGTAGAGAGTCATTCATTTGTTGCATGCCAGAGTGGGAAAGTGGGCTATACGTCTGCTAAAAGCTGAACCCAAAAAGTCTCAGTGGGTGAACTAGCTAAGTAAACAGTTATCCATTCAAGTGCTGCAGTAGGAGCAGGTAATGGACCTTTAAAGGAGTTACAGTTTTAGAGGAATTATTTAAAGGAATTACAGTTAAAACGTAAATTTTAAAGGAATTGCACTTAACACTTCAACTTCAAACGCTTCAAACGCACTCTGCCATAGAGATCCTGCAGCTGTGGGCAGCCTGCATGAGTGTGTTATGGAGCAGATTCGAGAGGATGTGTGTTGACGTTTCGTTTGTGGTTAGTGCCAGCATGTGCCAGTGTGCTGGAGTGCTGCCATTGGTGTGTCTGCCAGTCAGAGAGAGAGAGAGGGGGGGGTGGGGGGGGGGGCGGATGATTTGAGCCTGTGGAGATGTGTCATTTGGATGCGTTTGTTATCGTTGGCTAGGCTACGGTTAGCATTGTGCACAGACCAGACCAGAACAGGGGGAAACGGACGGAGCTGCAGGATGGGTTGAATTATGCGGGTGACAGGCGTAATTATTGTGTCGACAGTGCCGGAGCGCGGGAGGAACAGAGCGGAAAGAGAGGGAAACATGAAAGGATGGAGAGAAGCAGAGAGAAAGTGAAAGAGACAAATAGGGAGGGTTTGGAAACAGAGAGAAAACTGTCATATTCCCATACACCATGGACACATGGTTTTTAGGCTGTCAGCTCCTGTTTGAGTGTGCTATGCATTACTGTGTGGCATTGTGTGTGTGAGTGTGTGTGTGTGTGTGTGTGTGTGTGGAAGTGAGGACTGGAAAGTTTGTATGTCCAAGTAAGTGTGTATGTGAGTGTTTCAGGGGGTGAATGGTGAACCCTGACTTCCTTCCTCAGTGTAGAGGATATGACACGGCGTGTGTGTGTGTGTGTGTGTCTGTCTATGTCTGTATGTGTGTGTGTGTGTGTGTTTTCATGGGATGTCAGTTTCCATGGAATCAATGATCCAGCTCCAAAAGTGATTGCACACGCAAGTGGGAGACGTGGATGTGTTATGGGGTGTGAATGTGGCACTGCTTCTCCCCGCAGACAGCTGTGAAATACTGGGACACTGACGGAAGACCACCCCACCCCTTTCATCACCCCCTCCCCCCATTACCCAAATCTACATCCTGGCCTCTTACCCCCTCTTAAACACAGACATTACATTTTTTTACATGACATGACGCTTAGCAGACACTTTTGTCCAAAGTGACAACAGAGGACACAAGTCAGGCTACAGATATGCAGCGGAGAACAGAGTAAGCAAGGGCATAACAAAGTGCAGGCCAGTGCTGGTCAGTAGAGGTTAGCATTGTTAGGATTGGAAGAGCTCTCGCAAAAAAATAGACCTAGGGCTGCTTTTTAGTTCTTTTTTTGCTTAGGAAATGTTCTATCCTCAGGAAAAGACCCGGGATTACTTTGTAGTACAGTGGTCCCTCGTTATTCGCGGGAGTTACGTTCTAAAAATAACCCGCGATAGGCGAAATCCGCGAAGTAGTCAACTTTTATTTTCTACAGTTATTATAGATGTTTTAAGGCTTTAAAACCCCTCAGTACACTTATACACTTTTCTCACACAGGCAAAGTTCACACTTGCAAACATACAGCACTTCAGAGTCACACAGCTAGCGGTGGAAGATTTGTGTAAATTTTACAAGCTGAGCGCATTCTGTACTGTACTCCGCGAAACAGCGAGGCCGCGAAAGGTAAACCGCGATATAGCGAGGGACCACTGTAATGGATTTTCGTCACATGCCAGAGGAAAACAGCTTTAATGCTTCCTTTCAAACCTCATTTAGCCTAGTGTACACCTGACCATTCTTTGCTAAATGAAAGAAGTTCTTGATAATGGCCTATTATCTCACTGTTGCGTGTTTCATGGTGCATTGACCATGCTGGTAAAGATGCTCTTTTTCTGGTCCATCTTTTGTACTTTCATGGCATTGCTTGCGTCAGCAACAGCCATCCTTCTGCCAGCGCAATTGTGTTGCATACAGAAAGTAAAGTCTGACTGTTTTTTCATGCCTGTGGCCTTTTCTGAAGTCCTTGAAGAATCTCCTTTTCATCTTTCATCGACCTGTAGCATTTTCTAACAAGATGAAGGTGAAGTGGATAGTGGAAGTAGATAGAACAGACTATTTGAAAGTAGCTATGCTGTTTCAGAAGTAAGAGTTAGTAGTGAACTTCCTAACAGCACAGCATTATGACTTGAGAGGAGAGTTAAGCCATGGGGCTCTTATATTAGCAGGATTACTGCTTACTTACTGTGACTTAACCCAGCCAGGCTTGTGACTAGTGTAGTTCTGGGAAATAATGTCCAGGCCCAGCATCCGGGTCAAAGGTTGGCAGGATGGCAGCACAGAACTCACTGCCTGGGTTCACTGAGTTGGCCATGGAAATGATTGCATTTGTGCACCCAGGTATCCTTGTTTTGAATTGGCATTTTGTAATGCGGGTTAACTCTCAGACTCGGCCCAGCCTCAGGGGTCAAGGGTCAACATAACGCGTAGGTATAGGGTGACCAGACGTCCCGAAAAATTCGGGACAGTCCCGAAATCTAAGCTGTTGTCCCAAATCCCGAATCAAGCCCTAAAAGTCCCAAAAATTGCACTCAAACAGAATACTGAGTTTTCCGATAAGCCATTGTGATAAGCGTTTGACATGGCTGGTGGGAGAAATATAAAGACTTGATCTTTGAATAAAAACATGTTTGTGACAGGTTTGAAACAAGTTTTACTGTCTATGTAAGCTATCAGCCACATAGGTACAATAAGGCCACTCGGTGGGAGCCATGTTGGATTGATTGAATTTCGATCTCTAGAAATAAAGATGGTTGACTGAAAACACTGTATGTATTTCTTGCCATGCTTTTGATGAAGGGTTGAAATCAGGTTCTTCAGGTTCTGACTGTTTGATGTTGGGTCTACAGTCTCATGTGGGAATTATTTTTGTACATCACCTTGTCTGTGTAGTTTGAGATGGACAATTCCAAAACATCAGATAGCTTTTGACAAATATCTGCAAATACCCTACATTTTTTTCCCCTTTTCTCTTACCTTAACATAGCATTACTCAAGCATGCTGTTTTTAAGAGATATATGACATTCAACCCAAGAGACGCCATAGAATAAGCCTGGGATATTTAGCAGTCAGCATTAGCAGGTTGGCAGTTAGTGCCCTCTTACTGTTTAACTGTGTTTCCATTCACATCCATTATAAATTAGCCACCCAATCCTCTGCAGGTTATGCCCGGAGGAGGAGACAGAAGGAGGCAAAAGTCATCCTGTGTACTTAAGGGCACTGTGTACTTAATCCTGTGCTCCTTAAGGGCAAGGGTATTAAAGGTGCTTCACGATAGCAAACCACAGCACATATTTTACCAGTAAAATATAAAGACGGAATATATTACATTACATTACATTACATTACACTTAGCTGACGCTCTTATCCAGACTTACAGATATTTACAGAGTTTCAGTTACAGTCCCTGGAGCCATGTGGGGTTAGATGCCTTGCTCAAGGGTATCTCAACCATGGGTAGGGTGGGATTTGAACCGGCAACCTTCCGATTGCAAGACCACCTCCCTAACCACTAGGCCACAGCTGCCCACCAAATATGTCTGTGAAGATTCTCATTCATCCAGGTCATGGTAGTCAGGTAGTCAGGTAGTCATGGTAGCTGAAGAAGCCTTTTGGATGAAAGATGAAAAGTCTTCAAGCTCTAAAAAGAAGTCCAGTTGCATACAACTTAGCTACTTTGACCAATAAAGACGTTTGGATATACAAATCATTTTTCATGTTGTCAGTAATGAAATATAAAGTGGCAAGTTTGGGAAGTGGAAAGATTGTATTAATTTAAAATAGCAAATAGCTTTCATGTTGTTAGTAGTATTGCCTGCCAACTGGGCTTCTCGTGGGAACTGTGACATGGAAATTGTGTCAACATTCCCACATTGCTCATTCTTTCCAGGTTAATGGTCATATGTAATATGCAGGCACATGCCATATTTATAATGAGTTTAATATGGTTTTATTTTGGGCTAAAATAAGGATTATTGTGTTTTGCTCTGTCTGTCACAGAAAATAGTGAGAAACATT
This sequence comes from Coilia nasus, assembly GCA_027475355.1. Classification (NCBI taxonomy): domain Eukaryota; kingdom Metazoa; phylum Chordata; class Actinopteri; order Clupeiformes; family Engraulidae; genus Coilia; species Coilia nasus. The sequence goes on from CM050199.1 coordinate 17,964,281, forward strand.
ATCCAAATGTCTTGCTTTCTCCACAACCCCAAAATATCAATTTTTATGTCACAGAGAAGTAAAGAGAAAACAAAGGGAAAAAAATCAATATTCAAATTGTAAGGGCTGAAATCAGATCATCTTTGTCCATTTTTTAGAAACCATTCATGGATTAATCAATTGTTAATATAATAATGTTGTTGTTGCTGTTGATTGATATATTGATGCATTTCTTGCGGTTGCTCTAGGTTTATTCAGATCTGAGACAAAGCTAGTAATTGCTGTTCCCTTGTATCAGTAATCAATGATCCATATATTTACCTTTTCCACCTTAGCATTGCACATCAGTCAGTTCAAATGTCCATAAATTAAGCTTTAGATCTGATTCCTACAACCACATGCCATGCTAAAGTTCTCTCTCATTGTGTTTTTCTCTCTCTCTCTTTCTCTCTCTCTCTCTGTTCCCTCATTCTTCCTCTCTCCCTGTTTCTTATCACACCATTTCTCTTTTCCTTCTTCCCCTCCTACTCTTGTTTCTCTCCCCATCCTTATTATTCTTCCTTCTCCCTCTATCTCTCTCCTTCTCTCATTCTCGGTCTCTATCCCCCTCTTTCTTTCTTTTTTCACCTTACTCTCCCTCTCCCTCTCTCACACTCTTTTTTAATTCCCTCCTCTCTCTCTCTCTCCCCCTCCCTCCCTCTCTCTCTCTCTGTCTATCTGTCTGTCTCTCTCTCTCTCTCT
>CM050199.1:17972500-17975000 GCA_027475355.1 Coilia nasus
TAATGAAGTATGAAGTCAAGATTTACAGCTCTTGGTTTGGAGTTTAGATAAATGTTTTGAGAGAACACAAGCTACTTGTACACCTAGGACGAGTACCCTTGGGAGAAGAGATTTAAGCCTTTCTGACTACAACCCTTATTCTAAAATACTATTGTTCAGGAGATCTCTTGGTTGGGAGTTCAGATAAAAAAATAGCCCTAGGCTACATCTAATGCAGTGCATTAAACATGTTTTAAGTTTATGTTTTAATTGCACACTGTCCCAAATAAATTACCTTAGACTGAGGTTTATGGTTGTTTTATTGGTAACACTTTCTATGAAGTTTGTGTCCATAAGACACTATAAATGTAGTATTCATAAAGGCTTATAATGCATTTATAAAGTATGTAAAGTATTCATAAATATTTATACATACTCATGACTACTTCTAAGGCATTATAATGCTATGTCATAAGCCCTTTTCTAACTTCAAGTGACACAGTGCATTCTTGGTCATAAAGCTTTCCTTGCCTACAAGAGCAGTCATGAGTAGGTATACATAGTTATTAACATTAATTTTAGCCATTATTAAGCTTTATGAAGGCATTATAACCCTTTATAAATGTGTTTATAGACTCTTATGAAGCTTCATAGAAAGTGTTGCCCTTTTGTTTATCCTCCCATCCTGTGCCTCACTGGTGTAAATGACTACGGGCACATGGTAGGATCGGATTGGATTGGGATTAGATTGGGAGTTGCACCCAACGGGTGGTCTGTCCCAAATCCCTGTGCACATGAGAGTTCGTGTTAGCGGATAATGGTCAGAGATCTGGCCGTTTCCGCTACGCTAGATGACGCTATATTCCTTTCAACAAGTGGTGTTAGAACTACTTCAGGTTAACGGCTGCTAAAAAGAAAATACAAACTATCTGGCAGCATACAAAACAAAGATAGCGCTTGAGGAGGTTGACAGAGCAGCTGTCATTCTGAATGCTGTGCATTCTCCTTTGTTTGGAAGTCCGTATGAAAGAACAAACAGCGTTTTTGGTTTCCTTGATATGACATGAACTGTGCCGTCGGCGTTTGATATTACAAGCAATTGAGGACAACGAGACTTGTTGAGAGCAGGCGATAGAAAGCCTCGACGTTCAGTATGGATGAAAATCAGGGACAGAAGCTTCTGGGATCGAGTGGTTTTACATGCGCAGTAGGGCTGTCAACATTGCTCAAAAATGATTTTCGAATATTCGCTCCAAATAAAACACGAATATTCCAACTATTCGAACAACAGGTTGCACATTTTGTCATTACGTCAATAACAGGACAAATTAATACAAAGAGACATAACTACTTGTATAGGTAGTTTATTTAAACATATTTAAGAATGCATTACCTACACAAAACAAGTAAATCAAAAAAATATTTGCCAAGACCGCACGCTCACTCTCACTCGCACACGCCCTTTCTTCTCTCACCCTCGCGCTCTCTGCGCATGTTTTTTAAAAACCTGGAATGCTCCGAGCGAGCTGTGGTGAGGTAGGCCTAAACATGACACTTTTCCCTGACATGAAACTATAAATAAACAAACCAGTGCAAGCCTGAAGTGCACGAAACTGTAACGTTAGAGGTTCATAAAAAATAAAGCGCTATTAAAAACGAAAAGGCTACTTACATTCTTGGTACTTGTATAAAAAAGAAAAACTGTCACCGTCGTGTCTTATTGGCCTGAAGACCTACAGGTTATTTGCCAAAAACACAAGATCCACATTTGAAGGGGCCAGCGCCGATCTCTTTTTATTTACCTATTCCCAGCGGAGGAAAAGACGCGTTCAGAGCGCACTGAAGATCCGGGGATGGAAAGATATTTCTTCGCCATCTGGCGACGTGAGGGTATCTCCCAGAGCCCAAAGTTTTTTTTTTATAAAGTGATGTAAATGTCCTCGTTTTTATTGGTTTGCCATGGAATTTACCGTGTGGGCGGATTTTTTTACTCTAACTAAGCAGACAGCAGAGTATTTCTTTTGCCTCCGACATTCCAACGTGCAAGTGCACGTTTTTTTTCACATTCCAATATTAACTTTTACCTTGGAATTCCTTTTCTAACTAAAACTATTCGAATATATATTCAAATTTCGAATATTCGTTGACAGCCCTAATGCGCAGTACACGAATCCAAACCAATAACCGTGCACAAGGCGGCACCAAGCGGATTGTAACCGGCTCAAGCCAGGGGTTGCAATCGGATTCGCGAAACCAATCCCTATACGATCCTTAGGCTGTGCACATGAAGTCGATACGATCCCAAACCATTTCCAATCGGATTCAACTCCTCCATGTGCACGCAGTGAATGAGTAATGAAGTCAAGGTTCACAGTTCTAGGTTTATGGTTCACTTGTGGTTATTCAGAACATGTTGACACTTGAGAAGAATGAAGTTTGTGACCGGGGTTGAGAATCAGCTGTTCATAATATGCATGTTGTTAACAATGAATACAATAACGGTTGACTAGTAATCAGCTAC
>CM050199.1:17980000-17982500 GCA_027475355.1 Coilia nasus
CCCCTCTCCCTCTCCCTCTATCTCTATCCCCCTCTCTCTCTACCCCCCCTCTCTCCCTCTCTCTCTTCCTCTCTCTCTATCCCCCTCTCTCTCTCCCTCTTTCCTTACCTTTCTCAGTCTTTTCTCTATCCCCCTCTCTCTCTCCCTCTCTCTCTATCCCCCTCTCTCTCTCCCTCTTTCCTTACCTTTCTCAGTCTCCTCTCTACCCCCCCCTCTCTCTCTCCCTCTCTCTCTATCCCCCCTCTCTCTCTCCCTCTCTCTCTATCCCCCTCTCTCTCCCTCTCCTTCCTTACCTTTCTCAGTCTCCTCCATCTCCCCTCTCTCTCTCCTTCCTCTCCATGTCTTTCTTTCTCCCTCTCCCTCCCTTTCTCTCTCAAGTTCTTTCTCTCTCTCTCCCTCTCTCTCTGTCCTTCTCTCTCTCTCTCTCTCTCTCTCTGTCAATATTTCAAATAGATTTATTGACATAACAAAAGTTGTGTTGCAATGTCATGCAAACATGAAATAACTATATCCATAGGTCCTGAACTAGAAATAGGATTAGTAGGATCACAAGACCTTCTGGAGTCGCCATCCCTTGAGATGTTTTCAGCTGTTGCACACTTCATTTAAGTCATAAATACAAACATTACAGTCACTTTCCCATTATGTTATTATAGGCTGAATACAACCATATATTCTGCTTTTGCAGTTATGTTTATAGTTGGATGAAAACCTTACAAATGTCAAGGCTTGTGTAGCAGCCCTGGACCCCAGATACTTTTAAATAAAATAGTGACACCCCCCCCCCTCCCTTTCCCTCCATCTTTCTCTCCATTTCTTTCTCTCTCTTTCAAGTGACTCGTTTATTTTTACACGGCAATAGGTTGGAGGGTCTCTCTGAACGGGTTAGGGTGTGCTTGGGACAGTTTTTATTTTATTAGTAGACCAAAATACAATGTGAAATCAAATGCAGAAGGTCTGTCTGTTCATTTTTTTTACTGGGAATGGTGAAGTTGCTCATCTGTCTGACCCACAAGAACAAGTGGATCCTCTAGGGGTTCAGGGGGATGGTAAAGAGTCGCATCAAGGTTGCATTTGCCTACTACAAGTCGGTTAACGATGTTACAACTTTTTGAAGCATTTAGTGTGTGGGACGATTGTTGTGTGAGGTTGGGGATGACAGGGAGCTGATTTTGAGAACATAAAGACTGGGGGGTGGTTGGGGTTATTGCTGCTGTCTTGTCTTTGGAAATAGGTGGTCTGTGTTTTGCTGTTTGTACTGTATGCCTGTGTCATTGATGCGTCTCTCTTTCTCTGCCTCTCTGTATCTTCCTCTTTTACTGTTTGCCTTTCCCCACTTTTTTCTTACTTTTCTTTTCACTGTCAAACATGAAATAGGGATTCTGGACTGTAAACAGCTGAATAGAGTGCTAAAGATGTGAAGGAGAGGGTTTCTCCCTGCTTTTATTAGTGGTGTGTTCAAAATATCGATATGGCAATACATCGTTGCGGGCCTCTTCATGATACACATATCGTTACGGAGGGGTCAGTATCGATATTTCACATTTATTCATCATTCATTCATCATTCAGCATTCATATTTATTTATTGTCACTCCTTTTTACATTTCTTTGTCCTACATTTACATTTAGAGCTGAGAGAAGTGTTTTAAAACCAGATCATGTAGATCAACTGTTGTTTCTAAACAATAACCTACTAATGGTTCCATAAGAAATAGGTTACAATTTTACTGATTCATTGTCATTTGGTTTTGTAAAAGGCAGCTTTATTTTTTACCACTGCTAAGGCCAGGTTAAAAGGCAGCTATTTTTGCACCACAGGCTTGTGAAGAAGGCCATTTTTAAGTTATTTAGTTCTATATTACTATGTTTTTTATATTTGAGTTTTTATATTTAAGTTATTTAGTTTTATCATATTTATTTTTTGATATTTGATAATTTTCTTACTACTGGCAAGTTCAGTGTGCTGGTGGTAAGTTCAGAAGTAATTGCACTACAGGCTGATAGGCCTGCTTAAGTCTTTGAATTTAGAAAATGTATTTTTAAATGCCACTGTTTATGAGTTCAAAGGCAGCATTACATTGTAACTGCACTGCAGTTTGGCATTTTTGCTATGCAGCATAATAAAAATATCATTTGGGTATAGATATGACTGGTTTCTTAAAAAATGTATGTAAAGTAATGTAAAATATTGGGATATGTATTGCCTTGAAGGTCATGTATTAGGATACACATGTATCGCAATACGTATCGTATCGTGACCCCTGTATCGTGATACGTATTGTATCGTGAGGTTGTTGGCAATACCCAGCCCTACTGCTTATGCATGCTTTTATTTGACTTGGTTGTAACATGTCATTACTGTATGTGAACTGGTGACAATGATATAATATATGAGTGTTAAACATCTCTCTCTCTCTCTCTCTCTCTCTCTCTGCCTCTCTCTCTCTCTCTCTCTCTCTCTCTCTTTCTCTGCCCCTCTCTGTCTCGAATTATACACA
>CM050199.1:17987500-17997500 GCA_027475355.1 Coilia nasus
GGATTGACATGTGCCTCTCAGAGGTGTGATTGACACTTGATTGACGGGTCTGTCTGGTATGTGATTAGCCCCTTGTGTGTGGGGGCGGAGGGGGGGGCGGGTATAGCTGTGTGCTTATGAAGGCTGGGCTTGCCAGGGATGAGGTCCTCATTGGCTGGGAGAAGAGAGTTGGTCCCGCCTCGTGCCACACCCCTCTCTGAGCATGCAGGTGCTTCAGATCGTCAAGGAGCTGGTCTCGCCGTCCCGCAGACGAGCTGCTGCCAGATTCGGAGGTGTGTGTGTGTTTGTGTGTCTGTGTGTGTGTTTTTGTGTGTCTGTGTGAGGACAGTGATCTGAATATATGTATGTATGTGTGTGTGTGTGTTTTTGTTTGATGACAGTGACATATGTGTGTATGTGTGGGCTCGTCATTGTGCGGGTGCGAGCCTGTGTGTGTGTAAACGCATGTCTGTGTGTGTGTGCTTGTGTGTATGTGTGTGGGTGGGGCGTGGGCATGTGCCTGTGTGTGTCAGTGCCTGTCTGTGTGTGTGTATGTGTGTGTGTTTGTATGTCTCTGACAGCGTGTGAGTGTGTCTAAACTGTAATCAGTTGGTGGGTGTCAGTGTGTGCGCATAATGACAGTGATGGGTGTGTGTGTGTGTGTGTGTGTGTGTGTGTGTGTGTGTGTGAGATCATGTGTGAGTGATCATGTGTCATATGATAAAGATTCTAATTATAAGAAGGAATATATCTCTGTTTCTTTGAGTGAGTGAGTGAGTGTGTGTGTGTGTGTGTGTGTGTGTGTGTGTGTGTGTGTGTGTGTGTGTGTGTGTGTGTGTGTGTGTATGTGTGTATGTGTGTATGTGTGTATGTGTGTGTGTGTGTGTGTGTGTGTGTGTGTGTGTATGTGAAAGTGGGTGTGTGTGTGTGTGTGTGTGTGTGTGTGTGAAAGTGGGTGTAATTCTCCTACACTAATATGCCAGATCCTTTCCCTAGTAAAACCTTTGCAGACGTACAGCTTTTCCTAAGCCTCATCACGAGAAACAGTTATGCCAACAATGTTTCTTTCGTGTATGTGTGCGCACGCATGTGTGTATGAACTATGTATGTGTGTGTGTGTGTGCACGTGTATTTGTGTGTGTGTAGTATGTGCACTATTTATGTGGGTGTGCACACATGTGTATTTGTGTGTGTGTGCGTGTGAATATAGTAAATTTGTGGGCCTGATTTGTCTCCAAGAGGTAGTCGGGTAACCTGGAGCTCTGTATGCTGCCCAACTGTGCTTTTCTTTGTGTGTGTGTGTGTGTGTGTGTGTGTGTGTGTGTGTGTGTGTGTGTGTTGGGGGGATGTGTGCAAGCGTGCATGTGTGTGTTAGTGCGTTTGTGTCTGCAAGATTTTTCATCGACCAGGTGTCCTTGGATACAAGGATCACAGAGTTGTGTGTGTGTGTGTGTGTGTGTGTGTGTGTGTGTGTGTGTGTGTGATGCCTTTTTTGGTCTGGCCTGCTGCTGCGTCCCTAATTATTGACCGTGTAGCTGTTCCAAGATGTTTTCTAAAGCCAGATCAATATGCTTGCCTTCACACACGTGTTGACATGCACGTATGCGCGCACACACGCACACGTACACACACACACACATTGGAAATCGGTCTGTTTTACTTCCTTAATAACTTTCTAGTCTCAGATTTGAGTTTGCCAGCGCTCAAAGCCAGACCGATACCTCTGTGTGTGTGTGTGTGTGTGTGTGTGTGTGTGTGTGTGTGTGTGTGTGTGTGTGTGTGTGTGTGTGTGTGTGTGTGTGTTTAAGTGTGTTTGTTCAGTGGGCATGAAAACATTTGACTTTCTTTCCCTCTCCACACCCCTCTCTCCCAGGTAATTACCCAGTGAGAGGTGTGGGTGCAGTCACATCTTAATTACCTCTCTAGTCTAATTAAGACGCTCGTTTGAGACGGTAACGTCCATGTGCGTTTCGGTTCACGGGGGTAGTTCACAGGAGAGTGAGGCTGAAGTGAAACCATGGAGAGTATGGAGTGCCTCAAACTGAACCCAGAAGTGAGACTTCCTCATTTGGAAGTAATTCTCTGAAAGCACCACTCCTACATTTGAACAGTTAAATTCACACTGGAAAATAATGCAAAATCTTGCATTCGATCCCCATTCTTATAAATGTTCAGCGGCACAGTGGCTATTAGGGCTGCACGATATTGTGACTATTGTGACAAAAAGTGACTACCTGGAAAGCTAAATTTAAATTTTGATCCCTAATTTCTAATACCTAACACAATGACAAGCGGCTCTTGGGATCGTGGGGTTGCAGATTCGATTGCTGAACCAGTAGTAGCAAGGTGAGTCGGGAGAGGGAATAACAGGCGCTCTGTTGCACCCTCATCCATGGCTTAGGTGCCCTTGAGCAAGGCATCTACATGTAACCACACATTGCTCCAAGGGCACTGTCCCTGTATTCAATTCACCACAAGTTGCTCTGGATCAGAGTGTCAGCTTGATGTAATGTAATGTAATCTGCCCTGAGAACTGAGAAATATCCCTCCTATTGTTTCAGCCTGCATCTCAGCTGTCTCAGCCCAAAGAAGATCTCAAAATACTCTACTAGTCGTCTCCATCTATTGTTATCTCATATATTCTTTTTAGGGACCCTTAAGAGACAACTGACATATCAGTGGGAGCTGTTTTATTTCTCTTGAGACAAAGAAGACATTTTCATATAGGATATTCTCCTCTGGGTAATTCTGACTGATGCATCCCTGCTTTGGGAAATAGACAGTAGCCTAGGATAGGTTAAACAGTTTGATAAGGACGTTATAACATCAAATTTGTGACATCCAGTTAAAGTCAACTAACCATCAACAACAACCTATCCAACCAACTTACAGTAGTGGGGGGGGGGGTTAGGGCATGATTAGTGCATCATAACATTACAACAACCAATGAGAGTCGTAATTACCCTCTGCTAATTAAACTAATTAATAAACTCATTAAGCTAATTAGTCAAATCCCACAGTGTAGGTTTTACATGGTTAGTGTCGGCTGATGTGGAGGTTCTTGTCAGAGCACTAATTAGCCGATTAGCTAATTGACTCATGGTCTGGCATATTTTTTTCTGATGGGAAGCATCCAATTAAAAAATGGAGTTCAAAGCCACTACAGCAGCAGGACTGATCGATTTGGTGCTCGGAAAAAGATGGCAGGAAAAGGTCACGACCTTTCTGACATCTGGAAAGTGTGTTGTACACTAAATAAGCAGCTTACTTTGGAGTTTGTGAAGTACATTCAGAAGAGTTTGTATTTCTAATATAAAAAAACACATATTTACCACATATTTTGGTGCATTTTCAAGTCTTAAAGTCTTCAAGCCAAAACCATCTCATACACATTAGTAGATGTGTGTTACCAGTGTTTTACAGCACATTACTTCCTATGGCACTGTAGTGTTTCAGTAAGTATTGTCTGATTCATGTATACATATAGCATATGATTTGCATGTTTCGCAATCAGTGTAGGAAGTGTTAACTAACCTCGGTTACATGTTACAACTATGTTATTGAGCCTTAGCAATGACAGTAGTTATAGTTACTTGCTGTCATGGTAACCATGAGGACTGTGCCCTGATGATGTTGTGATGTACATCTAGTGTGGCCCTCATCCTCATGTGGATTGACCTGACTCTGATATTGCCCTGAGTTGGCTTTACATGGCCCTGCTGCGGCACGGGTGCTGCCCTGATGTCTGTCTATTACCTCGGCCTACCCATGGTTGAGATGCCCTTGAGCATAGCATCGAACCCCACACTGCTCCAGGGACTGTCACTGAAACCCTGTAAATATCTGTAAGTCGCTCTGGATAAGAGTGTCAGCTAAGTGTAATGTAATGTAACCTCTTTTCCACCATGACCGTTCTGGTGCTAATGTTGAGCTAACTGTGGTCAAGAACTGACACCAGCACCAGCATGTATTTCCACAGGTTTCAGAACCGAGCTCTGGGGCATTGACATTGTGGTTCCGACCTTGGGACCAGCAAGTTTATGGAGCCGTGCTGGTGCCAGCCTTTTTGGCACCAGCACCAGTGAGTTTTCAGTGGAAACAAGCAGAAACAGTTCCAGATTGGGCTGCCAGAATGGCTCTGCCACTGTGGCGGTGGAAACGAGCTACATGTGGCCAAGGCTGTGAGGAAAACATCGGGAAGCGCATGACCCATGTATTGGATCCAATCCTGCTGTGGCCCTGATCTGGCTCTGATGTGGCCCCTCTGAGGTGCTGATGAAGCCCTGATATGGCATGGGTTTGCCTTTATTCCTGAGCAAACTATGTGGCCAAGGCTGTGCTGAAACTTGTGCTGAGAGTAGGGCTGGGCGATATATCGATATTATCGTAATATCGATATATTTTTTAAGAAGATATGTATTTGACACTATATCGCCATATCGATATATTTTCGATGCTACAATACCACTTTATCAAAACCACTTATTTTAATGTGTTCACACTGTTCAGACAGCCGGAGCTTTCTCGGATCACTCAGCTGTACCCCTGCGTGTGTTACTGTTTACTTTTTCATTTGCACAGCTCTTTTAGAGTAGTCTTAACTTAACATAAAACACTTTGCTCATTCTGTTTTTGAAATATCGATATGTATCGTATATCGCCAGTCAGCCCAGAAATATCGTGATATTAGTTTAGGTCCATATCGCCCAGCCCTAGCTGAGAGCCACATCAGGAAACACATGGCTGTGGATGGATGGATGGATGGATGGATGGATGGATGGATGGATCGATGGATCGATGGATCGATGGATGGATCGATGGATGAAATGCGGCTCTTACCCCACCCTGACTTGGCCAAAAGTGGCCCTCATGCGGCCCTGCTTTGGCCCGGATGTGGCACGGGTTCTGCCCCAATCCCAGACTGATCCGTATGGCTTGCTTGGATCTTGCAGCTTAAAAGGGACCGTGGGCCGCTTTTGCAGGAGGCCCCACATACTTTACTCTGTTGCGCTGTCACCATCGGCCCAGCGCCTAATCCCATAATCCCTAGCTCCAGCTTGACCTTTCACCTCGTCACCAAAGCCTTTTTCCAAGAGCTGCTCAGTCCCATGCCAGAACCATTACCTGCGACCTTGGCCCTTGACCTCAGCTACCAATCAGAGCCTGGCAGGGAAATTTTGTTTGTGTGTGCAAGTGTGTGTTACCTCAAAGGTTAGACCATACTAGTATGATGCTGTCACACAGACATTGTGTGTGTGTGTGTGTGTGCGCTTGTGTGTGTGGGTGTGTGTTTGTGTGTGCGAGCTTGTGTGTAAAATACAGAGAAGTTATCTCAAAGGTTAGACCAAACTAGTATGATGCTGTCGCACAGACATGGTGTGTGTGTGTGTGTGTGTCTGTGCGTGCTTGTGTGTGAAATACAGAGAAGTTACCTCAAAGGTTAGACCATACCAGTATGATGTTGTCACACAGACGTTGTGTGTGTGTGTGTGTGTGCGCGTGTGTGTGTGTGTGTGTGTGTGTGTGTGTGTGTGTGTGCGCGCGTGTGTGTGTAATAATTTATGTTGTGGGTCTTGGGTCTGGCTTGGTTCTTAAAGCGTGGTGATGGTATTCTTACAGCTGGGGAGAATTTTCTCCCTCAATTATTTAAATGAGATTCTGCCACAGTATAAACTCATACTTCATCCAGTCTGTGTGTGTGAGTGTGAGTGTCAGTCTGTGTGTGTGTATTTTTAAATCTCACACACTCTCACCGTCTATGTCATCTCTCAAGACACACCCAAATGCATACACACAGAGACACACAGGCACAAAGGAGACATAGGAGAGACAGTAACACTGCTAGATCTCTAGCCTCATCACACACACACACACACACACACAAACACACACAACAGATTTATTAGTGTGAAAGCTAGCGCAAGTGAGAGCAGTAGGATATAAATACCCAGTCAGACCTGAAATCTCACCTCTCTTTAGCACACTGACACACACACACACACAGCCATCCTGCTGGGTGTGTGTGTGTGTGTGTGTGTGTGTGTGTGTGTGTGTGTGTGTCTAATTTTGAGATGGTCAGCCAAAAACACTGGCAAACAAACAAACACAAGCTCCTACCCTCTCGTAGCTTTGGCTGAAGGCAGCATTGTTTCCTCTTATGCTGTCTGCACGAACCCTTTGTTTGCATAAATGCCAGATGAAGAGAGAGAGGGACAGAGAGAGAGAGAGAGAGAGAGAGAGAGAGAGAGAAATGAGGAGAGAGAGATACAGAGATGGAAGGAGAGCTTGAAGGAAAGAGTCCGAATGAAAGATAGAGGGAGAGGAAGATATTACAGTGAGGCAGCTTGAGGGAAAAGGAAAGAGAACAGGAGAGAGAAAGATGAGAATATGGAGAAATGGATGGAGAGAGGGAGGAAGAAAGGTAAAGAGAGGGGGAGAAGAAAAAAGATAAAGACAAAATGAGTATATAGAGGCAAAGATAGAGGGAGGATGAGCGAGAAAGAGAAAGATGAAAGAAAGGGGAAAGATACAGTATGAAGGAGAGCGTATAAAGAAAAGATAGACAGAGAGAAAGGGAGAAAGAGAGAAAGATATGAATGTCTGGTGTCTGCTGGTATCTCTGCCATTCTGCTTTTTCCTCATAGTTTCCCTCCGTCAGGGTCTCAGGAGACTGACACATAATGCCTCCACTAGTTCTTGCTGCTAGTCACACACGTGTGTGTGTGTGTGTGTGTGTGTGTGTGTTTGTGTGTGTGCGTGTGCATGTGCATGCGCGTGCGTGCGTGTGTATGTGTGCCTTCTCAGTTTTTTGTGTATAATTTGACGGACTGACGTTGCCAGTATATACCCTTTATTTTAGGTGTGTGTGACGGACTGACTTTGTCGGCATAATAGTCTTTGTTTAGGTGTGTGTGTGGGAGTAGCAAAGACAGGAGAGAGAGAGAGAGAGAGAATTAGATAGATAGAGAGAGAGAGAGAGAGAGAGAGAGAGAGAGAGAGAGAGAGAGAGAGAGATATGAAGGAGAGAGTATGAAGAAAAGAGGGAGAGAGGGAGATATGAAGGAGAGGGGTGCTGCAGTTGTGTCTGGTGTCTGCTGGTATCTCTGCCATTCTGCATTTTCCTCATAGTTTTCCCTCTGTCAGGGTCTCAGGGAGCGACCCATACTGCCTCCACTAGTGCAGTGTGCGTGCGTGTGTGTGTGTGTGTGTGTGTGTGTGTGTGTGTGTGTGTGTGTGTGTGTGTGTGTGTGCCTTCTCAGTTTTCTGTGTATAATTCGACGGACTGACTTTGCCGGCATATAGTCTTTGTTTAGGTGTGTGTGTGGGAGTGGCAAAGAGAGGGAAAAAGAAACGAGAGAGAGAGAGAGATTGAGATTAGTAACCATCTGTTTCTTTGTTGTGTAAAAAGTGTTATGATGGCAGGGCAATTTGGTGTCTCTTGATTGGTATGTTGTGTGTGCTGTGCACCCACTGTTGGGGAGCTAGTTATTACTAGCTCTGAGGTTGCGTTTGTGTGGGTGTCTGAGGAAAATCATCATGACATTGTGCTGTGTGGATGGTGTGTGTGTGTGTGTGTGTGTGTGTGTGTGTGTGTGTGTGTGTGTGTGTGTGTGTGTGTGAGACATTTGTATCTTCACGATGCGTCACCGTGTTATCATGGAATGCATGCCAGAAGTGAAACACGTGTTTGTGTGAGTGTGAATTTGTATCACCGCGATGTCATGTTGTGCGATGTGTGATAGATGTGTGCGTGTATGTGTGTGTGTGTGTGTGTGTGTGTGTCGTGTATATGCTTTGTGTTACAGTCTGTCTGTCTGTTTGCTTTTGTGTGTGTGTGTGTTTGTGTGCACACACTTGTGTGCGTGTGTGTGTCATCTGTATGCTGTGTGTGAGTGTGTGTCTGTCTGTCTTTGTGTGTGAGCGCAGATTTGTGTTTGTGTGCGTACCCTCTACGTGTGTGTGTGTGTGTGTGTGTGTGTGTGTGTGTGTGTGTGTGTGTGTCTCTGTCTGTGTCTGTGTGTCTCATCTATATATGCTTTGTGTGAGTGCCTGTCTGTCTGATTGTCTGTCTTGTGTGTGTTTGTGTGCGCACACACTGTGTGTGTGTGTGTGTGTGTGTGTGTGTGTGTGTGTGTGTGTGTGTGTGTGTGTGTGTGTGTGAAAGGCCCTTGTTGTTTGTGTGTCAGTGGGGTTGGTATGTGGTGTGTGGGTACCCTCCACTGACGTGTCTGTGATAAACAAACAACACTATTGTCACAGAGTCCTTTACAACGCCTCTCTCTTTTCCCTCTCTTTCTCTCTCTCTCTCTTCTCTCTCTACCCCCCGGCTCTCTCGCTCTCCCCCTCTCTCCCCCTCTCCCCCTCTCTTTTCTATCCCTCTCTCTCTCTCTACCCCTCTCCTCCTTCAGTGCAGTTGTTATGATGGAGGCTACTTTACCACTTTGTCTTATGGCTCAATTACACTGTGCTAGCTGAGTGTGCATAGCTGAAGGACACCTGACTATGAGTGTGTAAGTGTGTGTGTGGGGTGTACAGTAGGGGTGTGTGTAGGGGTGTGTGTGTGTGTGTGTATGTGTGCTGTCACTGATGCATACTAAGGGCGAGAACCACACTGAAGAGCAGCTGGACCTGTGGGAGAGAGGTAAGTGCAACTCACTGCTCAACACTCCACAGCACGACTCAATCTGATTGGCTGGAGGCTATTGACTATTTGCCTGTTTCCTGTTTACTAGTGTGTGTATTAAAGCAACACTAAAGCACGTTTCCTCCTCGGTGGCCCTCCAGGTTGGAAGCAGAATTGTCTTTCTTACATCGCATTCGCACTACAGATCGGCGACCCACTTTTGCAAACTTGCATAGTTTGGTTATAGCCCTTGGAGGGCCGCAAAGCAAATTCAAAAGTGCCATTCACGAGTTGATGAACCACTTAAACGATTTTGGAAACGTTATTTTAAGGTTAAAAACACTACTTAGTGTTACTTAGCTTTAAGCGTTGCCATCAGTGTGGAAATGTTCCCAGGTTCATATGCTTATAGGTTGTGGATAGATGTCTACAGAAAGTTACATTGTGGAAGAATGGAGGTGATTGATTGTTGGTTGCTGTTGGTCATTGTTGCAACCAGACTGGACAATCTGATTTAGGCTAAGTCCTTTTTCAGATGTAAGGATGTAAGATAAAGTAACCTTATTTGTATTGGTTAAAGAAATGAAGAGTTCAGATGCAAAGCCCTCTAAGTTCATTTGCGATGAATTTACAGAAGTATATTTATATAATTTTGGGAAACTTCATCAGTCCACCTCCAATTGGATTTGTTTTGGGCTGATTTGTTTTTACTTGATAATGATATTTTAACAGCAATGTTTTAAAGAAATGACTTGGATATTATTATTAAAACAGCTTAATTTTTGCATATTTCTGGAAATGGACTTTTGCACCTGAACAGTTTAAAGTGTATTTCTAAGCAGTTCCACACAATTAGCTGTCTGTGTCAGTTCTTGCAGACGCTTCATAATCCTAACACTAACCCTAATCCTAATCCTGACTCGTGGTTGGCTATAATCTCACTATCACTGTACAGTCACGCTTTGCCGCTTTGTAGTGCTGTCTGCTGTGTCTACACTGCAACAAGGACTCTGCAGTGTACAGCAAGGCCACAAGGCCAGAATGGCACATCGCTCGACACACATACAGCATACACACACACACACACACACACACACACACACACACACACACACACACACACACACACACACACACACACACACTTTTTCAAATACACACACACACATGCACGCTTGCAAACACACTAACACAGACGCGCGCACACACACACACACACACAAACACATGAACGCACACACGCATACACACTAACACACACAGAGGCACACGCACAAATGTACACACACACACACACACAAATCAATTTAGGGCCCATTCCCCGCCGCAGCCTTGTGACGGCTGGACTGAATGTATTTCCCCCTGCTCCACTGGCTCAGCACAAGACCTCCCCATCCA
>CM050199.1:18000000-18007500 GCA_027475355.1 Coilia nasus
GAGAGAGGGTGAGAGACATGGAGATACAGAGGGAAAGAGAGAGAGGGTGAGAGACATAGAGATTCAGAGGGAGAGAGAGAGAGTGAGAGACATAGAGATTCAGAGGGAGAGAGAAAGAGTGAGAGACAGAGATTCAGAGGGAGAGAGAAAGAGTGAGAGACATAGAGATTCAGAGGGAGAGAGAGAGGGTGAGAGACAGAGATTCAGAGGGAGAGAGAGAGAGTGAGAGACATAGAGATACAGAGGGAGAGAGAAAGAGTGAGAGACAGAGATTCAGAGGGAGAGAGAGGGGGGGTGAGAGACAGAGATTCAGAGGAAAAGAGAAAGAGTGAGAGACATAGAGATTCAGAGGGAGAGAGAGAGGGTGAGAGACATAGAGATACAGAGGGAAAGAGAGAGAGGGTGAGAGACATAGAGATTCAGAGGGAGAGAGAGAGAGTGAGAGACATAGAGATTCAGAGGGAGAGAGAAAGAGTGAGAGACAGAGATTCAGAGGGAGAGAGAAAGAGTGAGAGACATAGAGATTCAGAGGGAGAGAGAGAGGGTGAGAGACATAGAGATTCAGAGGGAGAGAGAGAGAGTGAGAGACATAGAGATACAGAGGGAGAGAGAAAGAGTGAGAGACAGAGATTCAGAGGGAGAGAGAGGGGGGGTGAGAGACAGAGATTCAGAGGAAAAGAGAAAGAGTGAGAGACATAGAGATTCAGAGGGAGAGAGAAAGGGTGAGAGACAGAGATACAGAGGGAGAGAGAGGGTGAGAGACATAGAGATTCAGAGGGAGAGAGAGAGGGTGAGAGACAGAGATACAGAGGGAGAGAGAGGGTGAGAGACATAGAAATTCAGAGGGAGAGAGAAAGGGTGAGAGACAGAGATACAGAGGGAGAGAGAGGGTGAGAGACATAGAGATTCAGAGGGAGAGAGAGAGGGTGAGAGACAGAGATACAGAGGGAGAGAGAGGGTGAGAGACATAGAGATTCAGAGGGAGAGAGAGGGTGAGAGACATAGAGATTCAGAGGGAGAGAGAGGGTGAGAGACATAGATACAGAGGGAGAGAGAAAGTGAAATAAGAGAGGGTGAGAGACAGAGAAATAAACAGGAAAGAGTGCCAGAGCACACAAGAAGTTTAGTGTATATGTATATATAGAGAGAGAGAGAGAGACAAAGGGAGAGAGAAAGAGACGGGGGATGAGAGAAGTGGAAGTTCAGTGTTGTTGGCAAAGGACGAGGCTTAAGGATAGAGTAGGACTTTTGGGAAACTCGGATTTGGACAAGAGTCATAGACAGAGCAGGAGAGAGATGACAGACACAGCATACGAAAATAGAGAAGACCAGTGCATCAGTGCGGGCGAGAGACATAGAGAAAGAGTAGGAGAGAAAGCTAACGATGTGGGAAAAGAGAGCTGTAATGGGGGTGGCTGAGACATATGAAGAGAGGAGCGTTAAGTGGGTCAGAATCATAGCGGAAAAAGCCGGAAAGAGAAATGGGGAAGAGAGAAGTTTATTACAGGCGAGACACACTGGAAAAGATTGCAAAGATGAGGTTTAATGAGGGTGAGAGACGGAGGAATATAGAGGTAGAAATTACATTTATTAGTCCATGGAACAACTGTCACTTGACAGAATATGCAGGGCTAAAAAATCTCAGGCATAGTGTCACATTTAATATTTGCTAGTAGGTAGTCATGATAACTTTGAATCTTTTGGAGACTTTGAAACTGTTGATAATAAATAATAGGTATGGAATTATTTCTTGCTTTACACCCTGAATATGATATAAAAGAGACAAAGGATCTGTCTGCTGGGGTGCCACAGAGCTTGTTGTGTACATCAAAAAAAATTGAATAGTTTTGTACTATAGTTTAGAGGCGACAGACATAGTGAAGGAGTAAGCGAGAGTGAGATGATGGGGTCGTAAAACGGCGCTACTTTAGTAGGCACACGGGCCAGAGACACAGGGAGAGAGCAATTCAAAGCAGGCAAGACATGGCAAAATGAGAAGAGAGAGAAAGATGTGATGAGGTCCTAAAGTGGGTTAGTTTTGTAGATGTATGGGAGAGAGACATAGGAAGAGAGTTTAAAATGGGCGAGAGACATGGGGAGAGAGCAGAAGAGAGAGAGGTGGTTAGGTCCTAAAATGGGGCTACTTTAGCAGGCACACAGGCGAGAGACAGAGGAAGAGAAAAGATTAAAGTGGTCGAGAGACATACCCTGCGTCCGAAACCTTAGTAGGCACTGCGTTCTATGCAGTGCTTACCACTCGACCGTTACAGTAGTAGCTTCTACGTAGCAAACTAGCCAGTAGCAGGCACAATTCGGACGTACTACGACATCGCCATCTTGCCCGTCCTCTGACCCGGATGTTTACATTAACGTCATGATTTTGCCAGCTTGTAGCAAACGGTTAGCTGCATTTTATCAGGTAAACTCAACATTTATGTGCATTTGTGACGTGAACAACTATTTACATGGCTTTTATTTACTGAAGTGCACATTTGTACACTGTCAGACAAGCGACCGGAGTCTCCGCCATCTTAGTTACTTTTTACGAGCGGGAAGTTTTTGGTTCTTCTTCTACGGTTTTCAACCTCCCGGTGACTTCTGGGATAGCGTAGTGTAGTTCGCTTGCACACTGCAAAATATTACCAGAAATAGCAAGCCATCCGGGTACTTTTGGCCCGGCTTCGCCTACTACTGAAAGCTTACTAAGGTATTCGGATGTTCTAGGTCGTGGCTTCCTCATTTTTGGCTACTATGCAGGCGGCTAGTAAGGGTATTCGGATGCAGGGATAGGCTGTGTTCGAAACGGTTGCAAAAGTTGGGATATGACGTTAGCACGTAGCAAGAACGTAAAAACTAGCTGACGTAAGCTAGTTGGCTAACGTTAGTCAGTTGACTGACAGACCGTACATAAATTGTACAATACGCTGTTAATAGTTAAAGTGGTTGGATATTTAGATAGTACATTGTTGATTTCTCATCTAAATTGTAAAAATACAAGCGATACAGTGCCAAACAAATAAGATGTTGATACCAACAGCAATCGTAAGATTCATGTCGGCTGCCATCTTTTTTTCTTTTCACAGTAGTTTGAAAGTTAGCGCACAGAATTCTGGGTAAAAGGGAGCTTGAAGGAATCATCGAAGCTGCCTTCAAAACTGCCTGTCGCGCTGACAATTTGAAGGCAACTGCTGCGACAGGAAATAAGAACTTTAACCGTTTGGAACAGCATTCGATGACTCGCTGCCGCGTTAGGCAACTACTTAGGCAGCGAATTTAGCCGTTTGGAACAGGCTCATAGAGAAACAGGAAGACAGAGAGAGGTGATAAGGTCTTAGAGTGTGTTTGTGTTGTAGGTATATGGGCAAGAGAAAGTGGTCGAGATCTAAAGTGGTCGAGAGACATGAGGAAAGCAGAAGAGAGAGAGAGCGAGACAGGTGTTGGGGTCCTAAAATGGGTTAGTGTTGTAGGTACAGTATATGGGCGAGAGACATAGGGAGAGAAGAAAGAGAGAGAGAGGTGATGGGGTCATGAAGTGGGTTAATTTAGTAGATATCTGTGAGAGCAGCACAGCCGAGAGAGAATAGGAGCTCACCCTTTGATCTAACACACCAGAGAGAGAACACATCTCGTACTGCTGTCAGGGCCTACAGAGGATGATCAATCTCTCTCACACACACACACAGAGGCATACACACACCACATGCACAGACACACACATATACAGACACACATGCATATACACACATACATACACGCAGTATGTTTTTTTTCTGTAACTGAAAAATTCTTGCACACCTCGACAGCTTCTAGAAATGATGAATAGGCTTTGAAAAGTCTTTCAAACACACACACACACACACACACACACACACACACACACACACACACACACACACACATACACACACAGCAGGACAAGTTGTAAAGATGAGTGGGACAGCTGCAGCCCTGAAACAAATGGAGGTGCACTTATGGCGTGTGGAGGCTGCTGTATGTGTGTGTGTGTGTGTGTGTGTGTGTGTGTGTGTGTGTGTGTGTGTGTGTGTGTGTGTGTGTGTGTGTGTGTGTGTGTGTGTGAGTATGTGTGTGTGTGTGTGAGTATGTGTGTGTGGGTGTGTTTGTGTGTGTGTGAAAAAGAGAGCTTGTCAAACTTCTGGGTGTACATGTACGTGTGTGTGTGTGTGTGTGTGTGTGTGTGTGTGTGTGTGTGTGTGTGTGTGTGTGTGTATGTGTGTGTGTGTGTACTGTACATGCATGCAAGAGATGCAGGAGGAAAGAGTTGTAGGCTGGTGAGGGCGTTTTGATTGTCCAAATGCTGCATCAGCAGAAAACTGTAAGTACAGATCCACAGATTGACTTTGAGTGGTGTGTGTGTGTCTGTGAAAGTCAGTCCCATTTGTCATTGTGATCACATAGCACATCACAGCACACAGTGCACACAACGAAATTCAACCTCATCACACACGTGAGCAGGGGGCAGCCATGACAGTGACGCCCAGTCAGTAGTGTGTGGGGACAGTGTCATGCTCAGGACACCTCAGTGGCATTACTGGCGATCTGGGATTCGAACCTGCAATCCTGCAGTCACAGGTCCGATACTTTAACCGCTAGGCCGCCACTGCCCCAGAGATAGATAGATAGATAGATAGATAGATAGATAGATAGATAGATAGATAGATAGATAGATAGATAGATAGATAGATAGATAGATAGATAGATAGATAGATAGATAGATAGATAGATAGATAGATAGATAGATAGATAGATAGATACAGACAGAGAGAGAGAGAGCACGTGAGTGTGTGTGTGTGTGTGTGTGTGTTGGGGGAGGAATCGCATATACTGTGGGGAGAATAAGTATTTCACATATTTTACGCTTTTTTCAGTAAATGCATTTCTAATGAGTAAAATTCACACAAAATTTGCACCAGATCTTGCCATTAATCCAAGTATTGATCTCATACAAAGAAATCAGAACATTTAAGTGTAAAAGTTGAATTATAAGAAGGTGAAAGTGAAATAACACAGGGGATAAGTATTGAACACATTTTATTTAACACTTTGTAGAAAAGCCTTTGTTAGTAATTACAGCTTCTAGATGCCTCCTGAATATAGAGTTCAGTTGCCTGCATTGCTCAGGAGTGATTCTGGCCCATTCTTCCACACAAACCGTCTTACAATCTTCAAGGTTCTGGGGGCCTCTGTCATGAACTCTGATCTTCAATTCTCCGTAGATTTTCAATTGGATTGAAGTTGGATGATTGACCGGGCCATTCTAGCAACTTGATTTTCTTTCCTCGAAACCAATTTATTGTTCCCTTGGCCTCGTGCTCAGGGTCAATGTCTTGTTGAAATGTCCACCCTCTTTTCATTTTCAGCATTCCGGTAGAAGGCAGCAGATTTTTATCGAGAATGTCCCAGGCCGGTGCATTTCTCCATTAATCCCATCTTTAATAATATGAAGTCTGTCAGTACCGTTTGCTGAAAAGCAGCCTCTCGACATGATGCCTTGATCCCCAAACTTAACCGTTGGTATGGTACTCTTGGGGTGGTTGGCAGTGCCATTTCTTCTCCAAACGACATCCAGAAAGCTAAATTTTGGTTTCATCTGATCATACTTTAGCCTTCCAGTAATCCTCTGGCATTCTCCAGATGTTGTTTTGCAAACTTTAAGCGAGCCTCAACATGCTTTTTGTTTAGCAGTGGAGTCTTGCGTGGTGAGCATGCGTGGATGCCATGGCAGTTCAGTGCATTGCTTATGATTTTCTTTGAAACAACAGTACCTACTCATGCAAGGTCTTTCTGAAGTTCTGCCCCGGAGTGGTTCTTGGTTCTTGGAGAACTCCTCTGATTCATTTTTGGACTCCTTGGTCAGAAGACCCTGATCCTGTCCGCTTTATGGTGAAATGATGATCTTTCCATTTTCTGGATAATTGCCACCACAGTGCTCACAGAAACATTCAGAAGTCTGGAAATGTGCCCATAACCAGTGACATCAGAGTGTTTTTCATCAATAAGATCACAAAGGTCTTGGGAGAGCTCTTTGCTTTTAACCATCATGAAATCCTTCCTGTGTGACTCCTGAGTATGTCGTAGGGCACCAATTAGGACTAAACCAGCTGATATTTATTAGCAATTCTAGAATAATAATAATAATAATAACCTTTACTGGTATAGCACAATTCATACATGCAAGACGCAGCTAAAAGTGTTTTACAGTTTGTCAAGAACAACACAGAAGGTAGGGTTTCTCTGTCAATACAGACAGATTTCAGTTTATTTCTTTTCTTTTTGTACCTTTTTATGTTATTATGTGTTCAAAACTTTCTCCCTGTGTCATTTCACTTTATTAGACATAACTCAATGTATGCACTTGAATGTTTAGATGTCTTTGTATGAATGAAATACTTGAGTTGATATTGACATGTGGTGAAAATGTTATGTCAGTAGACACTTTACTGATGATTTTTGATTTGTCAAATATTTATTCTCCAGCTGTGTGTGGATATACTTGTGGGAGTACAAGTGTGTGTGTGTGTGTGTGTGTGTGTGTGTGGGAGAGAGAGTGATTAGTGGTGAGGATGAAGAGTGAGCGGACACTTGGTGCGGGGGTGATTATTTATTCACACACTCGGCTTTAAAAACGTGGCACAGCAGGCAAGTTTCAGGCAAAGTTTTATTTGTGTGTGTGTGTGTGTGTGTGTATACTGTATGTGTGCGTGTGTGTGTGTGTGTATGTTTGTGTTTGTGTGAATGCGCGGGAGTGTGTGTGGGTATTTGTGTGTGTAATAGAGAGAGAGGAGTCTGAGTATAGGGGTGTGATTATTTATCCAAAGGCCGAGCCATGAAAGAGCGTGAATAAAAGTAGCTGTGTGTGCGTATGTGTGGGTTAGGAGTGTTGAAATTAATCATATAATCGATGCATCGTGATGCAGACATGAATGATTAATAATCCCTTCAATTGCAGATCACAATCGATTATAATGTGTTTTCTTTTGAATTATACTGTGCTGTTTGTACTTTTTATTTCATTTTTTTTTTTATTTGCCATGAATGTAACTGACTGCTTGTGTTTGTTGATAAAATCAAAGCCATGTGAAGTAATGATGTGAAAATTGATGTGAAGAATCGAGATGCATCGAGATATCGAATCGGATCAAATCGCTAGCTTAATAATCGTAATCGAATCGTAAGATGAGTGAAGGTTCACACCTCTAGTGTGCGTGTGTGTGTAGGCTAGAATCTTTAAAGGAAAAGTGGTACTAGTATGGAGTATGATGGAGTGTGTGGTGTGTGTGGTGTATCGCCAGTGTGTGTGTGGTATGTGTGGTGTATCACCAGTGTGTGTGTGGTGTGTGTGGTGTATCGCCAGTGTGTGTGTGGTGTCTGTGGTGTATCGCCAGTGTGTGTGTGGTATGTGTGGTGTATCGCCAGTGTGTGTGTGGTGTATCGCCAGTGTGTGTGTGGTATGTGTGGTGTATCGCCTGTGTGTGTGTGTGT
>CM050199.1:18017500-18020000 GCA_027475355.1 Coilia nasus
CTCTGCTGTCCTTGCTTGCCCTGAGTTCTCAAACTGCTCCTGTGTGTGTGTGTGTGTGTGTGTGTGTGTGTGTGTGTGTGTGTGTGTGTGTGTGTGTGTGCGTGCGTGCGTGCGTGCGTGCGTGCGTGCGTGCGTGCGTGCGTGCGTGCGTGCGTGCGTGCGTGCGTGCGTGTGTGTGTGTTTTGTGTGTGTGAGTGTGTGTGAGAGAGAAAAAGAGAGAGAGAGAGTGCCCTGAGTACATGCCACTGGATGCATATGTGCCTCAAACTGTTCCTGTGTGTGTGTGAATGGAATGTGTCACCATGTATATTTATTTGTTTGTCCGTCTCCATTTATGTGTGTGTAGTTGAACACGAGAACATTCAAGTATGCTTGTTCATTTGTGTTTCTACTGTGTGTGTGTGTGTGTGTGTGCGCGCACACACTTGTCTCTATGCGCGTGTGTGTGTGTGTGTGTGTGTGTGTGTGTGTGTGTGTGTGTGTGTGTGTGTGTGTGTGTGTGTGAGAGAGAGAGAGAGAGAGAGAGACACACACAATACTCACTGAATACTGACAATACTCACTGAATTCATATTTAGCCCAAACTGCTTACCTGTGTGTGTGTGTTTGTGTGTGTGAGAGAGAGAGAAAGACAAAGAGAGATATGCAGTTTGACCTCCTCTACTGCTGGGTTCTGACTGGAGGTTTTTCCAGAGCATAGAAATAAAAGAGGCTTCAGGGTTACATGTGGCACACAGAAACAACCTTTTTCCTCTTAGCCTAACATTGACGTCTTCCCCTTTTCTGTTTGTTTTGTCAGTGAGCTGAAGAAAAATGACCATTGTGTCCATTATTATGTTATTATGTTATGAACTAATCTCTCTCTCCCTCTCTCTTCCTCTTTCTCTCCCTCTCTGTCCCTCTTTCTCTCTCTCTCTCTCTCTCTCCTGCTTTCTCTATCTCTCTCTGCCTTTATCTCTCCCCCTCTCTCCTGTTTTCTCTCTTCCTCTGTCTCCCTCTCTTTCTGCCTTCATCTATCTCTCCCCCCTTGCCCCCTTCTCTGTCTCTCTCTCTGTCTGTCTGTCTCTCCCCCTCTCTCTCGCTTTCTCTCTTTTTCTCTGTCCCTCTCTTTATCTCTCTCTCTCTCTCTCTCTCTCTCTCTCTCTCTCTCTCTCTCTCTCTCTCCCTCTGTCGCAGGGAAAGGAGGGAGCGACGGTGGAGCCGTGGGAGGATGCAAACTTCCACCTGTATAAAGTCATCGACCGCTTCGGCTTCCTGCAGTATGTCACTTAAGCTCATTCCACCCTCTTTCTGTAGCACCAGTGTCAGTAGTATTTCCATAGCCCCAGTGTCAGTAGTATTTCCATAGCACCAGTGTCAGTAGTATTTCCATAGCACCAGTGTCAGTAGTATTTCCGTAGCACCAGTGTCAGTAGTATTTCCATAGCACCAGTGTCAGTAGTATTTCCATAGCACCAGTGTCAGTAGTATTTCCATAGCACCAGTGTCAGTAGTATTTCCGTAGCACCAGTGTCAGTAGTATTTCCATAGCACCAGTCACAGCTGCTAGTGTCATCAGGTGCTTTATGGAGCTCTGACCCTCAGAGTACGTACTAAGACAACAAACAAAAAGAAAGAAAGAAAAAGTTTGCTCGGTTATGGACTGTTTTGTCCTTTTTTCTGCCATCAGGTTCAATTAAAAAAAATCTCTATGTGGAATGACACAGCTGAGAATAAGATTCACTGCTAAGAGTGTTTTTTTTTTTTTTTTTTGCTTTTTTTTAAAGCAACATTAAGTAGTTTTCGTCTTCGGTTGCCCTACAGGTTGGAAGCAGAATTGTGTCTCATTGGAAGATACAAAGAGATGGCCCACGCCTCCAAACTTACTTAGTGTGATTATATGGAGGGCGGCAAAGGGAATTCAGAAGTGCCTTTCACCCTGTTGCAAGTTGATAAACCACTGAAACGATTTTGGAAACATTATTTTTTGAGGTTGAAAAAACTACTTAGCGTTGCTTTAAAGTGAGGCACAAGCAGCAAAAAATACAAAATCCTCCTAAAAACGTGGGGCACTCAAGGTTAAAATCTGTTCATCTTTTAGAGTCACATTTTTTTTTTCTAACAGTCGTTGCTCACTCACAGTTCAGTTCCAAATATCAACAGAAAAAAATATACAGGACTGCATGTAACTAAGCAACAAGAAAAAGAACCTCGAAATCTTCAGCAAGCATTTTAATTGCATATTTTAACTTTCTGGAGGAGAACAATAACTGACAGTCTGAATGCACAGCAAACACAGCCAACAAATGAGATTGACAAAGAGACATTTCTTTTCAGAGTGAGTCGGTGATTCACAGCAACAAGACAAGCAGCTAGTTACATTGCAAGCTAGGCGGGCCCAAAATGGTTGAGAGGTCTATTGATTGGGCGATGCAACATGGCAATTTCCAATGAGTGTAAAGACAGCAGGAACGTTTAGAACAATCTGTGTTACCAGTGGCTCCTAAACCTAATTTGAATT
>CM050199.1:18025000-18027500 GCA_027475355.1 Coilia nasus
CAGGAGCCAAGATGGCCGACGAGTGATGCTCCTTTGTGTATGTTGTTGTCTGTGTTGTCTATGCAGTGTGGCCTGAGTGTTTCTCATGCAGTTTCCCTTTGCCAGTGCTAGGGCTGGACGATTAATTGATCGATTGCAAATCGAGATTGTGATCAAATTCAGGTCAATCACGATGATCAGCCCTGGACATATTTAAAGCAACACTAAGTAGTTTTTTCAACCTTACAATTATGTTTCCAAAATTGTTTCAGTGGTTCATCAACTTGTAACTGGGTGAAAGGCACTTCTAAATTCGCTTTGCTGCCCTCCATGGGCTATAACTGGACTACTTAAGTCTTGAGGAGCGGGCTGTCTCTCTGTAGTTCTCTATGTGAGACAATTCTGCTTTCAACCTGTAGGGCGACCGAAGACGGAAACTACTAAGTGTTTTAATCAAGCTTTGATCAATCACATGGCAGTCCCCAGAAGCTGGTGTCATTTTGAGACAAAAAACACGATTTCACAATGTCAGTTGTGTGCCGATGGTTTGGTTATAGCCAAGGTGACTTGGAGCAAGTAAAACTGGTATGTGAGACATGTCAGTGCCTTAAAAAACAGGTTTCAATCCAGCTGCTTTAAAATTGTCAGCATCAGGAGAAAGGATGACATGACATGAAAAAATATATCATGATCATTTTTTTTGTTGCCATATTGCCCAGACCTTGACAGTGCTGAAAGGCAGCATTTTGGCTGCAACTGGCCGACACTGGGAGCCAAGATGGTGGATGAATGATGCTTCTGTGTCCTTGCAGTCTGTGCAGTGTGTGGCATGGTCATTTGCCGTGCCGTTTAACAGGGCCAAGGCACATAGCCCGCAACTGGCTGGCTCTGGGAGCCAAAATGGTGGTGGAGTAATGCCAGTGTGAGGAGTGGTGTGGAGTTTGTTGTTTCTCTGGTGATGTGAGGAGTGGTGTGGAGTGTGTTGTTTCTATGGCGATGTAAGGAGTGAGGCTAGGGGAGCTAATGGAGTGCTGCCTGCCCAGAATGCCCCAGCATATTTGTTTAGTTAATGAGTCCACTTCCTGTTTAGGAGCATACTTTCCATTTTTTTAACACACACATACACACAGTCATGGATATGTGCACATAACGCATTCACTCAGGATACTGGTACAGTTCCTGAACACACATACACACACACACACACACACACACACACACACACACACACACACACACACACACATGCACACACACACACATACACATACACACACAGGGCACAGCAGAAAGCTTCTGAATAAAACATAGAGAAAAGGAGATGGATTTATTTTGTACAGGATGGTTCTACTGTATGTAATACAGCATGACATGTACATGAGATGTCTTTTCATTGGCTTGCAGTAGTAACATTATGTGTGTGTGTGTGTGTGTGTGTGTGTGTGTGTGTGTGTGTGTGTGTGTGTGTGTGTGTGTGTGTGTGTGTTTTCTCCTTAGTGAGAACGAACTACCATCACACGATTCAGTGGAAGAGAAGGTAAGATTTTCTATACTGTGTGTGCATATGTGGGCATGTATGTATGTGCACGTTGGACAAAGTGTTACCAGTGCATTGGCATGTGAATGTGTGTGTGTGTGGGAAGGGGGTGGGGGTGTATGTGTCTTTGTCTGAGAACTAGAAAGAGCACGTCTGATTCATTAGTGTTATCTTCTGTCCTTGTTGCGGAAATCTCTAATGATTTTCACTCAGGGTCGAATGATCTGCACTCTCCACAGAAACAGGCACGCATACAGATAGGCAGACAGACAGATATACATACACACACACACAGGCTCACACACACACACACACACACACACACACATGCACACAGACACAATGAACCCATTTACATCCAGCGGTCTGCTACAGAGAGAATCTTTATGGGCTATCAGCACCAGCGCCAGCAGGGATTGTTCATTCCCCGAGTGGACACTTATGACCATAAAAGACACTCACACACACGCACACACACACATGTAGCACAGTAGAAGCAGTCTCATTCAATTAGCATAGTGTACAGCTTCCGGGAAGTACTTGTGGTGATCGAGTGTGTTCTGGCCTGAACACTGTACAGCCCTTTGGAAAGAACATGTGGTATAAACTGTGCCTTGTTTATCCAACAAACACGCACGCGCACACACACACACACACACACACACACACACACACACACACACACACACACACACACACACACACACACACACACACACACGCACACTGGCCCCTACACGGTACAGCTCTTTGGAAAGTTCCAAATGTTGGATAAACTTCACCGTGTTTATTTGAGAACTGATCCAAGGGCTCAGACACACTGCTGTATTGTAGTATTGGCCATTTGCATGGCTGATTCAGAGTTATTACTGTCTGGTTGTTGTGGTCCTTTCAGAGTAATTCATTACTATAGGCAGCTGATATGTCACAGCTAAAGCTAAAGTTACGTCCTAAGCCTGCAGTTTGCAGTGTCGTGCCAAGTGT
>CM050199.1:18032500-18035000 GCA_027475355.1 Coilia nasus
TATCTTGTGTTTTTGGCAAATAACCTGTAGGTCTTCAGGCCAATAAGACACGACGGTGACAGTTTTTCTTTTTTATACAAGTACCAAGAATGTAAGTAGCCTTATTTTTTATGAACCTCAGGGGAAAAGTTCTTTGTTGTCACATTTGTCGGAATTGTGTGCCTCGTTTTATTTAACGTTACAGTTTCATGCACTTCAGGCTTGCACTGGTTTGTTTATTTAAAGTTTCATGTCAGGGAAAAGTGTCATGTTTAGGCCTACCTCACTACAGCTCGCTCGGAGCATTCCAGGTTTAAAAAAAAACGTGCGCAGAGAGCGTGAGGGTGCGGGCGAGAGAGAAAGAGTGTGTGAGAGTGAGCGTGCGGTTTTGGCAAATATTTTTTTGATTTACTTGTTTTGTGTAGGTAATGCATTCTTAAATATGTTTAAATAAACTACCTATACAAGTAGTTATGTCTCTTTGTATTAATTTGTCCTGTTATTGACGTAATGCGCGTCATTGACAAAATGCGCAACCTGTTGTTCGAATAGTTCGAATATTCGTGTTTTATTTGGAGCGAATATTCGAAAATCATTTTTGAGCAATGTTGACAGCCCTAGTATGTATGTGAGACAAGTGAAAGGTGTGTGTGTGTGTGTGTGTGTGTGTGTGTGTGTGTGTGTGTGTGTGTGTGTGTGTGTGTGTGTGTGTGTGTGTGGGTGGGTGTGTGTGTGTGTGTGTGTGTGTGTCATGTCTAAGTGAATGTTGTTGATGTGTGTATGTGCAGCTGATCCGCCGCATCTATAGAGGCGTATATGTATATATGTGAGACGTGTGTAAGGTGTGTGTGCGTGTGTGTGTGTGTTTATGTGTGTCTCATGTCTAAGTGAATGTTGTTGATGTGTGTATGTGCAGCTGGTCCGGTGCATCTATAGAGGTGTATGTGTATGTATGTGAGACGTGTGTAAGGTGTGTGTGCGTGTGTGTGTGTGTTTATGTGTGTCTCATGTCTAAGTGAATGTTGTTGATGTGTGTATGTGCAGCTGGTCCGGTGCATCTATAGAGGTGTATGTGTATGTATGTGAGACGAGTGTAAGGTCTGTGTGTGTGTGTGTGTGTGTGTGTGGTGTGTAAGTGTGTGTTCTGGGTGTTTCTATACAGCTGATCCGCCGTGTCTATAAGGGCATTCCCCTGCAGCTCCGTGGGGAGGTCTGGGGTCTGCTGCTCGACATCCCCAAAATCAAGGAGGAGAAGAAGGACTTCTATGAGGTAAGACACACACACACACACATAGTACACACACACATACACACATATTCATAAATAAACACACATATTACCACCATTTTATAAAAATAAACGCCATCTCAACTATAAATTACCCCCCCCGGCATCACAAACTGACACACACATTTGCAAGTGCAGAGAGGTGCATTTGCAGAGACAAAACGGGCCTGCTGTTCTATCAATGCCAGCATACACATTATCACCCACAGACACTTTGGCATGCACATGTGATACACACACACATACACACACACACACACACACACACACACACACACGTGTCCCCCAGAAACTCACAACAGTTTAAAGCACACACTCTAAATTCTTTAACAGGTGAAACACATACACACACACATCTACCATGTGCACAAATATGCCAAAGAAGCACACACACACACACACACACACACACACACACACACACACTTGTCCCCCAGAAACTCACAACAGTTTAATGCACACACTCTAAATTCTTTAACAGGTGAAACACATACACACACACATTTACCATGTGCACAAATATGCCAAAGAACACACACACACACACACACACACACACACACAGACACACACAGACACACACACACACACACACACACACACACACACACACACACACACATTAACAGGTGCATAACAACACACCTGCAGTCACAGCCACTTACACTCTTGCACAGAGTAACAGATGCACAATCTTAACTCCACAAACACACACACACACATACTACAACTCACTACAAAGACACACACGGCATTTTTACTGTCTGATGCACACATTTCTGCATTCTGCAGCCTCCTTCCAAGCACACACACACACACACTCACATACATACATATAAGCACATTGATGATCGTACACACGAACACACAGGCACCTCAAGACACAACAATACACCTGCAGCCAATTACACACATGCACAGATGCCCCCTGACACATGGTCACACACACACACACACACACACACACACACACACACACACACACACACACACACACATACAGGCACGATTATGATCTTATGCACACATATACATGCAGAAGAACACACACACATCAACACATGCACAGCAATACACCTGCAGCCAATTACACACATGCACAGATGCCCCCTGACACCTGGTCATAGATGCACACACACACACACACACACACATACACACACACACATACAGGCACGTTTATGATCTTATGCACACATATATATGCAGAAGAACACACACTCATCAACACAT
>CM050199.1:18042500-18147500 GCA_027475355.1 Coilia nasus
AGGTATACACACACACACACACACACACACACACACACATTCCCTGTGTCTTTCTCTTACTCTTGCACACGTACACATATAAATACACCACCACACACACACACACACTCTTGTTGCACACATACACACATTTATACATGGATACATAGGTGCACACACACACACACTCTTGTTGCACACATACACACATTTATACATGGATACATAGGTATACACACACACACACACACTCTTGTTGCTCTCCTTCGCTGCTTGCTGCTTGTCAGAGTTTTGCTCTCTAATCGTCCTTGCTCACTCTGCCTTCTCTCTTCTTCCCCTCCCTGGATCGTTGACAAGCTGCCTACAAAAGTGTGTGTGTGAGTGGCACACACTACCCCTCCTACAAAAACAACCGGTGGGCAAACACGCAAACCCCCTACCTCCCTTTTTACCCCCCGCCACCCCCCACCCCACCTCTGTCACCGCCTCTTCGCCTGTCAATCAGTCAGTTGATCAACCAATCATCTTGTCCTGCGTCACACCAAACACCACTGTGTAGTGTCTGTCTGTCTGACCAGCAGTTGCCACGGCGACAAAGAAAAACTCTGTTTACTGTAAAGTTCTGTATGTCACTGGCCTTCACTGGACGCTATGGGAGCGTTATTAGCTTAGCATTGGACCTACATTAATAAGTCAACAGTTAAGTGCTAGTGCTAACGGCTACCTGCCAGTGAGATTGGGCTCTGCAGTAGGTAAGGCTTACTACCAAATACCTTATAAGAGGTGTTCTTGATTGAACATCTACATGCTAGGCCTAAAGGGTGTGAATTCAAGTCTGTTGATGTGTGGGCTCAGGTCCTGTGAATTGTGGGTACAAGGACTGTCCTTTTAAATTACTGTTTTGTTTTATTTTTTTCTTACATAAATGTCCATTTCAAGACTGGGCGTAGTGTTGCCTCTTACAGTAAGAGAAAAAATGCACATTTGCTACTGAGTTGCCGGAACCCTAGCTAAGACAGAGTATGCAGTAATGGTTTAAACTGACCAAGTAATGTAAGAATAATGACCAAGATACGATACTAGGCTGACAGTTTGTGGAGAGTTATCAGTGGTCTCAGCTCCTAATAAAAATGGAACAAACATATGTAGCATGTGTATGTAGCCCAACACTAACCTAGGCCAGCCCATACTGCCTGTGACGCTGCATAGAATTTCGTGTTCAAGTCAGTCTGGCCAACCAGCCTATTTCCGGCTGTTCATTAGTGAACCAATGAAAAACTAGCTTACGCATATGTCATCAGAATCAGTGGTCTGATTGGTTGTAGCTCTGTTGAGTAGAGTATTCAGGGGCATTTGATAGACGCCCATTGATCCCGCCTCTGAGAACTTCCTGTCTATGGGATCTTTGCCAGACCAAACATAGTGAACATAAAGTGTTGTAAACCAGTCATAAAGCCTTATAATGTTTCACGTAAGTCAACATATGTATTTTTATGCAGTTGAACTTATAAAGCATTGTGATGTTACTTTGTAAGTGCTTACATCTTGGGTTGTCAGAATGTGTTATGATTTACATGTTGATAATGGCAATAATGAAATTTTTGTTTTGTTCAATGGCAACTTATCCCAACAATTATACGGCTGTATGAATGGTTTATAACCCCTGTATGATTTTAGTATTAACAGCAATAATGTAATAATTGATACTGTGTTTAGATCAAGTGTTACTGGGAAGTTTTGCTCACAGCTAAGCACTTTGCTCTCTAGCTACCCTTTCACATGGAACTAGCAAACATGCCCACTGTTGTCTCTAACTGTGAATCCTAGAGGAGAAATGACGAGGGTAAGATAAGGTATTTTTTATGGATGGCCCAGTCTTTTCTATATGCGAGTTGACCCCATAGGTCCACATGACAGTGCTTCTCAGGCAATGACCTGCGGCATTTAGAAGGTTCTGGCGATAACGAGGACCGCAGGGACACCTCGTCGGCTCCTTGGAGACAAGCACATGCTTTTGCCTCAGCAGATGTGGCAAAGTTTGCCTTCAGAGAGTCACAGAAACTGTGTGTGTGCGTGTGTGTGTGTGTGTGCGTGTGTGTGTGTACGTGTGTGTGTGTGTTTGTGTGTGTGTCTCAGGTCAGTTCTCCAGGGAGCCATTTTGGCTTTCCTGTTCCTTGTAGAAAGCAGACGGTTTGGTAACACATTAATTGGACTAAGACTGTGTGTTTGTGAGGGGAGGGATGTGATCCATCAATTGGTGAGAGATTAGATGACTCTGAAACAGGTTCTGGCCAGTGTTTGGTTCAGATCTGGCTTCTGAATAACTGAAGAACTATCTGAACCTGAACTGTCTGAACCCAAACTATTTGAAGAACTATCTGAACCTGAACTTTTACTCCTCTGCTGAGGTATAAGAGTGAGCTTGAGAGGAACTGTGTTTTGTCAAGTTGTTTCTCTAATTATCTTCCAAAAGAGTATGTACTTGTTCTGTATCCGTGCTTTTAGGAATGTGTTAATCAGCTCTATTCAACTTGGGTCACACTCAGCTTGACAGATGTGACAGGTGAAATAATAATTATACAGTTTCAGTGTAAAACTTTATAGGTGATATTTATAAAACGGTACGGAGTTCAGACCAAGGACACACAAATGTGAGATTTCAGTGGACTGTGTTAGTGTTTTTGTGTGTGTCTGTGAGTGTGCACCTGCTTCTGTGTGCATATAAGGGCATAGGCTTTTGTATGTGTGTGTGCGCATATTAGTGTAAAGGCCTGTGTGTGTGTGTGTATGTGTTTGTGTGTGTGCATGCGCTGCTGAGTCTGACACATCCGCAGGATAATTAGGGATAAATAATAAGTGTTATTCTTTGATGAGAGAAGTGGCCCAGGAAGACTCTATTTCAGGCTGACGGGATAATTAGTCCCGCTGCTTCCTGCTCCCCGGGAGACTGCCAGCTGCACGCCGGCTACCCCATTTTAAAAGGCCAACCCAACTAATTGTAGCTTAGCCAGCGGCTGCTACTAACACCAGCTACCCCATTGAAAAGCCTTACCTAGCTATTCTTAGCTAAGCTTAGCCGCTTCACCAACAGCACCAGCTACAACCACTAGCCCAAATTTAGCCTAGCCTAGCCAACTGTGCTAACATCAGTTAACCTACTTGAATATCTTCATAAAAGTGTTTATGATGTGCTAGCAACACGCTAGTTACCAGAATGCCTAGTTTAGCATAGTTGCTAATGCTAAACCTTGCATTGGAGAGGATACCTTACCAATGCCCAATGTATTATGTTGAAAGTACAACTACGATGTTTTGCAAGCATCCCATGTTCCAGTTTAGGACTGTAGGCTACTTGTCTGCCAGCTTATCGTCATCTCTACAATTTCACCAGCAGTTATGATGATATAATTATTTCCAAGGTAGCTGCATTTAAAACCTCACGTACTGGTACTCACTGCAAACAGGATGCTGAATATATGAGAGTGACTATGGATTGAGTGTGTGGGCACTCTATCTCTCTTTCTCTTACTCTTTCTCTCTCTCTGTATATATAACTGTGTGTGTGTGTGTGTGTGTGTGTCTGTGTCTGTGTGTTTACATGGGAACAACATCTCACCTTCCCTGACCCATGGCACTCTGCAAACAGTAGTCACTTCCTGTTTGATTCAGCACTTCCTTTTGTTGGCAGGTCTGTGTGTGTTGTGTGTGTGTATGGTTGGTTACAGTATGTGGGTGTGCATGTGGGAACTGATTTCACTTTTTTATGTGTGTTGTGAGGGGGTCATTACTGTGTGTGTGTGTGTGTGTGTGTGTGTGTGTGTGTGTGTGTGTGTGTGTGTGTGTGTGTGTGTGTGTGTGTGTGTGTGTGTGTGCGTGCACACACACCACTTGACGGCTTGCCCTGACACCGTGCGTCACCATTGTTTTCATCCGTGTCGTTTCCTGACGTGTCACCTGTATTTTCTCTGTTGGTCACTTCTGAATCCTGCCTCTCGCTCTTCATGTGTGTCCACTGTGTTTCAGTAAATGTTTGTGTGACTCTTGTTACTGTGCTACACATGTCGTTGAAAATGTATATGTAGATTTTTTGACATCAAATAATATCCATACTTTATACTAAAGTGTTATGAGATGCAGTACCTGATTAAATGCTGAATTATTTGAATAAAAACACTGATATTTTCAAATGGAAAAGCAGTAGTTTAAACTTCTGAGTGTTACCTTTGCTGACAGTTCTCACTTCTCTAGTCTCGCTGCAGTAAGCAAAATGGGCAAAATTTCTGAAGGGTGTTCAACCTTCTTTTGTGATAACATCTAAGTAAGGGTATTAAAAATGCTCTCAAAAGAGTGCTTTATGCTAATTTATTAGGAGCACATGATGGAAGTGTTTTGGCACGAGGCCATCTCCTCCATATTCAGAGGACGCTGGAGGTGGGCTGAAACACATCCATCTCAGGCTTTTAATACACACATTAGTATAAATCATACTTTTGAGAGTTAATTTGGTATTTTACTACAAGTTTTTCCTTTTCTGCACAACGAAACAGTGGTGATAAGTCCAGCTGACAAACGATAATCGCCACCCATTTAGTTGTCCGTGTTTACCTTTGGCTAATGGCACAATGATAAAGCGTCCAGAAGAGTCACTTGCTCTACAGACTCTAATTCTCATGTATAAGCCATACCTGTGCACTGTTACCATTTGCATTACGACCCTTTGCACTATGACCTTTCAGCGTATGTACACTGTAGTCAAGTGAGTACAGGTTGAAGCCCACCCTGCTGTTGATATATTGGTAGTATATTCAGAATTTTTCTATAGAAATGTTGTAATTCATAAAGTTTATGAATTGTACCATGTTCCTTATTATATATGGTTTAGAAGAACGTTCTAAAGGAGCTTTGTAAAGGAAGGAAGGAGTTCATTATGCAGAGTGGACCAAAAGTAGGCTTACACTTAGTAGGTGTGTTCTTAACAATTTTTGAAAACATCATGACAAAAACAACTAAAACAAAAACACACATACACACTTAATGAACGCTAAGTACACTCACACTGAGCCTACTCACGCTAAGCCTACTCCCACCCATTTTGAATTTGGTAATACCCACAAATACACCCAGATGCAGGGACACAGTGTGTGTGAGAGAGAGCGAGAAAGGAATAGAGAGCAGACTTCAAGTTTCATGAAGTTTCCATTCTCTTTAGAACTTCAATTCCACAGTGCATCCATTCGTACTGCGAACTGGCAGGCCCCCCTTAGGTGCCTAAACATTTTGCCCGTCATTTAATCACAGCAGATGATTAACATCTCAATGCTGCTTGAGTAATCACCTGATAATTGAATTGGATAATTTGGTGATGAATTTTAAACACCTTATTGTTGCGCTATTAGCCAAGTCAGACCTGTCTTACGGAAAATCACCCTTCAGAAATATGGCCCAGTGACTTCATTATGTTGCTGTAATGACTTTGTTAGAAACTCGATGCGTGCAATTTTACCTCATTTTATACCCTTGTTTAGTCTGGTGTAAAAAAACATTGCGTAAAATATTGTTTAAGATCCCTTTTAATGATTTATGAATATGTTTTAGGCATAAGTCTGTGTTTTTTATCTTATATGCTCTCTGTGATGTTATATTCAGCATTTGTGTGTGTAACTTTATTGTTTCACTGCTCGTTTCTCTTCTTGTTAATGCTGCCTATCCTCATTTCCACTGTGTTCTCTCCCTCTCTCTCTCTCTCTCTCTCTCTCTCTCTCTCTCTGATTCTCTCTCTCTCCTGCTTGTTCATTTTCTCTCTCACTGCCTTCTTTCTCTCTCTTTCTGTCTGGTTGGAACTCTCTGTCCCTGTGGATAGAAAGTTGTTCGTTACCCCTGCCATGCTCTTGTGTCTTTGACTGATCATTCGTGTCTGTCCGAGTGTCTGTAAGTGCACTGCGTTCACCATGTCAGGTGACGACATGACATGAACTCTGATTGGCTCCTCTTGTGTCTGTGTCCCTCTCTCCCTTGTTCAGGTAAAGAGGAGGAGTTTCCCAAGAAGCCTCTGGGGCAGCTTCCTCCCGAGCCGCTGACCAATCACATGGCTAACGGTCAGACGCTGGGCGGACAGACAGTGGATGGGCCGGCCTCACGTGGGCCCAGCCCAGCCCATCAGAACGTGATCTTAACAGCGGAGGCGGGGCTGGCTTCCGGCCCCTCCCCCGAGCATCCGAAAGACAGTCGGCCCCCAAGTCGGGCCAGGCGGGACTCTCTGGACAAGCTCGTCCGCCTCGCCAAGGGCAGCGGTGGGCGCAACCGTGGCTCTGGCGGAACTGCCGACATGGAGTCCCGCAAGCACCAGCCCTCGGCCCCCTCCGAAAGGGGCCAGTCCCCGGCCCCCACCCCTCCAAACGCCACCAGCACCCCTGACTGGGGTCCCAACAAATCCCCAGGGGCTGCCCCAGGGCAGCAGCAGCAGCGGCACCACGCGGCCGCGAACCACAACTCCAACGCGGGGTCCAGCACTCGCCCCGAACGGCCCTTCACGCCCCGCTGGGTCAAGCCCTCCGAGACCAAGCTGGAGGCGGCTAAAGCGGCCGCGCTGCGAGAAAGCCAGCTGAGCGTCTCCGGCGGCTCGCCAGTGCCCCCCGTTACCCCGACGACGCCCTCTGACCCTGGCCAGGGTGTGGGACGCAGGCCGCGCTCTCAGGGCTTCGTGCCGGGCTCCAACCGCGCGTCCAATGCTTCGCAGTACGACAACGTCCCGGGGCCCGACGGTCTGCCCGTCATGGAGGTCATCGAGCTGGAGCGGCCCCCGACTCGACCCCCCTTCGCCACCCCTCCTCTGGGAAACGTGCGGCAGGGCAGCCCAACGAGGCCCCCTAGTGGCGGCTTCAGCAGCAGCAGCGGTGGCGGCCCCCTGCGTCCGCCCAAGCAGAACATGGCCTCCAACTCCCGTGTGACAGCGCCGCACTTTTACCCCCCGTCCACCAGTGGGCAGCACTCTCCGGGGCGGGCCACAGGGGTGCCGCTGTTCGTGCCCTACGGCCTGGACGCCAGGCCCCCCGATGAGAGGCACGGAGGCTACGGGCTCAGCTACGGCGAGGGGCGGCCCTACGCCACCACCCAGCGCCAGCCTCACAGCAACCGCGCCTCTCCTGAGAAGGCACTCATGAACAACACCTACGCCACCTACCGCCGCCAACCCAACCCCACCCCCACCCCCACCCACCACCTCCCTCTCCACCACCAGCCCCCTTCCCTCTCTGTCGCGCCCCTCGACGCGCAGATGGACAGCAGTACCGGCGGCGGCCATTTTGTTGACTACCCACCTCAGCGCCAGCACAGCACACCCTACCAGCCTATGGACTACCAGCCCCTGGACTACCGCTTCGAGGCCCGCAGGAGGCCGCTGGACGACGTCGGCGCCTCGTACCCGGCCGAGGTTAGGGCGGCCTGGGGGGGACGGGAGGAAGGGGGCGGGTTGCCCCCCCGCTCCCCCGGAGGCCTGCCACGCTCGCCCAGCTTCCAGAAGGCGCAGATGTCGCCTGTCCACCAGGAGTTCATCTTCCCGCCGCTGACGGACTCGGACGTGGTGCTGGGGAGCGTGTACAGGGGAGGGGGGGGCTATCACCACCACCACCACTACCCCCCCTCCACGCACCACCAGGAGCAGCTGCCGCAGGTGGGCGGCAGCAGGCAACAGCTCCCCCACCTGTTCGGAGGTGCACACTACAGCCAAGCGCAAGAGGCCTTTGCCATGCAGGAGTCTATGTTACTGTAAAGGGGCCTCAGAGATGAATGGGGTGGGGGGCCGAGGAAGGGGAAGGAGAAGAGAGGAGAGAGTAAAGCAAGGTGGAGAGAGAGAAAAAGTGTTGACACTTTAAGTGCGGAAAAACAGAAAGCAATAGAGCAATGTCAAAGCAGAGGCAAAGTGTTTTTCTTGTACTGTTTTGAGGTTTGTTTTGATGTTTTTGTCTGTCTATCTGTCTGTCTATCTGTTTGTCTATCTGTT
Source organism: Coilia nasus (assembly GCA_027475355.1). NCBI lineage: Eukaryota > Metazoa > Chordata > Actinopteri > Clupeiformes > Engraulidae > Coilia > Coilia nasus. Next base: position 18,050,479 of record CM050199.1, read on the forward strand.
TGTCTATCTGTTTGTTTGTTTGTTTGTTTGTTTGTTTGTGTGACAGACTGACTGTAATCCCCGTAGGAGCTGTGCTGTGGCAGAGGTCTATGGTAGCCTCAGGCATTTTTACTGATAAACTCACATTTGCGAGGAAAACAAAAATATCTGACTGACTGAAAAGATTTTCTTTTAATTTTCTTTTTTTTTGTTGTTGTTGTTCAAATAATCATTAACACAGATTGTTGGCTATAAATCTTTGTGATTTAAAAAGTGTACAGAAAAGAAAACATATTTTGTTTGTTTATATAGCTGAGTTATTTAAACTACTTTATGGAAACTGGCAGAAGAAAAAACTCTTCTGGAAAGAATGAAACTCAGTGATTTTTTGTTTGTCTGTTCTTGTTTGTATGATTTCCTTCTGTCCATCTTTTTTTAATGAGTTAGATTCCTGAGATATATTACCCTAGAGAAGGTCAATTTATTCTACAATGCTTGTGAATATCATATTTTTGGAGCGCGAGAGAGAAACAATTTAAGAGAATATATGTTTGCATTTCTAGGAGTCATTCAAAGCAGTGAATGAGACATCACTGTGTATATTTCATTTCTAGGCACCTCCGAAGGATGTGTCCTTTTATTATGCTCCAAGCGAGGACCTGTTTGTTGTTGTCCTTCTTCTTGTTGTTATTGTTGTTGTTGTTGTTCACTCTGATGAATGCAGTATATGAATATATTTTATTTTCGTCAGTGGCAACTCATTGTCCCAACCCCTCTACCCCCCAAACCCCCAACACATATATATACATACACACACATACTCATACACTGACATACACTTGCGCATACAGACACAAATGTACACACTCTCACACACATGCACACACATTCAAACTCTCACAGACATACACCCACACACAAAACCACTTAAAGAACTCTCTCTCTCTCTCACACACACACACACCATCCGAAAGGTCAGTCCTAGTTTAAGTCCATTCCAAGCCTGATCCCCGCCACTCCAGCATTCCTTTGGGAGCAGGATTTACTATTTCCAAACACAACATTTCTGCTGTGCTCCGATGACCAAAGGGAGCTGTGTGTGTGTGTGTGTGTGTGTGTGTGTGTGTGTGTGTGTGTGTGTGTGTGTGTGTGTGTGTGTGTGTGTGTGTGTGTGTGTGTGTGTGTGTGTGTGTGTGTGTGTGTGTGTGTGTGTGTGTGTGTGTGTGTGTGTGACTGACTGACTGACACAGGACCTGGATTGTCCTGGGCTTAAGCAATAGTTTTAGTGTCCTTATTGTAACATACACACACACACACACACAGACCCACAACAGTGTGTGAAGTGACTGATAGCATTCCTTTGGTGTGAGAGGACATATGAAGCACTATGATAGCTTTGCATTCAACACTTTCATACATATTCTACATATACACACACACACACACACACAGGAGAGAGAGATTTGAATTATCATATGAAATGAGAGTTGTACTACTTCTTGAAGTCATGTCATTTCATTTCAGAGTACATACATGTATTCATGTGGCACTCTCTAAAAACAACTTATTCGAAATCACACCCATTTAGAATCACACACACATACACACACACAAAATAAACTCACTGCTATCAAGTATTTATCCTTTCATTTCAGCCTGTCCAGGTTCTTTATGATGTAAACATTTTATATTGATGCAATGCTTTTATTTGTCTTAAGTATGATTACCAGACCATTGGACAGTACATTGAGTGTTTTGCATTTTGTTGTTAAAGTACTAAAATGAAGAGGTTATTGGATCATTCCTGAGACAATATGCTCTTTCTTTAATAAACACTGCCTGGGGCAAAAATTACCAACAGTGTGTGTCTGTGTCGTTTTTCTTACAGGAGTATGTAGGCCATTGTCAGACTTAATCTCAAATGCTGTAGCATCTTGTAGTATTTCACTATTTATAAATATAAATACATGAATAAATGTGAATGAACAAATTAAAAATATGATGTAACCTACTCCTGTCATCGTTTGTCAAATTTCTGTTAGGCCTGTAGGTTTGTGTAAATTTGGGATATTTAACCGATCTGTACGAATCTTATGTTAAATCTGATTGTAGGAAGTTTCTCTTTTGATGACTCTTGAAGCCTTCAGTCTGGGTGATCTTTAGGTAGTTGTTGCCCTCTAGCGTTGAGAATGAGTGAAGACAACAAAGTAGGTATTGCGCCGTAGCAATTGGGGGCGCTAAAGAGCTATATATACCATTCTTCAACATTTCTTCGCATTTTGTGTCAGACAGCAGGAAGAACTATCCATAACAAACATGGCTCAAAGTCTGTCGTGTCGAGTTGGTCGTGTAGTTCTGACAGGCAGGTGGGTCTCATGTGTCGCCTCTCGAAGTCTTTGCACGGCTGGGCAACAGGAGCCCCTGACGCTGAAGGAACAACATGACGGAATCAGGTTGGGGGAAACACGTCTTTAAAAATCTTTCAGTGACTTTCAAGTGTTTTGCAGAAGCAGCTGTGTGCAGATGGCATGCCAGTATTTCTCTCAGTTTATCATTGGGAAGTAATAATTGACATGCAGTGTAAATTGTCATGCAGTTTACCTTATGCTGCGTAGTATAAGTTGCATCAAAAAGTTGCCTAAAGTAGTGGAACTTTTATTTCAGGAGAATAATCCTGAACAACCCCAAAAAGAGAAATGCTCTTTCGTTGGCCATGCTTGCATCGCTGCGAGAAAACATCGTGACAGGGGTGGACAGCGACGACCTCCGGGTCATTATCATATCAGGTGGGGGTGGTGGGTGGTCAGTGAGCTTTGGCACCTGACACCATAGCCTTGTAAGCTGACAGTATGCAAAGGCTGATATTTCTCTATAAAGGAGTGACCAAACACTCATACTCAGATAGAGATGTTTGTTATTTAGTTGCACAAAGTGTGTGTGTGTGTGTGTGTGTGTGTGTGTGTGTGTGTGTGTGTGTGTGTGTGTGTGTGTGTGTGTGTGTGTGTGTGTGTGTTCAGCTCGAGGGCCAGTGTTTTCCTCTGGACACGACTTGAAAGAGCTCACATCGACCCAGGGCAGAGAGTACCACACCAAAGTCTTTGGAGCCTGTTCTGAGGTAAGTTGTCTTATAGCGTTGCAAAGCACCAATTCTGAAAACCAGTTCTGAAACTAGTTATCACACACACACCTATCTTGGACTTCATAAACAAGTGTATTTCCTCATTCTACTAAGATCTGTTTGATATCAGACGTGTCACATGTAGAGGATAGCACTTCATTTCACACAGAGGATCTGGCTGTGTTGTATTGAGAAACGTCTTCTATAGACCCTTTGTACGAAATGAAGTGTGGTACAAGACCTGGTTTACCAGGCTACAGGAGCAGGCCACCTAACCCCAAATTGCACAAGGGGGAATGTCTCTGTACACAATGCATTGTAAGTTGCTCTGGATAAGAGCATCAAGTAAAGTAAAGTTATTAACATGCAATGTAATATGTAATGTCATTCTCTGTAGGGCTGTTTTATACCGGATGGGTTGAGTCGACATGACGGCTGCAGAGTAGAATAATTCTCCTTTCGTCACCTATGTTGTAAATTATTTACATTACACAAAAAAAGTCTGGAGCACACTGGTAAATCCTGCTGTCATTTATTTGTTGTTGACTGATTTAGCAGTGTTCTTCAGATTTGACTTTGTCTCATGTCCTTGGTCCTCCTACGAAGAGGACTGGTGCCTGGAGTGGCCCATCTCCATGACATTAGCTGCTTTCACACAACCGTGCCAGGCCAGACCAGGCCAAGGCCATTTCAGAGCTAAGAGGAGCTAACGACCCGGGACCACTAGCCTCATATGGCGGCTGCCCACTGTCAGGCTACTGTACTGTCCCCTCGCGATTCCCCTTAAACCCTCCCCTATAGGCGAAAACGTCACACTCATACCCCCCCCCCCCCTTTATACTTAAAGGAGATGTTTAGGTATCAGGCTTATGAGTGCTTTTGGTTCCTAAAAATCACGATACAAATGCATTGTGTTGTTTTTCATATGGGAGAACATGTAATGAATGAGTTACGATTTACAATGTGGTATAACATTGATAGTTTGGATTATTTGCTAAGATGGATGTTTTTCATATGAACCTGAATGACCCATTACTCACACTGTGCGAGAAGACTCATGTTATGTCACACATGCAGCCCATCTGACTTAACATCTGCATACGTCGGTGGCTGGGTCTGTCGTCAGGTCATGACCCTGATCCAGGACATTCCGGTGCCCGTCATCGCCATGGTGAACGGGGTCGCTACGGCTGCGGGGTGCCAGCTGGTGGCCAGCTGTGACATCGCGGTGGCAACCGAGAAGTCCACCTTCGCCACGCCGGGGATCAACGTCGGGCTGTTCTGCTCCACGCCAGGTGTGGCCCTCGGCAGGGCGGTACCCAGGAAGGTATGGACCCACCCGTCACAGTCCAGCACCCTGATATCATTACCCTCTTTGTCCAGTATCAACTACACATAGCATAAGACACTGAATACTGCAATATTAATTCATGTGCAATAACTCTGTATACAAAACCTCATTTATAACTTGCCTAACCTACGGTGTTCATTTTAGGACATCGTCAGATATCAGTCTCACATGTCAGATATCAGACTCACATGTCAGACTCAGACGAGAAGGTATCAGCTTCATCCAAAAGTAACTCATTCTCAGAAAAACCTATGTCGTGCTCAGATGAAAAGTCATCAGTCTCACAAAAACCTCTCTCATCCTCAGATGAAAAGTCGTCATTATCAGGAAAACCTTTGTCATCCTCAGATTCAAAGTCGTCATTCTCAGAAAAACGTTTTTCATTCTGATTCAAAGTTGTCATTCTCAGAACCAAACAGCGCCATCTCTCGGAAATACTCAGTCAGTCTCAGTCTCAGTTATCAGTCTCAGTTTCACACGAACAGTTGTCAGACAAAAAGTTCTCATTCTCACATGAAGCTTTCTCAGAAAACAAGCTGTCATATGGCTTTTTGATAATAGCGCCCTGAAGGTGGCGCTGTTCACTACAATTTCTCAAAGCCGTTTATTATCTCAATATACGAGCAAGGATCCGCCAAGCGTAGCAGACTGCCGCCAATCTTTGCCCATAGATTGTAGAAAAGACCAGCACCAGAACCGCTCTGGCCAGCACTGTTCTACTGAGATCGTCGACACAACAGTAAGTTAATAAGACCCTACCCTCATACCCTTGTTTAATGAAAAAAAATTGAAAGCCTTGTTAGGGCTAGTCTGCTATACGACATATTTTTTCTTTTGAATTGCGACTGCATTGCTTAATCAGGCAAATAGCTGCTATATTATCATTCATGTTATGTTATCCAGAAAACTTTTCAAACACAGAGAAAACTTGAACCCAAATATTACATTAAAAAAATTATATGTGCAGAGAGATGTACTTGGGCTCTACGACGTTGTTGGAGTCAGAGAGCTAGCGATGAAACTGCTAACGCTAGCTTGAGAACATGACAAAGTTTCATGTGAGAATGAGAACTTTTTGTCTGACAACTGTTCGTGTGAAACTGAGACTGATAACTGAGACTGAGACTGACTGAGTATTTCCGATATGGCGCTGTTCGGTTCTGATAATGACGACTTTGAATTTGAGAATGAAAAACGTTTTTCTGAGAATGACGACTTTGAATCTGAGTATGACAGATACTTTTCTGAGAATGACAAATTCGAATCTGAGTATGACGGATATTTTTCTGAGAATTATGACTTTGAATCTGAGGATGACAAAGGTTTTCCTGATAATGACGACTTTTCATCTGAGGTTTTTGTGAGACTGATGACTTTTCATCTGAGTATGACAGATATTTTTCTGAGAATGATGACTTTTCATCTGAGTACGACATAAGTTTTTCTGAGAATGAGTTACTTTTTGATGAAGCTGATACCTTTTCGTCTGAGTCTGACATGTGAGTCTGATATCTGACATGTGAGACTGATATCTGACGATGTCCTAAAATGAACACCGTACTAACCACTTTTTATTCTTTATCTTTTCTTGCACTACTATTTATTTACTCTATGTTGTAATTATTCTTCATACATGTCTGCACTGGAAAAGGAGTTGCTTTCAATCTCATATCACGTATATTGTACAGTATAGTCTTTGTTACGTCCCACTTTTAGATGGCCCTACTGGGGCGAACAACAAAGCCACCACTGACCCCAAGTAAGAACAAGAAACACCTTTAAAAGCAACCCAACCAGGGGGATTTATTAACATTAACTGAAAAGACAAGACAGCAAAATAAGGTCCAAATCATAACACACGCAATCCCAGGCTGAGAGGCGACAGCAACAGCCAGCAGTCCCACACCAAAAGCCTCTTCTCTGGCAGCAGGAAGCAGGTGGTTTTAAAGCAGTTGTTGATCACACGATTGCTAAGTAGGTAGAGGGTATGGCAGCAGCAGAGGGACAAACAGCACAGGGAAATACAAAGCACATACAGCCGTAACATCTTATAGTAAGAAAATGGCATATACCCTTGGTATGTATCCAATACAGTTAGCTGGGGCACCATCAGCATCTGTCTATCAGTTAACCTTTTACCTGTCCTTTCCCTACTAGGTTGCCATGGAAATGCTTTTCACGGGGCAGCCCATCTCGGCCCATGATGCCTTGCGGCACGGCCTGCTAAGTCGCGTGGTGGCGGACGAGGCCTCGCTGGAGGAGGCAGTTGTGGCGATGGCGGGGCGCGTGTGTCAGGCGAGCCGGCCGGTGGTGGCGATGGGCAAGGCGGCGTTCCAGCGTCAGATGGCCCAGGGCAGAGACGCCGCCTACGCCACGGCCTCACGCGTCATGGTGGACAACCTGGCTCTGCGCGACGGCCAGGAGGGCATCAGGGCCTTCCTGGAGAAACGGAAGCCCGCGTGGACAAACAGCACGGAGAAGGCGCACGAGTGAGCACTTTGTGGAGGAGGAAGAGGGAGGTGCATTATCAGAGTAAGCATGTGTGTGTGTGTGTGTGTGTGTGTGTGCGTGTGTGCGTGTGTGTGTGTGTGTGTGTGTGTGTAAATCTCTTGCTATTAAGAAAGTGCATAAAAGCATCACCACTATTACAGTATGTGTACATTGTACAACATGTTTGACTGGGCAGTATGACAACGTTAAGGGCATTTTTCTGTGTTTCTGTGTTCACATAGTTACTGCACTTTGTCTTTGTAGGGCGGTACAGGCTGATTTCCTCCACAGGAGAGATGAGAGCTACCTTGCCGCAGCAATGCCCAGTGCGCAGGTGGGGGTGTGGTGTGGAGGTGTGTTTGTGTGCAGGTCTCTGTTTCGTAAATGCTTGACTTGGGCTTAGTTGCCCATGCTGTAGGTCCCTGGTAAAAGTATCTAAAAGTAGTACTGATAACATTTGCACATTTACTAGCATATTTTCTACTGGACATGTACAGTATAGGCTACTTCTATATAGCCTATGGTTTTATAATTAGCTAATATAAAATATTATTTTTTGCATGTGAGTATATGTAAGCTTTGTTTTCTTGTGTTTGCGTTTCTCTTGTAATGTTCTTGTGTAAATTATGTTTGTCTAATTCATGTACAGCTACAAAGCAAAACAGGAATAAATAAAGTCTGGTTTTCTGTCTGTGCTGGTCATTGTCCACATTATGGCAAGGCACCTGTCATGCCAATTACCTCCACATGGGGGCAGCATTACAGGGGAATTATTACCTGGTCCCCGGAGGTATTGACCAGGTATTGCAAGGACCCTGTCAGTCTGTGTGTGTGTATGTGTGTGTGTATGTGTGTGTGTGTGTGTGTGTGTGTGTGTGTGTGTATGTGTGTCCGCCCATATGGGGGGCCAGGTTGCCATCTCTGATTGTGCTTGTTATCACTGAAACAGTAAGGAAGCATTGAACAGTATCTCATGCAAATAAGGTGTACAATATTGATTAAAAAATTGTACATTGAAAATGTGGATTGTAGAGTTTAAGGGGTATATCTCTCAAAATTTGAAAATCTTCTGTCAGATTTTTTTGTGAAAAGTAGACTAAAAGTCCCAAGTACCTTTTTCATTCTAGAGGAAGCCTGATCTCTTGTATGTGTGAACCTGCTGATGGAGCCCAGATGTGTTGTGGCAGGTGCCCCGCTCCCTGGAGGACTATGGCTAAGGGCGCTCGGCTCATCTCTCATTTGCATGAGGGGGATTTCCGCCTCCAATCTTAAAATACCAGACCAGTCTCCTGGGGAATGTGAGCTGGTTCAGCACATGTGCTGCTCTAGGTTCTGACCTGACAGACGGATGTCCCTAATGTTTTCATATTTAAATAGCCCAAATATGTATTGTTTCTTTCTTTTATATTTTATTATATTGGATTTAACTGAATGAAAAATATCATAAATATAGTTCTTTTGATTCTTTGTAATAAAATGAAAACCATGCACATGAAAGATGCTATGCTCCTGTCTGAAATATAAACTTAATGTCAGGGCCTTTGTTGTACTACCGATGGAGTGTGGAGTTTCTTCGAGCTGTTTTAATGGTTTAAAGATAGCGTAGCCGTCATGCTTCGTCTAAGGGCACCTACCACTTCCATTGTTAGCCTTCTGGGACAAACGATAAAAAATAGTTAAACTCTGAATGCAACAGGCTAAATCAATTTTGCTCCTCCGTACACATACCAACTCGGTATGATGTTTTAACATGCCAATTTTCATTTTACACCGAAGTTCTCCTTTAAGCCTATTGACAATGCAACTATTATTTTTAGGCAAGCTCAGTCTGCCTATGACCTTAAAAAATGTGTTTATCTATTTATTCATTAACATTGTTATAGGCCTACTTTATTGTTGAATATTATAAGGATCATACATTTATTTTAAAACATGCATGCACATAAAAAAAATATCTATGATGTCAGTCTTGCTTGCATGTATCAGACCAAGTGGTGGTGGTTTGGTATATTAACTTAATTTAAGAAAAAAAAGGGTTTATGTTGGTGGCCCAATTTACCTGAACCACCTAAGGTAAAATGGGCCACCCTCAAGGTACTCACAAACACACATTTATGACATTTTTTCAAGTAAAACATGTATGTTGATTGCATGTGAAATTAGTATTAGTACAACTCACTACTACAACTACTTTTGCTATCTTTGTGTGACATTGCTTGTTATAGATGATTAGGTAGCATTTGTGTAGTGATCAGTGTTGGGCAAGTTACTCCAAACGGTAATGCCTTACTGATAGCATATTATTGTCTTGACGAGCACATAGAGTAGGGGAGACCGGGGACAGTTGCAACAGGGGATGGTTGTACCGTGTTTCTCCGATCAGAAATGAGCTAGAGCGATGACACTCACACTGCACATGCTCAGTTTGATGCTCCACCTTGCAGAGGTAAAATCGGCAGACTTGAGAGCGGCTTCAGGATTTAGTCGGAAAAAAACGGTTTTTAAGGCATGAAAGTAATTTTTTTCTTCAGCATTGTTTTTGTTATACTGTTGTTACTGTTTTTGTGATTCAGCTCAAACTTATATGGTTTAAACCAGTAATATGTTAACTTTTAGCTACTATGGTTAGCATGAATCAAGATCACCTTGTTTAGCTAGCACATAAAGTTTTATCATGGCTGACAGTAAGGGGGACGGTTGCAACAACTGTTGCAACTGTCCCCATACAATGCATTAATTATAAAAACAGACAACATAACAATATTTTTTACATTTTTTATTAGTTTTTACTTATTGTGTGTGCATGTGTGTGTGTGTGTGTGTGTGTGTGTGTGTGTGTGTGTGTGTGCGCACTTGTCTGTGCCAATCTGTTTATGCAACTGTGTGTTTATGTGCAGAGGACAACACAGTGAGTCATATATATATATACAAAATATACATATATTTCTCTCTTTTTTCAGTATGCCCAGAGTGCTAAAATGAAAATGATAAGATATAGATTTTTAAAAATGGTTCAATTGTTATGACCAGACACATTGTTAAAAATTAATGGATAAAAAAGCTTGATAAAAAGTAAACGATGCAATTATATATATATATATATATATATATATATATATATATATATATATATATATATATATATATATATATATATATATATATAGTTTTGACAATAAAAGTTAATTTCCTCAGAAATCGCTCCATTCTTCCTGTCACTGAAAGCCTTCTGTATTTACATCAATTTGAGTCTTTGACATATGCACATAAGGTTATCCATGTAAATCTATAATTGCCATCTGATCAAAGCTTGATACATAAATAACACTGCAATGGTATAGTGCTTACTTTTTCAATAATAATCTGTTTATTAACACTGAAATATTGTATTTGTAACATGTTGCAACCATCCCCAAGCAATGTTGCAACTGTCCCCAGGGCTGGGGTCAGTTGCAACATCTGACTCCTTATATTCACATGCAAATTGTAAAGAATGTACTTTCTGTATTCATCTTTAAATGGTTTTGACAATTAACAGACAGATGTAAGTTTATTGTATAAAACTTGTATTTGTCTAATCTAAACTGTCGCTGAGTAACAGAGCCAAATGCAAAAAATGTTGCAACTGTCCCCGGTCTCCCCTACATTTAAACAAAAAAAATTTCCAAGAAGCCTGCCAAGTCAGCCAACAACCTGGGCTCGGGTTGACTCACGGGAGGAAAATGTGGGGAAGAAGGATGTGTTTGTCAGAATTTGTGTTTGTGTATAAAATGTATGGATTAACGGGATGGAATAAGTTTTGGAGCAAAATCGGCGGGTACCTCACCGAACGCTGAGATGGAAACTCTGGTGAGTAACTGCAAAGTTTTTTGTGTGCCTGGGGGGAAACGCAATCAATTGACATGGAGGGGCTAGGAGAGTTTGCCGCGTCAGTGAAAAGGAGGGGCTGCCTTTTTACAAAGACTTTAATTATATATTAGGCTACATTATATATGATATATCTTTTACAGTACAACAGAAAGCAACTGTAAACATAAAATGCTCCAAATTGACAGGTTATTACCAAAATTATGTGTGTGTTGTAGGCTATGTGTGGTTTGTGAAATGCACACACAACAGCAATCAAAACTTAAAGGGTGAACTGAGTTTGTTTGTAGGCCTATATTTGTTCTTCGTGTTGCTTCGGAAGTGCTCTGTTAAACACCTTTCATTTTTTATCTCTTATCTCTGTCTTGCAAAACACACAGGCTGCCAAGGTCCTTTTTTGTTCCTAGTGCCATTGAGTTCTTGTTTAATGAAAGTTTGCATCACTTATAGGCAAAACCTGTCATATTACCATAACTTTAGAAACAGGAAGGAAGTTAAAACAGCCCTCATCCATGGCTGAAGTGCCCTTGAGCAAGGCATCTAACCCCACAGTGCTCCAGGGCCACTGTCCCAGTAGTCAATTCTCTGTCAGCTACCCTGGATAAGAGCATCAGCTAGTGCTTTGATCAATGGTACCCCAGTGACAGGCCTAGTTTCAGACAAAGGCATTAAAAAGCCTATCAATAGTATAGTAGTTTTACAGATAACCCAAGGAAGTAGGAAAAAAATCCATAATTGGTCAAAGAAACATATCTGGCTCCTTAAAAAATGACTTACATGGCAGTATTACTGTGGGAATCCTGTATACAAAACACTCAAGAGGCTCCCTTCATCTTTTTTATCTTTAAGTACCCAGTTTAAGCCTATTTAAAAACCTTATGGTGCAGTTATTCACAAAATGGGATTTTACTGTTTGTTTTGATTGATCACACAATGAGGACTTGTCTTGCAGGGGGTCCTGAAATTGGCTCTCATCCTCACAATGGCTAAAGGGTCTTTGGATGAGAGTTGTTATAGGAGAGCAGACAGGAGAGAGCTCAGAGCAGAAAAAGATACTGTAGAGAGGTTCAGAAGCCTCTACAGAGGTTCAGAAGCTTTGCACTACAAAGCCAAAAGGCAGTAACTACATATTTTGTCAAAACTGAGTTTAGACTGGAAATAGACTTTATAACACCTCCTTTGTCTTATGACTAAATCTCTTGCTTCTTTCTATTCCGAAAGTACATAAAACACTAATAAAACACCACCACTATTATACCTACAACATGTTTGACTGGGCAGTATGACAACTTTGAAGGTATTTTTCTCAGTTTCAGCGTTTTCTCAGTTTCATGTACTTACTGCACTTTGCCTTTGTAGGGCAGTGCTGTTTAATCTTTTGAGTGTGCGCTCCCCCTCTGACAATAACTTTATTGCAGCAGGATGAGCACAAGAAACATCAAAGCTCTTCTGAGAATTCCTGCAATACTTGGACTTTGTGCAATTTTACTTTGTCATGCAATACCACATTGTTGCTGTGCATACTCTGCACCTTTTTTATTCATACACTGCAACGGTAAAATGTCTTTGGTAGGTTTGTATATTTGATATTTTTAGCATATTGTTGTACATTTAGAACCTATCTATTTAACTGCTCTTACTGCTACTGATTCTTACTCTGTGCATCTGTTAGCCTGCTTCAAACAACATCTTACTGTACCGGTATAGTGACAGTGAAGAGTTCTACGTATACTCTACTCTACCCGACTCTCACAAGCAGCAGAGAGTGCTGCCATCACCTGGACAGGTGTGGAACTGCAAGCACTTCATGTGGGACTGACTGCTGGATATTAAAACACTTCACAGCATGCTGCTGGATATATGTAACACTGCATGTGTTATTTGTAGGCATTCGTTGTGTCTTAGGCAGTCATTTCGTGTTTTTAATGTACTTTTATTTTAGAATTTATATCTGTCTAGATTTTCCCACTCTGTCGTAGAGGTGTGATTTTACTGTCATGTGAGTGCTTACATGTAGGCCTAAGCTTTTCTCCCTTTTTATGTGGCTTTCTATGCACTGCTGAGCATTTTTGCTTCTATCTATAGAGGGTGGAAACGTGTGTTCATTTTGAATTCATGTAGACTTTAAGTTCACAATACATAGCCTACATGTACATACACAATCTGTTTTATTCATTTTTCTTTCTGAAGTCATAGGCTACATGAAATACACATGCTGAATGTTTAAATATTTTCGTACATATAATCAATCGCAATAAATACAGTAATAAAGTACAATTTAAAAAATAAATAACCATATGTGACCTTATTAAGTAGTCTGAATCCCCAGTTAGTTGTTCAAAGCAAAAGTATTGGCAATACTGGTTCCCCTTTTCACCCAGTCAATAAATTGGCTTGAAATTTAAACAATGTTTCTATTAATCTGTGTTTGATAACCAAGACTGTGAAAAAATGGACCGTACGGCCCACCTTCACAGTAGGATGGTGGTGGAAAAAAAAAACTATAAACACAACTAAGGAATCCGGTGCAAAAAGGAGGGGCAGATTTATTTACAGTGCTCAAAAACGTGTAAAGGTAAATAACAACAACAACAAAAAAGACTTTAAAAAAATCCAAAACGAAAATCAACTCAAGGGTGGTTGAGAAAAGCTCAGCTTAAATGTCAAGCCTGATGGGAAAATTGGCTGATTGGAAGATTGGTTGAAACCAACCTGACAGGTAAACTAGTGAATGAGGCATCATCATATTGCCCACTATTTTCAACTATTTCAATACATACACACAACATAGTTCATTCCCCCATGAATATGCACTGTGGTATTATTTACATTGCAACAACACGACGGTAACACCATAACAAATAATATAGGCTACACCCCGTATAGCTTCATCCCCGCGGCAAATCAGTCACTTTCAAGCGTCTGCATGAGGAATAAAGTGTGTCGTTTACTGGGGCTCGGGTTGACTCACGGGAGGAAAATGTGGGGAAGAAGGATGTGTTTGTCAGCATTTGTGTTTGTGTATGAAATGTATGGATTAACGGGATGGAATACGTTTTGGAGCGAAATCGGCGGGTACCTCACCGAACGCTGAGATGGAAACTCTGGTGAGTAACTGCAAAGTTTTTGTGTGCCTGGCGGGAAACGCAATCAATTGACGTGGAGGGGCTAGTGCGTCAGTGAAAAGGAGGGGCTGCCTTTTTACAAAGACTTTAATTATATATTAGGCTACATTATATATTATATAGCCTATCTTTAACAGTACAACAGAAAGCAACTGTACACATAAAATGCTCCAAATTCACAGGTTATTACCAATATTATGTGTGTGTTGTAGGCTGTGTGGTTTGTGAAATGCACCCACAACAGCAATCAAAACAGGGTGAACTGAGTTTGTTTGTATATTTGTTCTTCGTGTTGCTTCGGAAGTGCTCTGTTGAACACCTTTCATTTTTTTATGTCTTATCTCTGTCTTGCAAAAACAGACTGCCAAGGTCCTTTTTTGTTCCTAGGGCCATTGAGTTCTTGTTTAATGAAAGTTTGCATCACTTATAGGCAAAACCTGTCATATTACCATAACTTTAGAAACAGGAAGGAAGTTAAAACAGCCCATATACATAATAATCAGTTTTCCCCAAACAGCGTCACCATTTACGACTCAAACATATAGTTTAATACAGGTTCTACGATAAATCAACATACTTCGAAAGCGTGATGGAAAGGTGGCGTATTAATGTAATTCACTGACAGCAGTTAACATAAACAAATTTAAACATCTCTTATTTCGTGTATAATTTATTTTGCAAACATTTTGCCTACTGTGAATTTGACAACTATCACTTTTGTAATCGCTGTCAGGTTTTCTTGTTACTCCACAGATAAGTGCTCTGCAGCCTCTAGATTGAGAAATCGATGGTAATTGATCCAAAGGCGTCATCAATTAATTGAATCAACGAGCCGGAACGCGCGCAAGCTTAAATAGCCCCGTCGACTTGCTTCAGTTATTCTCGTTTCTTTTCACAGCTCCTGGTTGAAGGTTCAGGTCAGTCCATTTCAAACTCAAATTACTTCTTTGCATATGACTTAAATGGTTTGTAGGCAACAGCCACGTTTTTCTACGGCAGCCTAATTGTTAGCTGTAGGCCTGTAGCCTGCATTCAAGGCCAGTATTATTGAATTGGATTGTGCGCTTTACCATCGGCTACGAAGTGTTCAGCTTAGGAGTTTTGTTGCGTTTTACAAGCAAGCTACGATGGAGATGAGCATGCTTGTTAGTTGTCAGACTTGATGGCATCGATAGTGTAATCTCCTTTACTGCTTTCTCGTGTTGTCACTCAAACTGCTCGGAGTTGATTAAGGGGCCTTTTTTTGCCCCAATTTCTCGCTCTGTTTCGCCTCTGTGCTAAGCCAAAACCTAATTTGACAAATCATCTCTTCTAAACTCTGCAGGCTCATCACTATGGCCGACGGGCTGACCACTACGCTCAACGGGCTCATCAATAAGCTCAGCGGGCTGGCTATACCAGCGGATTTGAGTTTGTGGCAGCTGGCGCTTCCGGCATGGGTTCTGGTATGTTTTGGGGTATTCTACTGGTACGTGTTCGGGAGACGGAGTCCTTTTTCTGTCGACTCCCTTCGTCGCAAAGGACCAACAGAGATGAACATGAGCAAGAGAGATGAGGTGTTGAAGAAGGGTGAGTGACCTTGCGTGTTCGTTCTTTAAATCCTCTTTGAATATGGAAATGTTGAACTAATTGAATATTGAGTACCTTCTTGAATAACTTGCAATATGAGTAGGCCTAACATATTTAATTTGCTGTAATTGTCAATTCTAGCCTTGTGCATTGGTAGTTTGGTAGCTAGTAAACTTAAAGTAATGATCAAGTCACAAATCTCTCCCACTTTGCTACTGTTTGCTGCTGTTCTGTGTTCAAAGCTGATTTGGGTTTTGTCTTTAAACTCTGAACAGTATTCAGTGAGGGGAGAGTGCCGAAGGGCCTGGATGCTGTTGTGATTGGCAGTGGGGTTGGCGGTCTGACCGTAGCAGCCCTTCTGGCCAAAGTGGGGAAGAAGGTCCTAGTTCTGGAGCAGCACGAGCAGGCCGGGGGGTACTGCCACAGTTATACTGAGAAGGGCTTTCAGTTTGATATTGGTAAGTGGGTATGCTAAGAGTGGCTTGATGTGATCTTGTTTTACCACATGAATACAGCTAAATCTGGTCCTGTAAAGTTGTCTATGAAAATGGAATGTGGTCCTGTAAAATTATCTATAAAGAATGGGAATGTCACCTGAGGGGAAAGGACATTATCAGAATGCTGAACTTTGTGTAGCAAGCAGAGCATCCGCTTTGCAGCTCGCCAGTTGGTCTGCTGGTCAACTCTGGGTACTGCAGCAGTTAACTACACATTTTGTGCAGGTCTGAACTACGTGGGTCAGTTGCATGAGAACAGCTTGGATCGGGTAGCCTTTGACCAGATCACAGAGGGCCAGCTGGACTTTGTGAATCTGGGCGAGCCCTTTGACACCATCTACATCGGCCAGGGGCAAACCCAACGCAAGTACACCATGTACACCGGCAAGACTGAGATGGAGGCCCACCTGAAGAAGCAGTTCCCTGATGACACTGAGGCCATAGAGAAGTTCTTCCAAGTCATGAAGGTATGGCAGGCAGGACACTGCCCCCTGCAGTATTCTTTTACAACACTGCCTCCTGTGGTCAGGGAAGGGAATTGAGTAGTGTCTACTTTTATAAGGTGTAGTGTATTAGGTAATATCTGCAGCTTTTTTTAAAATGGCATTTACACGTAATGTGCTTTATTGGCTGTATAACTGCTAAATTGACAAAAGTTTAAATTTCAGTGACTCTGACTATGGCTTCCAGTTAGTTTCAGTGACGAGTAATTAATTGCTGTTTGCTTGCTGTCCCCTGTACTGTAGGTCTGTGCCAGGAAGACGCACCACCTGGCCTGTCTGAAGCTGATCCCTCGGTGGCTGGCCCTCTTCCTGCTTAAGACCGGCATCGCTGACCTCCTGTCCTCCGTCTACCGCTACTCCTCCATGAGCCACACTGCCTGGCTGGACCAGCTGACCAGCAACAAGGACCTGCACACCATCTTTTCCTACTTCTTCTACGGTGAGTACGACCAGCAGGCTACTTAACAGCCTCCACAGTGTGAACTGCCCCACAAGACCAAAAGGCTACACACTTCGTCAAATTGAGTTTAGACGGGAAATTGAGTAACTCCTGTCCTGTGACTAAATTTCTTACGTAAAGTAGATGAAAGCATTACCACTTGTACGTGCGACATGTTTGACTGGACAGTATGACAACGTTGACACTTTTCTCAGTTTCAATATTCAAGTAGTTGCTGCCTTTGTTACGGCAGTTTAATAGGGCACTGTCCGCATTATTGTTTGATGGTCTCGACTGGAACTTTGTACCCAGAATTCTGACTGAGGACGACCTGGGTGCTGTGGCTCACTACAGAGAACTGTATGGCTTTCCTTTTACTACATGATCTAAAATGCCCCTTTTGTGATGCCTCTTCTCTCTACAGGGGTGCCCCCCAGGGACTCCAGCCTTTATGTCAATGCCCTCCTCATCCACCACTACAAGCGTGGCGCCTACTACCCTAAAGGGGGCGCCAGTGAGATCCCTTACCACATCAGCAACACCATCCGCAAGTACGGAGGTGAGGTGTTGGTGAATGCGCCAGTCAGACGCATCCTATTGGATAAGAACGGCGCTGCTTGTGGTGAGTCTGGGTGGAGATGCACACATCTTATCTCCTGTTTAGAAGGTGCCCAACTGCAGTTAACTCATGTCGTTACTACAGATGCTGGTCATTGTAAAGCAGATTTTAAAAATGTTTGTGTTCTTTATATTCAAAGTAGCTAAAGGTTAATTTAAAGTACAATTTTGGAATTACAAGAGTTGATGGTGGTATCTGTCATTAACGGTTTGCTGTTGTGATTGGGTAGGTGTGGTGGTCGGGAACAGCCACAGTGAAGTGGAGGTGAAGGCACCAATCGTGATCTCCAACTGTGGCCTCTTCAACACCTTCAAGAACCTTCTGCCGCCTCAGATTAGCATGAAACAGGGTAAGTCATACGATTCAACCACAGCGATTGCCCCTCAAAGTATCGACTAAATGGTCTGTTGCCAGTGCAAATTGGTTATTTAGGTTTAACTTATTTTTTGGCTATTAAGTGGCTACTTGTTGATAAATAAATTAAGCATTTGAGTGTCAACATGGTGACATTTTTCATTCAGACATTCAGGAACGTCTTCATCGGGTGAAGCCTGGCAGAGGCAGCTTCATGGTTTTCTGTGGCTTTGATGCTACTGCTGAACAGCTTGACATCGGCCCAACCAACATCAGGCTGTACAAGGACAACGACATGAACAAAATGTGAGTACATTAGATGGTTCAGTCAGTGACTGTAACTGGAATGCACTTGTAGTTGCATGCTTGGCTCTTAAGGTGGCACTGTTGACCAAGTATTGAAATGCAGTGAGTAGTAGAGGCAGGCATTGTTGTCAAAAGTTTGGCACATGTTCTCCCTCCTGAGTTCCTGAACTCCAGGAAAGTTCCCATAGTGTCCCATGAACTGCAGACAGATCTCTTTTTGTAGATTCACATCTGTTCATGTGCCATTTCAGTGGTGACTAGACCTGATTTTTGGGGAAGTGTTTACTCATAACGTGGCTTAAATTGTAATCAAGTTATGTATACTTCGGTTCTTTAAGGGTGCTGTCCCATTTTTGTCTAGTTGTTCAGTCAGTAATTCTGTGAAGTAATTCTACTGAACTGGAGTCACTAAGTATGTTGGCCTTTTGTAGTCTACAAAAAGGTGTAGGGCTCCTAGACTGCTGTAGCTCTACATGCTGTTCACATTGGTGGCATCAAATCTGTTTTGACTCATTGGGCACTCTACAATGAGCTGATCAGTAGAGGTTCTTTGAATTTTATGCTAAGTTATACTGACTAAATTGAATTGTGTGTACTAGGATGGACCGTTACTTCAACATGTACAAAGAGGAGGCCCCTGACAATGTCCCCATGATGCTGGTGACATTCCCAACCGCTAAGGACCCCACAGCCAAGCTCAGATGCCCAGGTGGGTCACATGATGCAACTATTAGTCGCAGCATATTTGCATGTGAATTTTTTTTTTGTCCTGCCACTATGTAAAAAAACAATGGCAGTGTGCTGAAATTACATTGCAGTACCAGGCTTAAGGGCTGTAAAACCAAATGTGCAAATCAGAATGTAAAACATATAGTACTTGCCCTGAACTTAGTACTGCTCTTCTCATTTAAAATTAAACATTTTCAGTTGTGGTTATATATAGCAATTCCTATGGGGGAAAGCATACCGTTTCTGGGAGGAAGTTGAACAATGCAAACTCATGCTTGTTCTTTGGCTGGTACATAATGCGAATCTCTTGGTATCTGTGTGTGGTGGGCAGAGTTCACGTTCTAACTTTCTGCATCACCTGTGCAGGTAAATCCTGCATGACCCTGATGACCATGGTGAACTATGAGTGGTTCGAGGAGTGGAAGGATATGCCCGTGACCAAGAGGGGAGACCAATACCTGCAGTACAAGACGAGATTTGCCAAGCACATGTTTGACTGGGCCTGCCTGCATTTCCCTAAGCTGAAGGAGAAGGTAAATATTTTGCCACTAAAATGCTGAATGTGAAGGCGCTCCCTGTGAAACGGCCAAGGGTAGAACGCCTAAGCATTAAATAGTTGCCAGTCTAGAATCTTAGGCTTAGGCGTTCTACCCTTGGCCGTTTCAGATGCCACATGCTTTCTAGATAACATGAGTCACTTAAGTAAATGCACTGCTCTTTAATCCTTTTTAAATCATGTCTCTTATACTTCCATTAAATTCTCGATTCCTCCACTTCAGCATATATAAAGGACCACCTCTGGTCAGACCTTTAATTTGACATTGAAGCCAAGTAATTTGTGGTGTTCTGTCTCAGCTGGTCTTCCAGGAGATCTACACCCCCCTGTCCAACAGCCACTTCCTGGCCGCCTACCAGGGGTCCATGTACCTGCAGCACAACCTGGACCTGTTTGACCCGGTGTTCATGGCCAAGAACCGCTGTGACACCCCTGTCAAGAACCTTTACCTCACAGGTAAGGCCATCACTCTCTGTGTGTACAAGTGGGAGTTCTGCATTTTTGTGTAGGTGTTGGATCTTTACCTTCTCCCCTGGAGGGGATTGACCAGGTATTGCAATGATCCTGTGTCTGCCTGCAACGACCCTGTCCATCCACATGGGGGACCAGGTTGTCGTCATTTTTTAAAATGAGTGAGCCAGACGCAAAGTGACCGCCCTGCCATGCATTCCTTTGCCTGTGCAGTTAAAACATGGGGAAACTTCACCAATTGGCTCATCTACCTGTCTGATTTGTGCCCATCAGCTGGTTCAGAAAATGGGTTGGATGAAGCGTGGCAGGGCTTGTTTACTTTCTAAACTGGGGTTTATTCCTCTAGGCTGAGTGGTGACTGAAGTAATGACACCATGTTTTCCTGCTCCGCGTCCCTAGGTCAGGATGTGTTCAGCTGTGGCATCTCTGGAGCCCTCCATGGCGGTCTGCTGTGTGCTTCGTCTGTACTGAACCATATCCTCTACTGGGACCTCCTGTTCCTCAAGAAGAAGCTGAAGAAGGCCAAGGCCAAGCAGGATGCCCAACAGGCCAAGAAAAAGCTGCATTGAGTCTCGAATGGGACTGCACTGCCCCTAGTGGGCATGCTGGGATTTGCCCCTTATAAGGGCCTGGTGAATCATGGGGTGTGGTTCAGTTTGTTGTTGGCTTTGAATGTTTTGTCTTGCATGTAAGGCACATGTCAGTCATGCTTGTGCTAATGTGTAACTGTTTACTCTTGGTGCTTGTACTGTGCCAGTATGTTACTGTCTTTTTACTCTGTTAGGGCTGGAGTGGGTAACCCATGTCACAAAGCTGTTGTGATTATTGGTGCGAAATAAAGGCCTTAATTACTTAATGCGCTTGTCCGTTGTCCTTCAAAGAGACCACAAGCTAGCTAACAGGATAACAGTTAAGATCAAATAAGGAATGTATGAAGATATACCAATTTAATCAGTTAACTACTATCTATAACTACAACAACTGTTCATAATGTCACCTTACAACAAAAGGTTACCGGACTTTAAAATGATCACGTTGATTAAGTTAACATCCATAACAATGCCAATAAACTTTCAGTTAGGTCCCTAAAACTATTACATTTTTAACATCAACATCGAAATGTAAAAAAACGTTTAATATGCTGTTATTTCATCAACTTAACTGTGATTGTTCTTGACAAGCAATAGAAATCGATGGAGCTCTGTCTTTTGTTTTGAACGTTTGGGCGTTTCCATAACCCGGAAGTTGGACAATATTTCGTCTGCCATCTTTTTTTTTTTTACAACGGTAGCCTATGGAAGTGTCGCCACTCTCTTTCTACACCGCTCTGGTCTAATGCAATCATTGCCTTGTAATTTCTTTTCATTTTTTTGGCTGCTCCTGGCAATGTTTACATGAACAAGAATGTAAAGGAGCTCCTATTTGGCTCTGAGTGAGGGTAACTTTTTACAATAATGTTAAATATAATCAGCATCAGGTAAGCCATACATAGCATTGAGTGCTATCTAAAACAAGCAAGCTAACTGGCTACAAGTATTTAGCATTATACAGGCTACAGAGGGTTGTTTACAACTGGCATGCTAAGTTAACTAGATAGCTAACTGAAATAGTTTGATGACAAATATAACATTTGCCTCATTAAACAATAAACTGTTAGAAAAAATACTATGTAAATAGTTTTGACAGTAAGGTCTAGTTGAAAGGAATCATACAGTTATCTGTCCCCCACAGAACAGAATGAAAATACAGCATGAAAATAAAAATGGTGGACTGTATGTGATCTCAAAATGAGACCTTTAGAACAGTGGCAAAATCTTTCTGTTACGTTATTAGCGTCACTGAGGCAGGAGTTTTTGCTACATGGACCTGTAGTGATGATTCTTTTCACATGTTTTTTTAGGAAGTTAGGAAAGTCGCAACATCAATGGCAAGTCCAGGACTTATATGGAATGAAATGAGGAATATTGGTGGTGAGAGGAATTGAGAGAGTGGATGAATGGAGAGAAGAGAGTGAACGGAGGGGAGGTAAAGGGAGAGAAGAAAGGAGGAAGAGAGAAGAGTGTGAAAGACAAGAGATATAGAGGGAGGGAGAGAGAGAGGGAGGGAGAGAGAGAGAGAGAGATGGAGGTAAAGGGAGAAAGAGAGGGAGAGAGAGAGAGAGAGATGGAGGTAAAGGGAGGAAGAGAGGGAGAGGCCCTGGTGGGGCCCCTGTGTGTCCTTCATATGTTAAGGTCAGGGGAGAGTATGCAGCAGGAGAGAAGATGGATCTCAGGAATCTCAGGCATCTCAGGAATATCCCAACACACAACACCCAGTGCGGTGAATCTTATCTTAAGCCAATCTTAGCTCTACTGGCAGAAGTGACCATGTGTAGTGTTGCCAACATATCTGTACCTTGCAATGCAGACAGCATTGGGAGGAGCATGTGAAAAAAGACAAATGTAATGTGTATTTATTGCAGAGAGGGGGGTGGGGCTGGGCTCTTTTGTCTGATTTAAAGTTCCTTTAAAAAACACTGATAATAACTAACTTTTTCACTTTATGTTGGTTAAGTTGGTCAAATTTTACGTTTTACAGTCGGTCACAATTGTGACCAACGGGAAACTACATAGTCGTTTTTTGGACAAATTCATATAAATTCATCAATAAGGCCTATATACACACTTGAAATCTTAAAATTAAAGTAGTGATGACAATGCCCACTAAGCATAGAATAATGACATATGGTTGAGTTTTTTCTGCATATTCTTATTTCGTGCATGTAACAAAATGTAAAAAACACTTATTTAATACATCCGAATGGACAACACACAGCATACACTGGAGGTAAACCTAAACATGTTGGTCTTGTCAAGTCTTTTTAGTTCATCTGATAGATAAATCATCATCTAACATTGAAGTATCAGACCTCTTCCCAGACTGGGAAGTATCTAGCTAGAAGGACCTATAATTTGTTGTCAATATACAACAACATAGAGTGGGGAAAGCCTGTATGTTAGGACCTGGAGGACCTGGTTGTTGGGAATATCAAAGTAATTCCCTAGAAATGTCACCTCTGCTATACCATTCAGCATCCTTGCTAGCAAATTTGTGTTTCTTCCCAGATTTCCCTGTCCGAACTATCACAATCCCTTTCAATTGCATATCTCAGAAGTGTAGGGGTAACAGTGATGCTACACACAGATGCTACACACAGCTTGTGAGCTAATGGTTAGGGAGTTGGTCTCGGGATGGGGCGGTCACAGGTTCCTGCACCCTCATCCATGGCTGAAGTGCCCTTGAGCAAGGCATCTAACCCCACAGTGCTCCAGGGGCACTGTCCCAGTAGTCAATTCTCTGTCAGCCACCCTGGATAAGAGCATCAGCTAGTGCTTTGATCAATGGTACCCCAGTGACAGGCCTAGTTTCAGACAAAGGCATTAAAAAGCCTATCAATAGTATAGTAGTTTTACAGATAACCCAAGGAAGTAGGAAAAAAATCCATAATTGGTCAAAGAAACATATCTGGCTCCTTAAAAAATGGCTTACATGGCAGTATTACTGTGGGAATCCTGTATACAAAACACTCCCTTCATCTTTTTATCTTTAAGCACCCAGTTTAAGCCCGTTTGAAAACCTTATGGTGCAGTTATTCACAAAATGGGATTTTACTGTTTGTTTTGATTGATCACACAATGAGGACTTGTCTTGCAGGGGGTCCTGAAATTGGCTCTCATCCTCACAATGGCTAAAGGGTCTTTGGATGAGAGTTGTTATAGGAGAGCAGACAGGAGAGAGCTCAGAGCAGAAAAAGATAGAGAGGTTCAGAAGCCTCTGGGCTCAGAAGCTTTGCACTACAAAGCCAAAAGGCAGTAACTACATATTTTGTCAAAACTGAGTTTGGACTGGAAATAGACTTTATAACACCTCCTTTGTCTTATGACTAAATCTCTTGCTTCTTCCTATTCCGAAAGTACATAAAACACTAATAAAACACCACCACTATTATACCTACAACATGTTTGACTGGGCAGTATGACAACTTTGAAGGTATTTTTCTCAGTTTCAGTGTTTTCTCAGTTTCATGTACTTACTGCACTTTGCCTTTGTAGGGCAGTGCTGTTTAATCTTTTGAGTGTGCGCTCCCCCTCTGACAATAACTATTGCAGCAGGATGAGCACAAGAAACATCAAAGCTCTTCTGTAACAATGTGTTATTTGTAGGCATTCATTGTGTCTTAGGCAGTCATTTCGTGTTTTTAATGTACTTTTATTTTAGAATTTATATCTGTCTAGATTTTCCCACTCTGTCGTAGAGGTGTGATTTTACTGTCATGTCAGTGCTTACATGTAGGCCTATATTAAGCTTTTCTCCCTTTTTATGTGGCTTTCTATGCACTGCTGAGCATTTTTGCTTCTATCTATAGAGGGTGGAAACGTGTGTTCATTTTGAATTCATGTAGACTTTAAGTTCACAATACATAGCCTACATGTACATACACAATCTGTTTTATTCATTTTTCTTTCTGAAGTCATACGCTACATGAAATACACATGCTGAATGTTTAAATATTTTCGTACATATAGATCAATCGCAATAAATACAGTAATAAAGTACAATTTTAAAAATAAATATATGTCACCATATGTGACCTTATTAAGTAGTCTGAATCCCCAGTTAGTTGTTCAAAGCAAAAGTATTGGCAATACTGGTTCCCCTTTTCACCCAGTCAATAAATTGGCTTGAAATTTAAACAATGTTTCTATTAATCTGTGTTTGATAACCAAGACTGTGAAAAAATGGATCGTACGGCCCACCTTCACAGTAGGATGGTGGTGGGAAAAAAAAACTATAAACACAACTAAGGAATCCGGTGCAAAAAGGAGGTGCAGATTTATTTACAGTGCTCAAAAACGTGTAAAAGTAAATAACAACAACAACAAAAAAGACTTAAAAAAAATCCAAAACGAAAATCAACTCAAGGGTGGTTGAGAAAAGCTCAGCTTAAATGTCAAGCCTGATGGGAAAATTGGCTGATTGGAAGATTGGTTGAAACCAACCTGACAGGTAAACTTGTGAATGAAGCATCATCATATTGCCCACTATTTTCAACTATTTCGATACATACACACAACATAGTTCATTCCCCCATGAATATGCACTGTGGTATTAATTACATTGCAACAACACGACGGTAACACCATAACAAATAATATAGGCTACACCCCGTATAGCTTCATCCCCGCGGCAAATCAGTCACTTTCAAGCGTCTGCATGAGGAATAAAGTGTGCCGTTTACTGGGGCTCGGGTTGACTCACGGGAGGAAAATGTGGGGAAGAAGGATGTGTTTGTCAGCATTTGTGTTTGTGTATGAAATGTATGGATTAACGGGATGGAATAAGTTTTGGAGCGAAATCGGCGGGTACCTCACCGAACGCTGAGATGGAAACTCTGGTGAGTAACTGCAAAGATTTTGTGTGCCTGGCGGGAAACGCAATCAATTGACATGGAGGGGCTAGTGCGTCAGTGAAAAGGAGGGGCTGCCTTTTTACAAAGACTTTAATTATTAGGCTACATTATATGTTATATAGCCTATCTTTAACAGTACAACAGAAAGCAACTGTAAACATAAAATGCTCCAAATTGACAGGTTATTACCAATATTATGTGTGTGTTGTAGGCTATGTGTGGTTTGTGAAATGCACCCACAACAGCAATCAAAACAGGGTGAACTGAGTTTGTTTGTATATTTGTTCTTCGTGTTGCTTCGGAAGTGCTCTGTTAAACACCTTTCATTTTTTTATGTCTTATCTCTGTCTTGCAAAACACACAGACTGCCAAGGTCCTTTTTTGTTCCTAGTGCCATTGAGTTCTTGTTTAATGAAAGTCATATTACCATAACTTTAGAAACAGGAAGGAAGTTAAAACAGCCCATATACATAATAATCTGTTTTCCCCAAACAGCGTCACCATTTACGACTCAAACATACTAGTTTAATACAGGTTCTACGATAAATCAACATTTTACTTCGAAAGCGTGATGGAAAGGTGGCGTATTAATGTAATTCACTGACAGCAGTTAACATAAACAAATTTAAACATGTCTTATTTCGTGTATTTATTTCGCAAACATTTTGCCTACTGTGAATTTGACAACTATCACTTTTGTAATCGCTGTCAGGTTTTCTTGTTACTCCACAGATAAGTGCTCTGCAGCCTCTAGATTGACAAATCGATGGTAATTGATCCAAAGGCGTCATCAATTAATTGAATCAACGAGCCGGAACGCGCGCAAACTTAAATAGCCCCGTCGACTTGCTTCAGTTATTCTCGTTTCTTTTCACAGCTCCTGGTTGAAGGTTCAGGTCAGTCCATTTCAAACTCAAATTACTTCTTTGCATATGACTTAAATGGTTTGTAGGCAACAGCCACGTTTTTCTACGGCAGCCTAATTGTTAGCTGTAGGCCTGTAGCCTGCATTCAAGGCCAGTATTATTGAATTGGATTGTGCGCTTTACCATCGGCTACGAAGTGTTCAGCTTAGGAGTTTTGTTGCGTTTTACAAGCAAGTTACGATGGAGATGAGCATGTTTGTTCATTGTCAGACTTGATGGCATCGATAGTGTAATCTCCTTTACTGCTTTCTCGTGTACTGTCACTCAAACTGCTCGGAGTTGATTAAGGGGCCTTTTTTTACTGTTACAGAGCGTCCGACAACTGCCCCAATTTCTCGCTCTGTTTCGCCTCTGTGCTAAGCCAAAACCTAATTTGACAAATCATCTCTTCTAAACTCTGCAGGCTCACCACTATGGCCGACGGGCTGACCACTACGCTCAACGGGCTCATCAATAAGCTCAGCGGGCTGGCTATACCAGCGGATTTGAGTTTGTGGCAGCTGGCGCTTCCGGCATGGGTTCTGGTATGTTTTGGGGTATTCTACTGGTACGTGTTCGGGAGACGGAGTCCTTTCTCTGTCGACTCCCTTCGTCGCAAAGGACCAACAGAGATGAACATGAGCAAGAGAGATGAGGTGTTGAAGAAGGGTGAGTGACCTTGCGTGTTCGTTCTTTAAATCCTCTTTGAATATGGCAATGTTGAACTAATTGAATATTGAGTACCTTCTTGAACAACTTGCAATATGAGTAGGCCTAACATATTTAATTTGCTGTAATTGTCAATTCTAGCCTTGTACATTGGTAGTTTGTTAGCTAGTCTACTAAACTTAAAGTAATGATCAAGTCACAAATCTCTCCCACTTTTGCTACTGTTTGCTGCTGTTCAGTGTTCAAAGCTGATTTGGGTTTTGTCTTTAAACTCTGAACAGCATTCAGTGAGGGGAGAGTGCCGAACGGCCTGGATGCTGTTGTGATTGGCAGTGGGGTTGGCGGTCTGACCGTAGCAGCCCTTCTGGCCAAAGTGGGGAAGAAGGTCCTAGTTCTGGAGCAGCACGAGCAGGCCGGGGGGTACTGCCACAGTTATACTGAGAAGGGCTTTCAGTTTGATATTGGTAAGTGGGTATGCTAAGAGTGGCTTGATGTGATCTTGTTTTACCACATGAATACAGCTAAATCTGGTCCTGTAAAGTTGTCTATGAAAATGGAATGTGGTCCTGTAAAATTATCTATAAAGAATGGGAATGTCACCTGAGGGGAAAGGACATTATCAGAATGCTGAACTTTGTGTAGCAAGCAGAGCATCCGCTTTGCAGCTCGCCAGTTGGTCTGCTGGTCAACTCTGGGTACTGCAGCAGTTAACTACACATTTTGTGCAGGTCTGAACTACGTGGGTCAGTTGCATGAGAACAGCTTGGATCGGGTAGCCTTTGACCAGATCACAGAGGGCCAGCTGGACTTTGTGAATCTGGGCGAGCCCTTTGACACCATCTACATCGGCCAGGGGCAAACCCAACGCAAGTACACCATGTACACCGGCAAGACTGAGATGGAGGCCCACCTGAAGAAGCAGTTCCCTGATGACACTGAGGCCATAGAGAAGTTCTTCCAAGTCATGAAGGTATGGCAGGCAGGACACTGCCCCCTGCAGTATTCTTTTACAACACTGCCTCCTGTGGTCAGGGAAGGGAATTGAGTAGTGTCTACTTTTATAAGGTGTAGTGTATTAGGTAATATCTGCAGCTTTTTTTAAAATGGCATTTACACGTAATGTGCTTTATTGGCTGTATAACTGCTAAATTGACAAAAGTTTAAATTTCAGTGACTCTGACTATGGCTTCCAGTTAGTTTCAGTGACGAGTAATTAATTGCTGTTTGCTTGCTGTCCCCTGTACTGTAGGTCTGTGCCAGGAAGACGCACCACCTGGCCTGTCTGAAGCTGATCCCTCGGTGGCTGGCCCTCTTCCTGCTTAAGACCGGCATCGCTGACCTCCTGTCCTCCGTCTACCGCTACTCCTCCATGAGCCACACTGCCTGGCTGGACCAGCTGACCAGCAACAAGGACCTGCACACCATCTTTTCCTACTTCTTCTACGGTGAGTACTACCAGCAGGCTACTTAACAGCCTCCACAGTGTGAACTGCCCCACAAGACCAAAAGGCTACACACTTCGTCAAATTGAGTTTAGACGGGAAATTGAGTAACTCCTGTCCTGTGACTAAATTTCTTACTTAAAGTAGATGAAAGCATTACCACTTGTACGTACGACATGTTTGACTGGGCAGTATGACAACGTTAACACTTTTCTCAGTTTCAATATTCAAGTAGTGGCTGCCTTTGTACGGCAGTTTAATAGGACACTGTCCGCATTATTGTTAGGACGACCTGGGTGCTGTGGCTCACTATAGACAACTGTATGGCTTTCCTTTTACTACATGATCTAAAATGCCCCTTTTGTGATGCCTCTTCTCTCCACAGGGGTGCCCCCCAGGGACTCCAGCCTTTATGTCAATGCCCTCCTCATCCACCACTACAAGCGTGGCGCCTACTACCCTAAAGGGGGCGCCAGTGAGATCCCTTACCACATCAGCAACACCATCCGCAAGTACGGAGGTGAGGTGTTGGTGAATGCGCCAGTCAGACGCATCCTGTTGGATAAGAGCGGCGCTGCTTGTGGTGAGTCTGGGTGGAGATGCACACATCTTATCTCCTGTTTAGAAGGTGCCCAACTGCAGTTAACTCATGTCGTTACTACAGATGCTGGTCATTGTAAAGCAGATTTAAAAAATGTTTAATGTGTTCTTTATATTCAAAGTAGCTAAAGGTTAATTTAAAGTACAATTTTGGAATTACAAGAGTTGATGGTGGTATCTGTCATTAACGGTTTGCTGTTGTGATTGGGTAGGTGTGGTGGTCGGGAACAGCCACAGTGAAGTGGAGGTAAAGGCACCAATCGTGATCTCCAACTGTGGCCTCTTCAACACCTTCAAGAACCTTCTGCCGCCTCAGATTAGCATGAAACAGGGTAAGTCATACGATTCAACCACAGCGATTGCCCCTCAAAGTATCGACTAAATGGTCTGTTGCCAGTGCAAATTGGTTATTTAGGTTTAACTTATTTTTTGGCTATTAAGTGGCTACTTGTTTATAAATAAATTAAGCATTTGAGTGTCAACATGGTGACATTTTTCATTCAGACATTCAGGAACGTCTTCATCGGGTGAAGCCTGGCAGAGGCAGCTTCATGGTTTTCTGTGGCTTTGATGCTACTGCTGAACAGCTTGACATCGGCCCAACCAACATCAGGCTGTACAAGGACAACGACATGAACAAAATGTGAGTACATTAGATGGTTCAGTCAGTGACTGTAACCTGAATGCACTTGTAGTTGCATGCTTGGCTCTTAAGGTGGCACTGTTGACCAAGTATTGAAATGCAGTGAGTAGTAGAGGCAGGCATTGTTGTCAAAAGTTTGGCACATGTTCTCCCTCTTGAGTTCCTGAACTCCAGGAAAGTTCCCATAGTGTCCCATGAGCTGCAGACAGATCTCTTTTTGTAGATTCACATCTGTTCATGTGCCATTTCAGTGGTGACTAGACCTGATTTTTGGGGAAGTGTTTACTCATAACGTGGCTTAAATTGTAATCAAGTTATGTATACTTCGGTTCTTTAAGGGTGCTGTCCCATTTTTGTCTAGTTGTTCAGTCAGTAATTCTGTGAAGTAATTCTACTGAACTGGAGTCACTAAGTATGTTGGCCTTTTGTAGTCTACAAAAAGTTGTAGGGCTCCTAGACTGCTGTAGCTCTACATGCTGTTCACATTGGTGGCATCAAATCTGTTTTGACTCATTGGGCACTCTAAAATGAGCTGATCAGTAGAAGTTCTTTGAATTTTATGCTAAGTTATACTGACTAAATTGAATTGTGTGTACTAGGATGGACCGTTACTTCAACATGTACAAAGAGGAGGCCCCTGACAATGTCCCCATGATGCTGGTGACATTCCCAACCGCTAAGGACCCCACAGCCAAGCTCAGATGCCCAGGTGGGTCACATGATGCAACTATTAGTCGCAGCATATTTGCATGTGAATGTTTTTGGTCCTGCCACTATGTAAAAAAACAATGGCAGTGTGCTGAAATTACATTGCAGTACCAGGCTTAAGGGCTGTAAAACCAAATGTGCAAATCAGAATGTAAAACATATAGTACTTGCCCTGAACTTAGAACTGCTCTTCTCATTTAAAATTA
Source organism: Coilia nasus (assembly GCA_027475355.1). Lineage (NCBI taxonomy): Eukaryota > Metazoa > Chordata > Actinopteri > Clupeiformes > Engraulidae > Coilia > Coilia nasus. The sequence continues at coordinate 18,081,074 of CM050199.1, forward strand.
AACATTTTCAGTTGTGGTTATATATAGCAATTCCTATGGGGGAAAGCATGCCGTTTCTGGGAGGAAGTTGAACACTGCAAACTCATGCTTGTTCTTTGGCTGGTACATAATGCGCATCTCTTGGTATCTGTGTGTGGTGGGCAGAGTTCACGTTCTAACTTTCTGCATCACCTGTGCAGGTAAATCCTGCATGACCCTGATGACCATGGTGAACTATGAGTGGTTCGAGGAGTGGAAGGATATGCCCGTGACCAAGAGGGGAGACCAATACCTGCAGTACAAGACGAGATTTGCCAAGCACATGTTCGACTGGGCCTGCCTGCATTTCCCTAAGCTGAAGGAGAAGGTAAATATTTTGCCACTAAAATGCTGAATGTTAAGGCACTCCCTGTGAAACGGCCAAGGGTAGAACGCCTAAGCATTAAATAGTTGCCAGTCTAGATGCCATATGCTTTCTAGATAACATGAGTCACTTAAGTAAATGCACTGCTCTTTAATCCTTTTTAAATCATGTCTCTTATACTTCCATTAAATTCTCGATTCCTCCACTTCAGCATATATAAATGACCACCTCTGGTCAGACCTTTAATTTGACATTGCAGCCAAGTAATTGTGGTGTTCTGTCTCAGCTGGTCTTCCAGGAGATCTACACCCCCCTGTCCAACAGCCACTTCCTGGCCGCCTACCAGGGGTCCATGTACCTGCAGCACAACCTGGACCTGTTTGACCCGGTGTTCATGGCCAAGAACCGCTGTGACACCCCTGTCAAGAACCTTTACCTCACAGGTAAGGCCATCACTCTCTGTGTGTACAAGTGGGAGTTCTGCATTTCTGTGTAGGTGTTGGATCTTTACCTTCTCCCCTGGAGGGGATTGACCAGGTATTGCAATGATCCTGTGTCTGCCTGCAATGACCCTGTCCATCCACATGGGGGACCAGGTTGTCATCATTTTTTAAAATGAGTGAGCCAGACGCAAAGTGACAGCCCTGCCATGCATTCCTTTGCCTGTGCACTTAAAACATAGGGAAACTTCACCAATTGGCTCATCTACCTGTCTTATTTGTGCCCATTTGGATCAGCTGGTTCAGAAAATGGGTTGGATGAAGCGTGGCAGGGCTTGTTTACTTTCTAAACTGGGGTTTATTCCTCTAGACTGAGTGGTGACTGAAGTAATGACACCATGTTTTCCTGCTCCGCGTCCCTAGGTCAGGATGTGTTCAGCTGTGGCATCTCTGGAGCCCTCCATGGTGGTTTGCTATGTGCTTCGTCTGTACTGAACCATATCCTCTACTGGGACCTCCTGTTCCTCAAGAAGAAGCTGAAGAAGGCCAAGGCCAAGCAGGATGCCCAACAGGCCAAGAAAAAGCTGCATTGAGTCTCGAATGGGACTGCACTGCCCCTAGTGGGCATGCTGGGATTTGCCCCTTATAAGGGCCTGGTGAATCATGGGGTGTGGTTCAGTTTGTTGTTGGCTTTGAATGTTTTGTCTTGCATGTAAGGCACATGTCAGTCATGCTTGTGCTAATGTGTAACTGTTTACTCTTGGTGCTTGTACTGTGCCAGTATGTTACTGTCTGTTTACTCTGTTAGGGCTGGAGTGGGTAACCCATGTCACAAAGCTGTTGTGATTATTGGTGTGAAATAAAGGCCTTAATTACTTAATGCGCTTGTCCGTTGTCCTTCAAAGAGACCACAAGCTAGCTAACAGGATAACAGCTAAGATCAAATAAGGAATGTATGAAGATATACCAATTTAATCAGTTAACTACTATCTATAACTACAACAACTGTTCATAATGTCACCTTACAACAAAAAGTTACCGGACTTTAAAATGATCACGTTGATTAAGTTAACATCCATAACAATGCCAATAAACTTCAACATCGAAATGTAAAAAAACGTTTAATATGCTGTTATTTCATCAACTTAACTGTGATTGTTCTTCACAAGCAATAGAAATAGATGGAGCTCTGTCTTTTGTTTGGAACGTTTGGGCGTTTCCATAACCCGGAAGTTGGACCATATTTCGTCCGCCAGTTTTTTTTTTTTTTTACAACGGTAGCCTATGGAAGTGTCGCCACTCTCTTTCTACACCGCTCTGGTCTACTGCAATCATTGCCTTGTAATTTCTTTTCATTTTTTTTTTTTGGCTGCTCCTGGGAATGTTTACACGAACAGGAATGTAAAGGGGCTCCTCCTATTTGGCTCTGAGTGAGGGTAACTTTTTACAATAATGTTAAATATAATCGGCATCAGGTAAGCCATACATAGCATTGAGTGCTATCTAAAACAAGCAAGCTAACTGGCTACAAGTATTTAGCATTATACAGGCTACAGATGGTTGTTTACAACTGGCATGCTAAGTTAACTAGATAGCTCACTGAAATAGTTTGATGACAAATATAACATTTGCCTCACAATAAACTGTTAGAAAAAATACTATGTAAATAGTTTTGACAGTAAGGTCTAGTTGAAAGGAATCATACAGTTATCTGTCCTCCACAGAACAGAATGAAAATACAGCATGAAAATAAAAATGGTGGACTGTATGTGATCTCAAAATGAGACCTTCAGAACGGTGGCAAAATCTTTCTGTTACGTTATTAGCGTCACTGAGGCAGGAGGTTTCGCTACATGGACATGTAGTGATGATTCTTTTCACATGTTTTTTTTAGGACGTTAGGAAAGTCGCAACATCAATGGCAAGTCCAGAATTTATATGGAATTGAATGAGGAATATTGGTGGTGAGAGGAATTGAGAGAGAGAGTGGATGAATGGAGAGAAGAGAGTGAACGGAGGGAAGGTAAAGGGAGAGAAGAAAGAGAGGAGGTTAAGAGAGAAGAGAGTGAAAGACAAGAGATATAGAGGGAGGGAGAGGGAGGTAAAGGGAGGAAGAGAGGGAGAGAGAGAGAGAGAGAGATGGAGGTAAAGAGAGGGAGAGGCCCTGGTGGGGCCCCTGTGTTTCCTACATATGTTAAGGTCAGGGGAGAGTATGCAGCAGGAGAGAAGATGGATCTCAGGAATCTCAGGCATCTCAGGAATATCCCAACACACAACACCCAGTGTGGCGAATCTTATCTTAAGCCAATCTTAGCTCTACTGGCAGAAGTGACCATGTGTAGTGTTGCCAACATATCTGTACCTTGCAATGCAGACAGCATTGGGAGGAGCATGTGAAAAAAGACAAATGTAATGTGTATTTATTGCAGAGAGGGGGGTGGGTCTGGGCTCTTTTGTCTGATTTAAAGTTCCTTTAAAAAAACACTGATAATAACTAACTTTTTCACTTTATGTTGGTTAAGTTGGTCAAATTTTACGTTTTACAGTCGGTCACAATTGTGACCAACGGGAAACTACATAGTCGTTTTTTTGGACAAATTCATATAAATTCATCAATAAGGCCTATTTACACACTTGAAATCTTAAAATGAAAGTAGTGATGACAATGCCCACTAAGCATAGAATAATGACATATGGTTGAGTTTTTTCTGCATATTCTTATTTCGTGCATGTAACAAAATGTAAAAAACACTTATTTAATACATCCCAGTGGACAACACACAGCATACACTGGAGGTAAACCTACACATGGTGGTCTTGTCAAGTCTTTTTAGTTTATCTGATAGATAAATCATAATCTAACATTGAAATATCAGACCTCTTACTGGATAAAAAGGTCATTTGTAACCCTCCCACCCCCATGAGATGGAGTGGGAAGTGTCCAGCTAGAAGGACCTATAATTTGTTGTCAATATACAACAACATAGAGTGGGGAAAGCCTGTATGTTAGGACCTGGAGGACCTGGTTGTTGGAAATATCAAAGTAATTCCCTAGAAATGTCACCTCTGCTATACCATTCAGCATCATTGCTAGCAAATTTGTGTTTCTTCCCAGATTTCCCTGTCCGAACTATCACAATCCCTTTCAATTGCATATCTCAGAACTGTAGGGGTAACAGTGATGCTACACACAGCTTGTGAGCTAATGGTTAGGGAGTTGGTCTCGGGATGGGGCGGTCACAGGTTCCTGCACCCTCATCCATGGCTGAAGTGCCCTTGAGCAAGGCATCTAACCCCACAGTGCTCCAGGGGCACTGTCCCAGTAGTCAATTCTCTGTCAGCCACCCTGGATAAGAGCATCAGCTAGTGCTTTGATCAATGGTACCCCAGTGACAGGCCTAGTTTCAAACAAAGGCATTAAAAAGCCTATCAATAGTATAGTAGTTTTACAGATAACCCAAGGAAGTAGGAAAAAAATCCATAATTGGTCAAAGAAACATATCTGGCTCCTTAAAAAATGGCTTACATGGCAGTATTACTGTGGGAATCCTGTATACAAAACACTCCCTTCATCTTTTTATCTTTAAGCACCCAGTTTAAGCCCGTTTAAAAACCTTATGGTGCAGTTATTCACAAAATGGGATTTTACTGTTTGTTTTGATTGATCACACAATGAGGACTTGTCTTGCAGGGAGTCCTGAAATTGGCTCTCATCCTCACAATGGCTAAAGGGTCTTTGGATGAGAGTTGTTATAGGAGAGCAGACAGGGGAGAGCTCAGAGCAGAAAAAGATAGAGAGGTTCAGAAGCCTCTGGGTTCAGAAGCTTTGCACTACAAAGCCAAAAGGCAGTAACTACATATTTTGTCAAAACTGAGTTTAGACTGGAAATAGACTTTATAACACCTCCTTTGTCTTATGGCTAAATCTCTTGCTTCTTCATATTCCAAAAGTACATAAAACACTAATAAAACACCACCACTGTTATACCTACAACATGTTTGACTGGGCAGTATGACAACTTTGAAGGTATTTTTCTCAGTTTCAGTGTTTTCTCAGTTTCATGTACTTACTGCACTTTGCCTTTGTAGGGCAGTGCTGTTTAATCTTTTGAGTGTGTGTTCCCCCTCTGACAATAACTTTATTGCAGCAGGATGAGCACAAGAAACATCAAAGCTCTTCTGAGAATTCCTGCAATACTTGGACTTTGTGCAATTTTACTTTGTCATGCAATACCACATTGTTGCTGTGCATACTCTGCACCTTTTTTATTTATACACTGCAATGGTAAAATGTCTTTGGTAGGTTTGTATATTTGATATTTTTAGCATATTGTTGTACATTTAGAACCTATCTATTTAACTGCTCTTACTGCTACTGATTCTTACTCTGTGCATCTGTTAGCCTGCTTCAAACGACATCTTACTGTACTGGTATAGTGACAGTGAAGAGTTCTACGTACTCTACTCTACCCGACTCTCACAAGCAGCAGGGAGTGCTGCCATCACCTGGACAGGTGTGGAACTGCAAGCACTTCATGTGGGACTGACTGCTGGATATTACAGTTTTTCTCTATCGCTTTGGTACATTTTTTGAATCTTTCTTGCAATTTGCAGAAGATCGAGTGCATTTCTCAAAACAGTTTGGACAAATAGCAAAACACCGTGGCTCACCTGCAAAAGCTAGTCTCTTGCTCAAAATGCTTAGTTCATCCCTCAAAAGCAAGTTTTTGTGTCAATATATGTGTCAGTGCCATCAGAATGTTTAGTCATTGTGTCACTGTGTACGGATAAGACAGTCAAATTCATTAGTCATGTTGGCAATTGAATAGTGCACTTCGAAGGGACATTTTGATGTAAAATGTGGTTTAGGTGTGATGACAAGTATTGTACATTTCACCTCATATAATGTGTGAGATTCATTGTAAAAGACAAGATTCACATTTACAGAATGACTTCTTTATTGGCAGACATTGACATTGCAGTGCGTAAAGAAAAAAAAAGACAGCAATGGACAGAACAAAGATAAAATACAGTAAGTAAACATAGGTCAAAAATATAAACATAGGTCATACAGTAAGTAAACAAAAAATATGAACATCTCCCTAAATTCTAAGTCCTTATCCTGATCTTCAGCTTCGTCACATTCTTGTCTGTCAGGCAACAAATTTTCACCCACGTGACACCGGCAGCGTGGATAGCATCTTCTGGAGTGCCTAATCCATCCTCTTCCAAATCCTCCACCATGCAGCCTCACCCCTCTTCCTCTCCTTCTCCCTGTTGTTGTCCAGTTTCTTGTCCTTCCATTGTCAGCCATTGTAACTTTGTATTGTGCTCTGGTTATATACTTTCCAGTAGATTGTTCATGAGATGCTCCCTTGAGCTCATTCAGAAAACTGTTGATCATTGGTTTCTCAACTCTCTTCATTAGAAAAAGTCTAGATTCAAGCAATTTACCAATTTAGATCATATTTACAAATGTCTTATGGAAATGTATAGAAATGTGCTTGACATGTTATGATAGCTTGGTAAATCATTTTGCATGTTAAGACTTATATGATGAACTATAGCCTAAATGTTTTGGGTAGTGAGACTATTTGATAGATTCCCATAACAAAGCATTTTGATTAGCATGACAAAAACAATTGATAATGTACAAAAAAACTGAGAATTGTACACAATCATTTGCATGGATGGACAAAAGCATTTGCAATTTGTTTAAAGCAATGAGAAACCGCCTTTTTCATCTGCACAAATGGCATAATGATGTGACAATTGAACAAGAACTTTTGAGAATTTCAATTCTGATGTGAGAAATGTACCAAACCAATTGAGAAAAACTGTAAAACACTTCACAGCATGCTGCTGGATATATGTAACACTGCATGTGTTATTTGTAGGCATTCATTGTATCTTAGGCAGTCATTTCGTGTTTTTAATGTACTTTTATTTTAGAATTTATATCTGTCTAGATTTTCCCACTCTGTCGTAGGTGTGATCTTAATGTGAGTGCTTACATGTAGGCCTATATTAAGCTTTTCTCCCTTTTTATGTGGTTTTCTATGCACTGCTGAGCATTTTTGCTTCTATCTATACAGGGTGGAAACGTGTGTTCATTTTGAATTTATGTAGACTTTAAGTTCACAATACATACATGTACATACACAATCTGTTTTATTCATTTTTCTTTCTGAAGTCATAGGCTACATGAAATACACATGCTGAATGTTTAAATATTTCCGTACATATAAACAATTGCAATAAATACAGTAATAAAGTACAATTTAAAAAATAAATAACCATATGTGACCTTATTATGTGGTCTCAATCCCCAGTTAGTTGTTCAAAGCAAAAGTATTGGTAATACTGGTTCCCCTTTTCACCCAGTCAATAAATTGGCTTTCTGCCTCAGCAGAGGAAGGGGCCCAATCTTTACGCTTCCAGCGCAGAGAAGAAAGAGAGTTAGTGAGACAGTGAAGCAAGGGTGCCATTTTTCTCTGTGCTCGAAAATGTAATAACGGGGGCATATGTTTATGGCAACAATGTTCCGGTGATGTTTCTATGCATTATGGACTAGTTCGAGTTGTTTTCGAGTTGAATTTTGAACATTTGTCACGCTGTTAGCTGGATTCGAACCTGCGATGTGTCGGTTGGTACTCTATATTTAGCACCGCTAACAACGACAACAAAGGCACTAGCCGCTAGCGGAAATCCCGTGGCGATTTACTCGAACTTTTGTGTGCAATTAATACGAACTATATTGCGTGTATTAATAAAATATTGCCTTGGCTTTAATCTTATATGCCCCCACTGACATGTAATGTTTATCACGAACGTTTTTGTACAATTGTGACGAACTATTTTGTATGTATTATTAAAACATTAATGTTAAATGTCCCTCATGGCATGTAATGTTCATCACGAACTTTTTTGTGCAAATGATAAAAACTATTTTGTGTGTGTATTATTAAAACATAGCCTTGGCTTTAATCTTATGTGCCCTCACTGACATGTAATGTTTATCTGTGCTTGTGGTTTGCTATTGCTGTTGTTAATGATGTAACAATAAAAATGTGTGTCTTCAAAAATCAATGCTGTAGCAATCTCGTGTCATTTCATTGATTAATACTTACTATATTGTGTGTGTGCTATGAAGAACATTGCTTTGGCTGTAAAGCTATACCCCTCAGTGACTTGTATTTTATAATATTCCTGTTTATATCCATAATTGTGAGTGAATACATAATGAACAGTCTTTATCCTTATCTTTGTCTTTTCTCAACAGATCACCAAAAACGTCCTGGTGCTGGGTGCTGCTGCGAGTACAGCTGCTTGGTGCACAAGAATGACCACAGTCAAGTTCTTTCTGTTAATAAAATGATAACAATAAAGTGTGCCTTTAAAGAGTGTGGGGCAGATACACAGGAGACAGGAGTCTTAAATGTTGGTACAATCAAATGTAATAAAAACAAGATATAAAATAATTGCAATAAACACACACACACACACACACAGGGGCAGGTGCGATGGGCAGGAGCAATAGGCCGTTCCCTGGAGGCAGCAGCAGCAGCGGGCCGTCGGCCTGGGCCCAGAATAGGAGCCTGCTCCACCAGCAGATTTGGAGGAAGGACAAACTCGTGCCTGGGGCCTGGACGACCCCCGGTTGTTCCTGCGGCGGTGGAAGCTGCTCAGGGATGGACAGGTGGCTGACGGACGGGTGGCTGATGAGCAGCGAGGCTGGCCGCTGGAGGAATCCTCGCAAAGGCCTCTACATAAACAGTGGCTGCAATATGTAGGGAAAGAGAAAAGAAGCAAACAAACAGACATCAAAACAATATTAGGGTGTATTGCCTGTCATAGTGATATGCCGTAAAGGTTTGCAGAGGAGTAATTTTGTATCATCATCCTCCTCAGCAAAGCCTGAGCACAAAAGGTAAAACTGTTAGGCCTACTGTTAACCACCACTTCTATATACTGCACTACAGATGTTTAAAAAAAATGTGGGTTAACATATTTCCCACACATGCATACATTTTCTGAATGAAAATAAGAAAAAAAGACAGTTACCTGTAGTGATGTTAAAGATACCTGTATATTTCATTGTGCAACTGTAACAGAGATTGTCTCCCCTCTCCTGATCTGCCTTGTGTACTAACAGCTGTATCCACCCCTCCTACACTACAGCTATCTGCACTCTATCTGTTCTACTGTTATCTGTTAATTATTAATTGCACTATAATATCAAGACAGTCCATCTGTTTCTTTAGCTGCCTACTGCACATATTGGAATAGGTGGGTGAAAATGCCTTGATACCTCCATCTATTTATGCTGTCAGTCACTTTATTGTCATACCTGCTGCTGATATGTGCCTGTTTACCTCCAGGCTTTGCACAAGTCCATGCACAGTCTATGCAACTTTTTACAGACAGTAGCTCATATTAGTTATTGTACAGTCTATGTTAATCCTTGTACTTAATTCTTGTACTTAGTAGTTTTTATAGTAGTTTTATTGTACATATCTCTCTTTGTTTATTTATGTGTGCACATTATGGGGAAGCTTGTAATCTCATTATACTTGTATAATGACAATAAAGGCATTCTATTCTATTCTATTCAATTCTACCTACACTGCACAGGTGTCTGCACCCCAGATGGGTAAGAAAATGTGGGTGCACAGATAGCATCTTTCTATCTGAATAAGGTCGCATCTTATTCTCTGTGTAGATTATTTCCTTTCCTTTCTAGCAGAATTAACATCGGCATTTTGTGGTATTTTTTAAGTCAAAGTCAGCAAAGAATTAAGTCAGTAATGTCATTATGTCAATGTCATTAACTCTCGGACGGTCCGACGGCTAACTTTTAATGCTACACATACAGTATAACGTCCTTATGAGATTTAATCATATACAGTTATCATAACTGATCATTAGAAGTAGCCTAAACTACTCGAGCTACCATAAACAAGACAGAACTTTAAAAAATTATCGTCGATCAAGCGATATTTTTAACTTTTTCAAAGTACTCTTTCATCGTAACGTTAACGTTGTTCCTGCATTTGTCATCGACAATCGTACATTTACAATTACATTCATAATTACCTTTACAATAACGAAGAATATAAGACTTAGCTTACTGCAGCAGCGGCCGGCTAAATTTGAAAATAGTGCCACGGAAGAGGAAAAGGAGCATGATTGGTCAAAAGACAGCCCAAGTGACGTAGCAAAGTAAGCCACAAAGGAGGAACGTGAGTGGTCCAAAGTAAGCCCAAAGTAAGCCCGCCAAAGAAACCTGATTGGCTACTGTGGGCAAAAGTAAGCCCAAAGTAAGCCCACCGAAGAAACCTGATTGGCTACCGTGGGCTTACTTTGGGCTTACTTGGGCTTACTTTGGCGGACATAGCGAGAACTCGTAGGCGCATGTTGAAATTTAAACAATGTTTCTATTAATCTGTGTTTGACAACCAAGACTGTGAAAAAATGGACCATCCGGCCCACCATCACAGCAGGATGGTGGTGAAAAAAAAACTATAAACACAACTAAGGAATCCGGTGCAAAAAGGAGGTGCAGATTTATTTACAGTGCTCAAAAACGTGTGACAGTAAATAACAACAACAAAAAAAGACTTTAAAAAAATCCAAAACGAAAATCAATTCAAGGGTGGTTAAGAAAAAGCTCAGCTTAAATGTCCAAAGCCTGATGGGAAAATTGGCTGATTGGAAGATTGGTTGAAACCAACCTGACAGGTAAACTAGTGAATAAGGCATCATCATATTGCCCACTATTTTCAACTATTTCAATACATACACACAACATAGTTCATTTCCCCATGAATATATGCACTGTGGTACTAATTACATTGCAACAACACGGTAACACCATAACAAATAATATATACCCCGTATAGCTTCATCCCCGCGGCAAATCAGTCACTTTCAAGCGTCTGCATGGGGAATAAAGTGTTTACTGGGGCTCGGGTTGACTCACGGGAGGAACATTTGGGGAAGAAGGATGTGTTTGTCAGCGTTTCTGTTTGTGTATGAAATGTATGGATTAACGGGATGGAATAAGTTTTGGAGCGAAATCGGCGGGTACCGCTGATATGTCTGGAAACTCTGGTGAGTAACTGCAAAGTTTTTGTAAATGTTTAGCGATACCAGGACTCCAAACGCGGTTGCCAGCTTACCATGTGGGAGACCAAATTAGCGTGTGTGTGCCTGTGGGGAAACGCAATCAATTTACATGGAGGGGCTAGGAGAGTTTGCCGCGTCCGTGAAAAGGTGGGGCTGCCTTTTCACAAAGACTTTAATTATATACAGTATTAGGCTACATTATATATTATATATCTTTAACAGTACAACAGAAAGCAACTGTAAACATAAAATGCTCCAAATTGACAGGTTATTACCAATATTGTGTGTGTGTTGTATGTGTGGTTTGTGAAATGCACCCACAACAGCAATCAAAACGTAAAGGGTGAACTGTTTGTTTGTAGGCCTATATTTGTTCTTCTGTTTTGTTGTTTGTTTGACTGGGCAGTATGACAACGTTAAAGGCATTTTTCTCAGTTTTTGTGTTCACATAGTTACCTCACTTTGTCTTTGTAGGGCGTTACAGGCTGCATTCCTCCACAGGAGAGATGAGAGCTACCTTGCAGCAGCAATGCCCAGTGGGCAGGTGGGGGTGTGGTGTGGAGGTGTGTTTGTGTGCAGGTCTCTGTTTTGCAATGCTTTAGTAAGGCTTAGTTACCCATAGTCCCTGGTAAAAGTATCTAAAAACTAGTACTGATAAAATTTCCACATTTACTGGCATATTTAGTTACTTCTATATTGCATATGGTTTTATAATTAGCTAATTTGTAGCATGTGAGTATTTGTAAGCTTTATTTTCTTAGTTTACATTTCCCTTGTCATGTTCTTGTGTAAACTATGTTTGTCTAATTTATGTACAGCTACAAAGCAAAACAGGAAAAAATAAAGTCTGCTTTTCTGTCTGTGCTGGTCATTGTCCACATATTGCAAGGCACCTGTTATGCCAATTATCTCCACATGGGGGCAGCATTACCACGGAATTATTACCTGGTCCCCGGAGGTATTGACCAGGTATTGCAAGGACCCTGTCCGTGTGTGTGTGTGTGTGTGTGTGTGTGTGTGTGTCCGCGTGTCCACGTCCGCCCATATGGGGAGCCAGGTTGCCATCTCTGATTGTGCTTGTTATCACTGAAACAGTAAGGAAGCATTGAACAATAGCTCATAAGACTATGAGAAGAGCACAGTGACACAGAGTGTCAAATAAATACATCTCTATTGGTTGGCTATGGCTACATAACAAAGCATCCACACAAGACTGTCAGTACGAATGATACAATAACACTTTCAGAGACTTGCATACTGTACAAACTGCAGCGACTGCAAATCTGCAAAGTTTTGTAGGCAATCAAGATCACATGACAACAAAAGATGTACTTTTCTCCAATTGCTGGAAAAATGTTGTAGGCCTACTTTGTTTCAATGTATTAGCAATCAATGGTTGGAAGGGTGGTAGTTACATGATTCTTCCCCAGTGTGCAAATTTTCAAGAAAAAATTGTGATTCCTGCAAATAAGGAGTAGAGTATTGATCAAAATTGTACATTGAAAATATGGATTGTAGAGTTTAAGGGGTGTATCTCTCATAATGTGAAAATCTTCTGTCAGATTTTTTTGTGAAAAGTAGACTAAAAGTCCCAAGTAACTTTTTCATTCTAGAGGAAGCCTGATCTCTTGTATGTGTGAACCTGCTGATTGAGCCCAGATGTGTTGTAGCAGGTGCTCTGCTCCCTGGGGGACTATGGCAAAGGGCGCTCGGCTCATCTCTCATTTGCATGAAGGGGATTTCCGCCTCCAATATTAAAATACCAGACCAGTCTCCTGGTGGATGTGAGCTGGTTCAGTACATGTGCTGCTCTAGGTTCTGACCTGACAGACTGATGTCAAAGGCCACTACGTTAATGCTTGAAATGTTTTCATATTTAAATAGCCCAAAGATTTATTGTTTATTTCTTTTATATTTGATTATATTTGATTTAACTGAATGAAAAGTATCCCAAATATAGTTCTTTTGATTCTTTGTAATAAAATGAAAACCATGCACATGAAAGATGCTATGCACCTGTCTGAAATATAAACTTAAGCCTATTGACAATGCAACTATTTTTTTTAGACAAGCTCAGTCTGCCTATGACCTTAAAACATGTGTTTATCCATTTATTCATTAACATTGTTATAGGCCTACTTTATTGTTGTTTATCAAATTGAGTCACTGACGAAAAAATTCAGAAAGAAAAAATATTTTTATTTTGCATTTAAACATTACCCGATAAAGCAAGCAAGAAGAAAGCACGGACAAGCCATCAGACAGTCAGGCTCAGAGAATTACAAACATTCGTTAGGCCTGACAGTTGTACTGACTGGATTCTGGGATCCCTGGTTGGCTTCGCAGGTCACTAACAGACTTTTCTTCCACTGCTCCGCAGACAGGGCAAGAGTGCTGCTCCAGCCGTAGCGACCGTCCTTTCCCAAGACGCCCGGTGTCACCGTTACTCCGGAACTCACACTGCTGCCGTCAACCCGCCAGCTCAGCTTCCAGTCAGAGGGAAAGCCGTGCTCGGCTATACACATAAGGGTAGCCGTTTGCCCCTCTTTAAGCTCCACGCCAGAGGGAGGCAGAACCGTCAGCTTCGGTTGAGCGTCATTTACTGAATGGAATAATAAATAGAAGGTTATTAAATAGTCAGAGATTGTTTAAAAAGCCAAATGAGGCAGTACATACGATTTAATTTAATATGCACTGGAAACTTAATTTTACGACTTAGTTTAATATGCTCTGGAAAGAGTCGCCGTCTTTGATAACCAGGCAGTTGTCATGATGTTATTGTTAGATATTAATCCATAATATGATTTAAATTGGCAGATGAGCTATCAAAACGTGACTTTTTTTTAATCTTAGGAGATTTCTTTTTTATGCATGCCTCTAAATGTAGGCCCTATACGGTGAATAGCTTAATATTGCAATTTAGTATAAATAATAGACTACTACGAAAAACTATAGGCCTATCTATTTTTTCACAATTTCAAAACCTGTTCATTTATATTTTTTAAAAAATGTTTGCTGGTTACTCACATTGGACGGAGAGTCTTGTGCCGCCGCCGAAAGTCCACCACTGTGACACAGACTAGTTGAGTGGCTGTACAAAAACCTCTTACTCAACTGGGCGGGTAAATGGAGTTATATGTTATATATGTTGCAAGAAAGCTGAATAATGAGTAACAGCTAATGAAAATAAGATAAATGTACTTATGTTGGAGACGATTATTTTACGCTATTTATGGGTAAAATTTTCTAATTTGCAAAAAATACAATCGAATTTAACGCAGTATCAAACCAATATTTAAAATGTAAAATAAATAGTCCAAATTAAGAACATTGCATTTTTGGTGCTTTTGGATCTTAGCGGCTGCAGTTTTTCCAAAGTGTGGTGTGAACATACCGGACTTTATTACTCAATAATGAGTATTGCAGGACTGATGCCATATTTCTATACAACACAGCCGCATCTTCACCCACCCATGAAGACAAAAGTTCAAGAGCAGCAAGTGCTATATATAGGCCTATATATACATTATAGACAGTATGGTTGTGATGAATTATGTACAATAAGTAGGGCAATATGAACATGTGGGAGTACTTTGTTGTTAATCTTTGTGGGGGATATAAACAAGTATACAGTAGAGCTAAATATATATACGATGGGCTATGAACAAGTATACAGTTGTGCTATAGATATATAAGTTAATAAATATGATATGTATGAACAATATGTACAAGATATGTACCCGATGAACTATAACACAGAGATATACAGGGGATATACAGTATTGACAACTGGAGGTGTGTTTCCATAAAAGCCCATTTGCATTGGTCAAGCATGCTTCAGTGCCCTCGGGGCATTTATAGAAGGACAGAGAGGACACTCACACACAGACTGACTGACAGAACCCCCATCATGCCTGCTGTCACCATTGTCATCTGGACCGTCGTCTGCTGTATCACCGGTACATTACAACCCACACAACACCACCACACCCTTACACACATTACCTTTACAACATCACTACACACTTACACACACAACCTTTACAACTCACCACACTCTCATACACACGACCTTTACAACATCACCACACTCTTACACACACAACCTTTACAACATCACCACACTCTAACACACATGATCTTTGCAACTCAACACACAAAACCTTTACAACTCAACACACTCTTACACACACTGCCTTTCCTTGGCCATGCTTAAGGGGAGTTCTGGAGCTATTATGGTGCATTTACCTTCAAAAATTAGGTTTTACTGTCTGCTGCCTTTAATCCTGTTGTCTCCTTGTTTCTGTCCACAGGGTCGCTGGGTCAGGTCACAGTTACCCAGTCTGCAGCTCAGTCAGTCAGACCAGGTCAAACCATCACCATCGACTGCAAACACACGCCTGAGATGAACTGTGTGGATTCTGCTACTAAGACCAAGCGATGTGTGTCCTGGTTCCATCAGAGACCTGGAGAAGCTCCCAGACTCCTGATATATTACACCTCAGACAGACCATCTGGAGTGTGTACTAGATTCAGTGGTACTGAGAAACAGAAAAAAATAGATTTTGCTCTCACCATCAGCGATGTCCAAGCTCAAGATTCGGGAGTTTACTACTGTCTGTTTAAACACACTCCAGATAATACTAAAACCTGGATGTTCCCACAGTGAAAAAGGGCCGTACAAAAGCCCTTCAGTAGAAAGTGTCGTGTTGGTGATGGGACCACCTGCAGCTGCTGAGAGACGGAACAAACCAAAGACACGCATCACTGATGGTCATGACACACAGAAATAGCACAACTACAGAATCTGCATCAGTGCACTCTCTGTTCTAGGTTCAGAAACAGCTGCTTACAGTAGCCATCTTTGGACAGAATCTCACTGAAATCATTTCACTACTGGGTTAAATGTGGTGCCATGTAGTTCTGTACATTCACAATGTCACTCACAGAAATCCCACTCACATTTTTATTGTACTTTTACGATACCAAAGCAAAACATATTTACGTATTTATCCCTTTAATGCGCAAGCTATTGAAACCCCCTCTAACGCGCAACCACATTCATTTCTAATGTAATTCCTATAGCATGGATGTGGTTTTGTCTTTTACAATTTCTAAAATCAGTACTTTCATTTGACCTATAACAGTTTAAAAGTTGATAATTTAGGTAGTGTTCAGGCACAAAAACTATTGTTTGTTATTTTTGTCTTTTGTATCTTATAAACAACCATAGATTTGAAATTTCCCCACTACTTTGCAGACATAGGTCTAAGGTGACATGTATTAGGAACTGTAATATTTGCAAGTGTTTCCAGTCAGGAGAACACCTATTGTGGACAACTGGTTGGCCTGGCACACATTTCAGAATTAAACAGAACCGCTTCAGCAAAACTACATGCAATTATTAATTTGCAATTATAATATTTTACAAAAATATACTATGGAACATATCTGTGCAGTATTGTACAGAAATACAAAGATTTACATAACTTGATTACAGGCTAATATTAATCAACTAGAAATAACAACGTCCTCAAAGACAGTGGAATAAAATCTGTCATACTGACAAGCCAAGAACAGCCAGCCACAGGAGGACTGAAGACAGGCAGGACAAGCCAAGAACAGCCAGCCACATGAGGACAGGCAGGACAAGCCAAGAGGATGAGATGCAGCCTTTGTCCAACTGCCAGAGATGCCGTAGTGCAGTCACCCACTCGTGCTCCACATGCACACGACCTGTGTGCAAGGACATTAACGTTACCGTGGTCATGTGAGACATGTAAGATCTGAGGCAGCTCACTCAGCACTCAGTGTATACTTGCCTGTGCTCATGCCTGTATCATGTCATCTTACCCAGTCAGTTTTATTCAGTTCATTTAGTTTCATTTACCTCTTCTCCAGAGTTTGAAAGTTAATATAGATACCAGTAAGTAGTCACAAAAAAGTATATTTATTTAAAATGGTTTGAAGATAAAAAATAAAATAAAGTCTTGTAATGAACAAGACCAAGTTAATTCAGGAATTTGTGGAGTATTGAGTAATGAAAATAAGTTGTTGCAGAGATCTAGAAAATGTAAACTGAGCCACGTCACTTTAGCCCCATGTTATGCTTTAAAGGGTTAAAAACTGCCCTCATGTTATCACTGAGCCATACATTAGTGTGTACATTTCCAATGTGACAGACAGACAAAAAAAGAAATCAAAAGTTCCAGGATTCCAATCCCTGGTTATTAGTGTGTGGTAGCACGTGCTACGCAAGTCCTCACAACCAAACCAATCGCTAATTAACGGCTGGAGTTTAAATCAGTGAAACATTATAGATATTTAAATTATTTACTGTACGTTTATGGCAGTTGCATACCCATGACAGCTGTATTTCATAACTCTGAATATTATGTCCATGTATTTTCAGCAGTGCCTGACTCACTACTGAAGATCAGTGCTAGTTTCTAATGAGTGTTCACCAGCCCTCTGTCCCCTGAGTGTGCGCTTGTAAAAGTACTGTGTTCATACACACATAACTCAAACACATGAACACATTACCTTAAACAGAAAACCAACATGGCTCAGATTGAAACATTTAAAATCCAGTCCATCCAATCAGAATGTTTCATTAGAAGCCACAGAAGGAGAGGAATGATTGGTGACATTTGATGACATTTGATTCGTTTTTGTCCAAACATCAACTGCATCTCTTTTACGTTATTTATACTAAAGTGATTTCTTTATTACGTGAATTCATTGTTCAGTATTATAAGTCATTATTACATTGAATGTACACTACATCAGCTATGCACAGCATATGGGCATGGCCACGATAGATATCTAGACTGTATATCCATAGAGGTGCTATTTGCATAGCAAAGCAAAGGCCCTAGTGCTGCTATAAGGGTGTGTGTGCTGGAGAGAGTAAACCAGACCACTGGCCTCTGGTTCCTCAGAGCTGAAGACATGACTTCCCCCTCCATTCTCCTCTGGACAGCCATCTGCTGGGTCACAGGTAAAAAAACATACTTTTAAAATCTTTTTTCTACACTCATGTTAACCACTTCATTAACATGAGGCCAAAAAGAAATATCTGTTTGTATATTTTACTAATTTAAGCAAAAAAAAATCATTTTTGTCAAAAAAAAGGTTGTTTCTGCATTCTTTTTTTGTTTTGTTTGTTTGTGATGCGTTTATTAAATTATTGCCTTGAGTAGATTTTTATGAACAATGTGTGTGAGGTGACATGAAGTCTGTGGTGATCCATCTGTGTGTTTCTGTCCACAGGGTCGCTGGGTCAGGTCACGATTACCCAGTCTGCATCTCAGTCAGTCAGACCCAGTGGCGACTCTAGGGTCTAGTGGGGCCCCAAGCAGAAATTCATTGGGGGGCCCCAACCACCGCCCGACCCCCCCACACAACAGAATTTCACTAGGACAAACTCTGGGCCTTTGTAATTTTAATAAATAACCAACAAATTGTAGCAAGTATAGTTTTTTTTGTATTTCACAAGTTACAAATATTACATATACAAACAATAGTGTAAGTGTAGTGTAGTGTAGTGTAAGTAATGTAGTGTACGTCTTCAGTGTAAACTGTTCTGGGGTAAGAAATTTTGGATTTCTTACATGCAATTTCCTGCATTCTAGTCCATTCTAGAGGGATCTGTTAGACATGTCAAATACTTAATCCCTTCTAATTCATAGCCTATATTCTCAGTTGCATGGCCTGCACAAGACAATATGGAAAGAAACAATAACCACTTCATTACTGACTTCTAGAGATTCTTATGTAAACAATAGCAAAATTGAGACTCATGTTATACTAACTTTCAGTAGATTCGAACTGGGACTGCAGAGATGGATTACTTGTTTGCTTTTTTGTATGTTAGAAGTGGTATAAATAGACTGACAGACACAATTTCACTGATTTTTCTACACTCTGTCACTATAGACCTATGCACGTGACATTAAAATATCCTCACTGTGCTTAGTGAACAATAGGCCCATGATTTTGTAGCTAAGTATGCTGTTGCATATACTTTCCACTAGATGGCAATCAAAGCTCAGGAATGGAGAAAATTACTAGTTAATGTATCATAACACCTTTAAAGTTATTCTTCACGTCCCAATTTCATTAACTCGTTAACTTTCTCCTCGTACTTCATTTCAGAATTCTGTACAAAATAAAAAGAAGTACGAGGGGCTGGTTTACCAGGCTAGAATTCTTATAGCAGCCTAACCTAGCTAGCCGATGTAGACAGCCAAGCTGTGGCTAGTAGCTTACCAAACGTCAAGACTGCCGTGCTAACCCAAAATAACGTTTTAATCACTGACCTGAAACGTGTGACAACTTACTGGCTGCTGCTGATGACAAGGTAACAGTAGTTTTTTTTTTTTAAGAAATGTCTTATGTGGTTGAAGCATTGACTATATACAGTCAATGGGTTGAAGGAAGACAGGCGAGTTCTGACAGACGAGCGTAGACTGTACACAGGAGACGTTAATGTTTAGAATTAGAACACATGCACCTTGTTTTAGTGGGATTCTATTTTTCTAGTTGGGTCACGTTAGAATAACAGCATTTTATTTTTAAGAATGAGGGAAATGTGGGTTTTGTTGTAGGCTATTTGCCCATTAATCAGTTTTAATGTAATTTACAGGGAGCATATTCTCAGGGTTGTCATGATTTTTTAAAGCTTAAAAAGATTCGGGGCTTTTGACGTGAGATTCGGGGCTTCAGCCCCAAAGGCCACCCCCTAGCTCTGCCCCTCATAGAGATCCCCTCTTCTTCTTTTTTCTTCTTTCTTTTTTAACTCCCCGAAGGATAGTTTCTCTTCATAGCAATGGAGGCGTACCAACCGCTACCAACAGGCAAAATGTGCACGTTAATACAGGGTTTCCGATTTGTGCAAACATTCGTAGTAAGGGATCCCTCTGCAAGCGCTGATTGCTCGAAGGCTTTTGTCATTCAAAAAATGTGGTCATGCAATTGGCTGCTTAGCACTTTGCTTATCCCAACAGGAGGCTTATTTGTAAATGGGAAACCCATGAGAGTCACTCAGCGGATGACTTTTCAAAACGCAAATTTCGAATCTTCACTCTCACCGCGCAAATTTCTCCATCAACGGCTGTGCAAATTTCGACTCTGTCGTCAACTGGTGGGGGCCCCAAGCAGCTGCCTGGCTTGCCTGTTGATAAGAACCGCCTCTGGTCAGACCAGGTCAAACCGCCACCATTGACTGCCAACACACGCCACCAGTGCACTGTGTGGATACTACCAAAGCTAAATACTGCATGGCCTGGTACCATCAAAGACCTGGGGAGGTTCCCAGACTCCTGATATATTATGTTTCAGACAGAGCCTCTGGAGTGTCCTCTAGGATCAGTGGCAGTGAGGACGGTAGCCACAGCAAGTTTACTCTGACCATCAGGGATGTCCAGGGGGAAGATGCAGGAGACTACTACTGTAAGAGCCAGCATTTTGTTTCAGATAAGACGAGCGTGTTCCCACAGTGAAAAAGCGCCGTACAAAAACCTCAGTGAGTAAGAGCAGCTGTTATGGCCCCCAGGTGCAGAGGGGGAGGTTAAGGGCACAGCTCTGGAACCTGCGGCTCTGAGGACCCACAAGTAGCACAACACAGTGGCAACTTCTGTCTCATATATGTGAGGATGTTCATCTTGTCTCAGGGTGTTTTACAGGCAATGCAAATGTTTTGTTAAAGGTGGCATTGCATAATTTTTTCATTAATTTTGCAATGGTCTCTAGTATTAATGAATACCCTGTGTGCTGGTTTTGGTGAAAAACAATACTTTAGTGCTCCTGATACAGGCTGTTCTAGTTTGATGAATTAGATGGCGCGAGAAGACTGACAGGTTCTTGGCTATGCTAGTCACAGGCTACTCTCATTCAAAACCCATTCAGTCATAGCACACCAAATCGAAGAGGTGAACACTGTAAACAAACACACCTACTTACCTATATTTTGCTGGGTGAATATATGCTGCAACAAGACTCCTCCAATAATCACATTTTCTGTAATTTTGGATAGTACATGTGAGGAGTGTTTCTTTTTGTTTGTAAAGATTTTCATGTTTTTCATGTCCCGTGAGCCTAGACCGTATAGACTATATGAAACTGTAGTCTATGTCTACACTGTGAAGACTACATGAGGCTATATAAGCCTAGACTGTATAGTCTGCATCTTCCACCAGCAGCAATACTCTCCTCTAAACATTTGAATGCTGTATGTCATGACCTGTGTGTACTTTATCTGGTGGTGGTCTTCTTTTTGTGTTCTGTGAGCCTAGACTGAATAGACTATGTCAGACTTCGCAGTGTATTTGAGAACACGGTGAAACATGTTGTCAGTGTATTCTTACTCTGGTTGGTTCACTGATCTCTTAAGCTCTTAACCTCTACCAGCATTTGTGCACCAAAACACTTCCCTTTCCCTTTCCCTTTCCTCTGCTCTCCAGGTCAGAGTAGTGGTGTGTGTGTGTGTGTCTTCTGTTTCGATATCATATACTTTCCAGATCATAGTACTGTGTGTGTGTGTATGTGTTTGTGTGTGTGTGTGCCTTCTCTGTAAACATAGTGCTCATATGTGCTCTGTGTCTAAATCATGCTTCATTATGGAGACTTACAGCAAGAACTACCCAACACTGAACCATCCAGCTCATCAGGTAAGATGGGGTTAATGGAACAAGTGTTTCAGACTGTGAAACAATCAACCAAACTACTTGTGCATGATTGCATATGTATGATCAGATGTACACCATCTTATTAAGTTTCTCAGAGTACCACACAGTAAAGACCACACACAGGATCATACGTAGACTGGGAGCAGTATCCAACCATAGACAGGTTCCTGTTTCCAGTAAGATCGTATGAAGGTGCTGCCCTCTGCTGGTTGAAAATAAAACTCCTCAGCAGTCATTTTGCATGCACCATTGTACACAAACAGCCTGTCCTGCAAAGGTATGGGTGGAAATAAATAAATACTTCTTCCGATTGTTTCTCAGTATGCCATGTCTTGCCTCGGAATCCCTGAGGGTTTGTGTGAATGATTATTGAGTGCTGATGGGGATGTACAACTTCAAATATTATGTCAAATAAACTTGTTTGGTTTTAGTTTTTTTTTGGTTGTTTGTGAAATTATACAGTCAATGGTAAGACTATTTAAATTCTTTGTCAGCATATGCATTCTCAGGATGCATCAAAGACTCATCAGACCATATCTATTTGGTTTAGCAATAGTTTACATATTAACTTAAATGTGACAGAATACGCTCAGAAATAGTATAATGCGGTGGAAATGGTCTAATTTGTTAATGTGTATTTTGAATGAATACGGACAGGAAACAGCACTTGCTGTCTACGTGCTGTATACAGAGAGTGCTTGGTGGAAATGAGCCCTAAGGACGGTGGCAGGAAGTCATTCTTACCCACTGTGAGCAATATGTAGTAGCCTATACTGCCCTACAAAGCCAAAAGGCAGTAACTACATATTATGTGAAATTGAGTTTAGACTGGAAATTGAGTTTAGAATATCCTCTTTGTCCTGTGACTAAATCTCACCACTATTACAGTATGTGTACATTGTGCAACATGTTTGACTGGGCAGTATGACAACGTTAAATAATTTTTTGAAAATAGGCGTGACCAAACGGTTGATAAGTCAATTTATGGTAAAAGTCAGGTCTCTATAAACAATACTAGAACATCTTACCAAGTTTATGAATTAGTGATATTAATCATTATATACTGTTTTAAAATGTATACTACTACTGTAAACATAGCATGTAAATATTCAAAAGCCAGGTATAACCATGTATTATATCAAATATGTTTCCTAGCTATGCGATTCAATGTGATTCAATGCAGTTCTTGTGTCATCTAGTGTCTTGAGGGGGGATAAGTGGGGCAATTGGATCAAGCTTCTAGGTCATTTAGTACAGAAAGGTTTCAGACTGTTCAAAGCAATGTGCAATTGCATTGAAATATTTTACATGTTGGTTAACATTTGATTTTACATGTATTTTCTGGGTCAAAAAATAGATTTTTACCATAAATTGACTTCGTTACCGTTTGGTAGAGGTTCATAAAACAGAAATGATAGGTCCTTTGAAGAAAATATTTTGTTCTTTGTCATATTTCATCCCAATGGAGCAAGATGAAACAAAAAAAATATAAAAAAAAGGTTTTACACTAAAATGCAGCAAGCCAATGTCAAAGTCAAAAAAAGTATTTTTTTTACCATAAATTGACTTTGTTACCGTTTGGTAGAGGTTCATAAAATAGAAATGATAGGTGGTTTGAATTTTTTTTTTTTTTTGTCATATTTTAGCAAAATGGAGCAAGATGAAACAAAAAAATAAATTTTTAAAAGTGTTTTTCAAGGTGTGCCAGAATGATTATATTCATTTCTCAATGGTTACTCCATGAATGTTAATAGTTTTTGTAAATAAATACAATGACTGTCACTGACACTGTAAACATTAATATTGAACAGCACTGCATCAGTAACTATAGTGAGCCATGGATAACTGGTATCTGTATTAACTTTCAAACTCTGTAGAAGTGGTACATGTAACTAAATAAACTGAACAAAACTGATTAGGTAAGATGACATCATACTGGCATGGGCACAGGCAAGTATACACTGAGTGCTGAGTCAGCTGCCTCAGATCTTACATGTCTCACAGATGACCACGGTCACTTTATGGTCCTTGCACACAGGTCGCATGCATTTGGAGCACGAGTGGGTGACTGCACTATTGCATCTCTGGCAGTTGGACAAAGGCTGCATCTCGTCCTCTTGGCTTGTCCTGCCTGTCTTCAGTCCTCCTGTGGCTGGCTGTTCTTGGCTTGTCCTGCCTGTCCTAAGTCCTCCTGTGGCTGGCTGTTCTTGGCTTGTCCTGCCTGTCCGAAGTCCTCCTGTGGCTGGCTGTTCTTGGCTTGTCCTGTCTGTCCTAAGTCCTCCTGTGGCTGGCTGTTCTTGGCTTGTCCTGTCTGTCCTAAGTCCTCCTGTGGCTGGCTGTTCTTGGCTTGTCCTGCCTGTCCGAAGTCCTCCTGTGGCTGGCTGTTCTTGGCTTGTCCTGTCTGTCCTAAGTCCTCCTGTGGCTGGCTGTTCTTGGCTTGTCCTGTCTGTCCTAAGTCCTCCTGTGGCTGGCTGTTCTCTGCACCCCCACTACTCCACCCCGGCCACCACAGTCTCAGAAAATACTGATATTTATTTGTTCAGTATGATGGATTTTATTCCACTGTCTTTGAGGCCGTTGTTATTGCTAGTTGATTATTATTAGCCTGTAATCAAGGTCAAGTTATGTAAATATATGTACATTTTTGTACTTCTGTACAATACTGCACAGATATGTTACATAATATATTTTTGTAAAATATTATAATTGTAAATTATAATTACATATAGTTTTGCAGAAGCGGTTCTGTTTAATTCTGAAATGTGTGCCAGGCCAACCAGTTGTCCACAGTAGGTGTTTTCTTGACTGGAAACACTTGCAAATATTACAGTTACTAATGCATGTCACTTTAGACCTATGTCTGCAAAGTAGTGGAGAAATTTCAAATCTATGGTTGTTTATAAGATACAAAAGACAAAAATAACAAACAATAGTTTTTGTTTAGAGGGAGTTTCAATAGCTTGCGTATTAAAGGGTTAAACACGTGAAATATGTTTTGCTTTGCTATCGTAAAAGTACGAAAAAAAATGATTTCTGTGAGTGACATTGTGAATGTACAGAATTTCATGGCACTACATTTAACCCAGTAGTGAAATGATTTCAGTGAGATTCTGTCCAAAGATGGCTACTGTAAGCAGCTGTTTCTGAACCTAGAACAGAGAGTGCACTGATGCCAATTCTGTAGTTGTGCTATTTCTGTGTGTCATGACCATCAGTGATGCGTGTCTTTGGTTTGTTCCGTCTCTCAGCAGCTGCAGGTGGTCCAATCACCAACACGACACTTTCTACTGAAGGGTTTTTGTACGGCCCTTTTTCACTGTGGGAACACCCAGGTTTTACCCGCACCATCAGGACTGTGTTTAGACTGACAGTAGTAAACTCCCGAATCTTGAGCTTGGACATCACTGATGGTGAGAGCAAAATCTATTTGTTTCTGTTTCTCAGCACCACTGAATCTAGTAGACACTCCAGATGGTCTGTCTGAGGTGTAATATATCAGGAGTCTGGGAGCTTCTCCGGGTCTTTGATGGAACCAGGACACACAGGGCTTGGTCTTAGTAGAATCCACACAGTTTATCTCAGGCGTGTGTTTGCAGTCAATGGTGACGGTTTGACCTGGTCTGACTGACTGAGCTGCAGACTGGGTAACTGTGACCTGACCCAGCGACCCTGTGGACAGAAACAAGGAGACAACAGGATTAAAGGCAGCAGACAGTAAAACCTCATTTTGAAGCTAAATGCAGCATAAAAGCTTGTAAAGGTTGTGTGTAAGAGTGTGGTGATGTTGTGTGGGTTGTAATGTACCGGTGATACAGCAGGTGAGGGTCCAGATGACAATGGTGACAGCAGGCATGATGGGGGTTGTGTCAGTCTGTCTGTGTGTGAGTGTCCTCTCTGTCCGTCTATAAATGCCCCGAGGGCACTGAAGCATGCTTGACCAATGCAAATGGGCTTTTATGGAAACACACCTCCAGTAAGACAAGGTGAAGATAAAAGTTACGTTTTCTTCATGGGTGGTTGAAGATGCGGCTGTATTGTATGGAAATATGGTATCAGTCCCGAAATACTCATTATTCAGTAATAAAGTATGTTCACACCACACTTTGGCAAAAACCGCAGCCGCTAAGATCCAATAGCACCAAAAATGCAGTGTTGTTCATTTGGACTAATTATTTACATTTTGGACAATGATAGCTTGATACTGCATTAAATTCTATTGTATTTATTGTGAATGAGGTTATTTTACACATATAAATTGTGTCTGTAGACACAATAATTCTCTGCAACATAACTACATTCATCTTATTTTCATTATTAATTATTCAGCTTTCTTGCAACATAACTCCATTTACCCGCACAGTTGAGTAAGAGGTTTTTGTACAGCCACTCAACTAGTCTGTGTCACAGTGGTACACTTTCGGCGGAGGCACAAGACTCTCCGTCCAATGTGAGTAACCAGCAAACATTTCTAACAAAAAATATAAACAAATCGTTTTTTAAATTGTGAAAGTATATGTCGTTTTTCGTAGTAATAATAATAATTTATACTAAATTGCAATATTAGGCTATTCACCGTATACATTTAGAGGCATGCATAAAAAAGAAATCTAAAAGAAAGAATTAAAAAAAGAAGCCACGTTTTGATAGGTTATCTGCCCATTTACATCAAATTATGGATTAATAGCAAACAATAACACAACCATGACAACTGCTTATAGCCATCAAATTCGGCGACCCTTTCCAGAGCATATTACACTAAGCAAAGTAAACAAAGTTTCCAGTACATATTCAATTAAGTCTTATGTACTGCCTCATTTGGCTTTTTTAACAATCTTTGCCTATTTAATAACCTTATTATTCCATTCAGTAAATGACGCTCAACCGAAGCTGACGGTTCTGCCTCCCTCTGGCGTGGAGCTTAAAGAGGGGCAAACGGCTACCCTTATGTGTATAGCCAAGGACGGCTTTCCCTCTGACTGGAAGCTGAGCTGGCGAGTTGACGGCAGCAGTGTGAGTTCCGGAGTAACGGTGACACCGGGCGTCTTGGGAAAGGACGGTCGCTACGGCTGGAGCAGCACTCTTGCCCTGTCTGCGGAGCAGTGGAAGAAAAGTCTGTTAGTGACCTGCGAAGCCAACCAGGGATCCCAGAATCCAGTCAGTACAACTGTCAGACCTAACGAATGTTTGTAATTCTCTGAGCCTGACTGTCTGATGACTTGTCCGTGCTTTCTTCTTGCTTGCTTTATCAGGTAATGTTTAAATGCAAAATAAAAACATTTTTTCTTTCTGAATTTTTTCGTCAGTGACTCAATCTGAGAAACAACAATAAAGTAGGCCTATAAGAATGTTAATGAATAAATAGATAAACACATTTTTAAGGTCATAGGCAGACTGAGCTTGTCTAAAAAAATAGTTGCATTGTCAATAGGCTTAAGTTTATATTTCAGACAGGAGCATAGCGTCTTTCATGTGCATGGTTTTCATTTTATTACAAAGAATCAAAAGAACTATATTTGGGATACTTTTCATTCAGTTAAATCAAATATAATCAAATATAAAAGAAAGAAACAATAAATCTTTGGGCTATTTAAATATGAAAACATTTCAAGCATTAACGTAGTGGCCTTTGACATCAGTCTGTCAGATCAGAACCTAGAGCAGTACATGTGCTGAACCAGCTCACATTCCCCAGGAGACTGGTCTGGTATTTTAAGATTGGAGGCGGAAATCCCCCTCATGCAAATGAGAGATGAGCCGAGCGCCCTTAGCCATAGTCCTCCAGGGAGCAGGGCACCTGCCACAACACATCTGGGCTCCATCAGCAGGTTCAAACATACAAGAGATCAGGCTTCCTCTAGAATGAAGAAGTTACTTGGGACTTTTAGTCTACTTTTCACAAAAAAATATGACAGAAGATTTTCACATTTTGAGAGATACACCCCTTAAACTCTACAATCCATATTTTCAATGTACAATTTTTATCAATATTCTACTCCTTATTTGCAGAAATCACAATTTGTTCTTGAAAATTTGCACACTGGGGAAGAATCATGTCAGGTTGTAACTACCACCCTTCCAACCATTGATGGCTGATACATTGAAACAAAGTAGGCCTACAACATTTTTCCAGCAATTGGAGAAAAGTACATCTTTTGTTGTCATGTGATCATGATTGCCTACATTTTCAAAACTTTGCAGATTTGCACCCCCTGCACTGTGTACAGTATGTAAGACTCTGAAATTGTTACTGTATCTTTCATACTGACAGTCTTGTGTGGATGCTTTGTTATGTAGCCATAGCCAACGAATAGAGATGTATTTATTTGACACAAGCACAATCAGAGATGGCAACCTGGCCCCCATATGTCGTGGACACGCGGACACACACACACACACACACACACACACACACACACACACACACACACACACACGCACGCACACACACACACATACGGACAGGGTCCTTGCATTACCTGGTCAATACCTCCGGGGACCAGGTAATAATTCCCCTTGTAATGCTGCCCCCATGTGGAGATAATTGGCATAACAGGTGCCTTGCCATTATGTGGACAATGACCAGCACAGACAGAAAAGCAGACTTTATTTATTCCTGTTTTGCTTTGTAGCTGTACATGAATTACACAAACACAATTTACACAAGAACATGACAAGGGAAATGTAAACACAAGAAAGTAAAGCTTACAAATACTCACATGCTAAAATTAGCTAATTATAAAACCATATGCAATATAGAAGTAGCCTATACTGTACATGTCCTATAGAAAATATGCTAGTAAATGTGCAAATGTTATCAGTACTACTTTTAGATACTTTTACCAGGGACCTGCAGCATGGGCAACTGAGCCCAAGTCAAGCATTTACGAAACAGAGGCCTGCACACAAACACACCTCCACACCACACCCCCACCTGCGCACTGGGCATTGCTGCGGCAAGGTAGCTCTCATCTCTCCTGTGGAGGAAATCAGCCTGTACCGCCCTACAAAGACAAAGTGAGGTAACTATGTGAATGCAAAAACTGAGAAAAATGCCTTTAAAAAAACACCCTCATGTTATCATTTAGCCATACATTACTGTGTACATTTTCAATTTGACAGGCAGACAAAGAAATCAAAAGTTCCTGGAAATCCCTCGTTAACAATGTGTGGTTAGACATGCTACACATGCCCTCACAACCAAACATCACTTATTAACGGCAGGAGTTTAAATCAGTGAAACAAGATAGGAATTTATATCATTTACGGTACGTTTATGGCAGTTGACAGCTGTATGTCATAACTCTGAATATTATGTCTATGGATTTTCAGCAGTGCCTGACTCACTACTGACCATCAGTGCTAGTTTCTAATGAGTGTTCACCAGCCCTCTGTCCCCTGAGTGTGCGCTTGTAAAAGTACTGTGTTCATACACACATAACTCAAACACATGAACACATTACCTTAAACAGAAAACCAACATGGCTCAGATTGTAACATTTAAAATCCAGTCCATCCAATCAGAATGTTTCATTAGAAGCCACAGAAGGAGAGGAATGATTGGTGACATTTGATGACATTTGATTCGTTTTTGTCCAAACATCAACTGCATCTCTTTTACGTTATTTATACTAAAGTGAATTCTTTATTACGTGAATTCATTGTTCAGTATTATAAGTCATTATTACATTGAATGTACACTACATCAGCTATGCACAGCATATGGGCATGGCCACGGTAGACATCTAGACTGTATGTTCATAGAGCTGCTATTTGCATAGCAAAGCAAAGGCCCTAGTGCTGCTATAAGGGTGTGTGTGCTGGAGAGAGTAAACCAGACCACTGGCCTCTGGTTCCTCAGAGCTGAAGACATGACTGCCCCCACCATTCTCTTCTGGACAGCCATCTGCTGCATCGCAGGTTAAACAAACATATTTTTAAAATCTTTTTCAAGTTCAAGTTAACCACTTCATTTTGTCAGAAAGAAATATCTGTTTGTATATATTTAGTAGTTTAAGCTAAAACATTTCATTTTTGTCAGAAAAAGGTTGTTTCTGCATTGTTTTTTGTTTGTTTGTTTGTGATGCGTTTATTAAATTATTGCCTTGAGCAGATTTTTATGAACAGTGTGTGTGAGGTGACATGAAGTCTGTGGTGATCCGTCTGTGTGTTTCTGTCCACAGGGTCGCTGGGTCAGGTCACGATTACCCAGTCTGCATCTCAGTCAGTCAGACCAGGTCAAACCGCCACCATTGACTGTAAACACACACCACCAGTGCGCTGTGTGGATTCTGCTACCAAAGCTAAATACTGCATGGCCTGGTACCATCAAAGACCTGGGGAGGTTCCCAGACTCCTGATATACACTGTATTATGTTTCAGACAGAGCCTCTGGAGTGTCCTCTAGGATCAGTGGCAGTGAGGACGGTAGCCAGAGCAAGTTTACTCTGACCATCAGGGATGTCCAGGGGGAAGATGCAGGAGACTACTACTGTCAGAGCCAGCATTTTGTTACAGACACTTCAGAGACAAGCGTGTCCCCACAGTGGAAAAGCGCCATACAAAAACCTCAGTGAGTAAGTGCAGCTGTTATGGCCCCCAGGTGCAGAGGGGGAGGTTAAGGGCACAGCTCTGGAACCTGCAGCTCTCAGGACTCACAAGTAGCACAACACAGTGGCAACTTCTGTCTCATATATGTGAGGATGGTCATCTTGTCTCAGGGTGTTTTACAGGCAATAGAAGCATTTTGTTAAAGGTGTCACTGCATTTTAATTAATGCATTACTTTATGCCCTGTGGACCAGTTTTGGTGGAAAAAAAAAAGTTTAAGTGCTCCTGTTACAGACTGTTCTAGTTTGGTGAAGGAGATGGTGCGGGGAGAATGACAGGTTTTCGGCTATGCTAGTCACAGGCTACTCTCATTCCAAACCCATTCAGTCATAGCACACCAAACAGAACAGCTACACAATCTAAACAAACACACCTACTTACCTATATTTTGCTAGGTGAATTTGTGCTGCAACGAGACTCCTCCGGAAATCACTATGACATGGCTTTTTCTGTCATTTTGGATACTACATGTGAGGAGTGTTTCTTTTTGTTTGTAAAGATTTTCATGTTTTTCATGTCTCGTGAGCCTAGACCATATAGACTATATGAAACTGTAGTCTATGTCTACACTGTGAAGACTACATGAGGCTATATAAGCCTAGACTGTATAGTCTGCACCTTCCACCAGCACCAATACTCTCCTCAAAACATTTGAATGCTGCATGTTAATATTAACAGTTGTACCTATGTGTACTTTATCTGGTTGTGGTCTTCTTTTTGTGTTCTATGAGCCTAGACTGAATAGACTACATCAGACTTCGCAGTGTATTTCAGAACATGGTGAAACATGTTGGCAGTGTATTCATACTCTGGTTGGCCAGACACACAGTCCACTCATCTCTTAAGCTCTTAACCTCTACCAACCTTTGCGCACCAAAACTTGTTCCCTCTCCTCTGCTCTCCAGGTCAGAGTAGCAGTGTGTGTATGTCTTCTCTCTCGATATGATATACTTTCCAGATCATAGTAGTGTGTGTGTGTGTGTGTGTGTGTGTGTGTGTGTGTGTGTGTGTGTGTGTGTGTGTGTGTGTGTGTGTGTGTGTGTGTGTGTGTGTGTGTGTCTTTTCTGTAGACATAGTGCTCATATGTGCTCTGTGTCTGAATCATGCTTCATTATGGAGACTTACAGCAGGAACTACCGAACACTGAACCATCCAGCTCATCAGGTAAGATGGGGTTAATGGAACAAGACCCACATTGGTTGCACTGTGAAACAATCAACCAAACTAGTTGTGCATGATTGCATATTCATGATTAGATGTACACCATCTTATTGAGTTTCTCAATCAAGACCACAAATAGAATCATATGTAGACTGGGAGTGTTATCCATCCATCGACAGGTTAATGTTTCTGGTAAGATCATGTGGAGGTGCTGCCCTCTGCTGGTTGTAAATATAACTTATCATTATTCTTTACTGACAACATAGTAAACCAGCCCCTCGTACTTCATTTCATTCTCTACAGAGGGTGTGGCAGTGTTTCCATTGACGTTGCGTTCTTAGGCAGAATTTTGCCAAGCCAATCAGCAAACAGAGGGAGTGTTTGTGAACGACAACGTTGACTTTGTGTGCTACATTTGAATTGTAGCACGTAGGCAGGCTAATTGCATATGTCATGACCAGACGTTAGCAACTGGGTAAAGGCAGAGCCACTTGTTTTAAACTTCAGCCTCCACACCTCCAGGAACAAATTGTTTCTCAGTTCAGCACTGCCAAATCCTCTGTACAAAATGAAATGAAGTACAAGGGGCTGGTTTACCAGACTAGGCCATTAGAGGGCAAATCTCTGAAATATCCAGAGGCCTGGCCTCATACAATCATACAATACCTTAAAATAGCACTCAACAACGTTAAATAGGTTGATGTATCTTAATGACTGAGTTAACACACACATTATGTAAGTGTGTGTGCTGGGTGCACATTCAGTGTACATTTTTTTGCATTAGTAGTGGGCCTTTAATCTGAATAGCAGGTCAGATATTGTTTGACAGTAACTCACTTGCATATTGCCACCTTCTTATACAGAAGCACAGATCATGATTCTTAAAGCTGATAACAGACTACTTTACGGTCCAGTGAACACTACAGCCCATCAGACTGCATGAAGACAGCACTGATTGCAGAGCAGTTATGCGGTATATACTGTATACTGCTGCTCAGACTCCCTGGTATTAAGATAAACTCATTATGGTGCAGTGGTTAGAGCTCCCACACAATGAATGGAGAAGTGCCCATGGTGACCCAGGTTCGTTTCCGGCTTGGGTCATTTCCCAGCTCTCCCTCATCTCTCTTTCTCACACTCATTTCCTGTCCAAATATTTACTGTGCTGTCAAATAAAGCCACGAAAAGGTAAAAAAAAAACTGCCTGTCCTGCAAAGGTATGGGTGGATTGTTCAGAAAAAAAACTTCTGATGAGTGTTTCTTAGTATGTCATACTTTGCTTCAGAATCCCTAGTCCTTGAGTGTTTGTGTGAATGATTATTGGGTGCTGATGGGATGTACAGCTTATTATATGAAATAAAATACTTGTTTGGTATTGGTTTTGTTTTTGGTTGTTTGTTTACATGTGTTTGTGAACTGATACTGCCAATGGTCAGACTATTTAAATAACTGGTCAGTTTTTGCATTCTCGGGATACATAGAAGGTACATAAATATATACACCATATGCAAAATTAATAATACATTTTTAATTTATTAAATTAATAAAGTGATTTTAAACTATGGAGTCATCAGGCCATATATCTTTGGTTTATCCATTTACATATTAGCAGTATACTAGTTTACATATTCAATTAAATGCGCTGTATAGCAGAAATTCACTGAAAAAATAATGAAATGGTCCTGATTGTGTCACTAGAGATTAAATAAAAATTCTGATTTCACTAACAGCGATAGTATAGTATTAGTAATTGTAGATTATCAGCATGGTAAAACTTAATTTACTGCACACAAATAATGTTCATGTTTTAATTTGTGTTTTGCTCTTTGCCTCTAGAGGTGGAACAATGCTTACCTGTAGTTTGAGTTTCAATGCGGTACCAGTTCTGGCCACAATCCTACTTACTCCTAGCCTGGTAAACCCGCCCCATGAATGAAGTACAAGGGGCGGGTTTACCAGGCTAACTTACTCCACCTTTACCAGGGCCAAACGCTCAGGCGACGCGAGTGAGCTTTCGTAATGTCACCAGTAGATGGACCCAGCGAGTGGGGTTGCCTACCCGAATGAACCCCTTAATACAGCAAGACAAAATCGTAAGAGGTTACTTAACCACCTAAGAGAGGTCAGAGTAGACTACTGTGTGTGATTCTGGGACCATAGTTCATGGTCAGTTGTCCAACAAATGTACATTGAATGTCTGGTCTTTTAATAATGCTTTGGCTTGTCAATAATTTTAGATTTTTAATGAAATACTAGTCAAGCATCTCAATGGTGTCAAGCATCTCCAAGGTCAAGAAGACTGCCCTTTCCCTTTGGCGTAGGATGCATCCCATTGCTCCCTTAATGTTTTTTTTTTTTTTAACCGAAGGCATGCTGCAAAACCTTAGGCCTATGTGTAAAACAATACTTGGTTGTTTGAATAAGTGTCTGTAAATGTACTCCTGAAAATACCAGTAAGAGAATATCTCGCTTAGCAACGCATGGTGAATCGGATAATAGGTGCTCCATTGTTGTCTGGGTATAGTCTAGAGCATATCCACTGGATGGTCCTCAGACAAGAGATTTTTGACGTTTAAGAACAACCCCCACCTTCCTCCCAAGATTGTAATGGTGTATTCGGATAAATATAGAGACTTTGTCACAGTGGTGTTATAAAATAGCTCTGGTTGTGGTGACCGAAAGATGAGTACAGAAGCGTGGTATGTTAAGAACGCAGGGTGGTGCACACTCCACTGAAACTGTCCGTTGGAGTTATGATGACGATGATGCAACAAAATACAAGGACTTAGTGTCGAAAAACGATACCCGCAGGCCAGCACAACAAGTTCTCTTTGTATGCGAAAATCCTGTTTGTGAAGTCGCCAATCATAATATCCTGTCACTAAGGACGCCCCTGGTTTCACTACATATAAAACTGGGATAAACAAAAGAGTTAATCAGTTCTTTCAACTTGCAATGCCTTCAACAAGTTCGTACAAAAAAAACTATATATAAGAAAAGTGCTGTGTTTATGTTTCATTCCTCTTTTTTTCTAACCAGACAGTTTTTTTAATGGAGATTATATCTGTATTCGTCAAATGCTGAGTTTTCTTTAAAAGTTTGTTCGGACACCTAAGGTCCTGAATGAATCGCTGGAACTGTGTGAGGGTGGAGCCGACTGCAGTGACGTGCACTTGGAAAAGGACACAAACGGTACTATGTGCTGAGTTGCCCCAAGTCCACGCGAAGCGCACGGACCGTCCTGACAAGGGAAGCTGCCAAAGTTGTCTACTAGTGGATCTATTTGGGTTTGAATGGTGTCTTTAGCCAAATGAACTTTGAGAGTGTTACTTCGTGTCACCTCTGGAAGTGCCTGTCAATTAGCATTATATGGAGAGGTGAGTTTAATGCATTTCATTATTTTTTGTTAGTTCTTTTTTTTATTCTCTCCGTGTATTTTTGTAAATACTCAACTATTGGTATTGTGGTTGTATTTTTAATATATCACAGCTTCAGCCGGTGTCTGAAGGTTTCTGCTGATCTTTATGTGAATATAGCAAAATGTTGTAGTGGTTGATTACCTAGCAATTTCGCATAATATACTAATGTCATGGGCCTTGTAGTTAATATCCAAGTGCTGGGCCTGTCAGTTGGCAGTCTCATTTTCAAATAAAATAATAATCAATAAAGATCAGTAGTCAGACTGTGTCTGAAGAGGATGTAGCTAAATGCAGTAGAAATGTTTACTAGATGGGGAGATTGCTTTACGAACCAGATCCTGAATAACTGGTCTTACTGCATCAGGGGATGCTAAGCAATATATGGACTGGGGGACAACTTAATTATTTTTCATCTCTCTCCCTCCCTCCCTCCGTTCCTCCTCATTTTGTATTTTTTACGAGTATTTATATGGACTTTAGCAGGCGTGAGACATCAGGTATATACCAAGGCAAAGTTATTTTCCACGTCGTGTCCCCGGCACTATGATGACTGCGCGCACAAGCATGATGTCACGATTAAGCTGACAGGCTTGACTCGCTTGATTAACAAGTCGTTTCATGGTTCATCTAGCTCATAGCCTTTAGTTGGCTCCCTGGGGTTAGGTAAAGACGGAACAAGCGGCGCTCAATCACACCCGTGAGACTAGGAACGCGCAAACGCCGCACAACAACAGCGGGCCTGACGCCGCGCGCTTTTGGTCGGTGGAACCATGCCCACAAAGCTTTGATGCGGTTCTTTTCCGATAAGGAGTCAATATTTGGTCATTCAAGTTATTTGGTTTACTTTTTGCCGTCGAAGAAAGTATATGGCAGTTTTTGAATTTTCGTAATGGTAGTCAGAAAAATGCTTTTGCAGTAGTTATACCAGAATAACAGTAGCAGTAGAGTTGGGAAAAGTGGCTGAATGTGTCAAAGAAGTCATAGAATGAGTTATGTGCAATAGAACTAAAAGTAGCTCCAAATTAGCATTGTGCCAAATTCGAATTTAATTCTGCTGAATTCAATTCACTACCTCACTTCCCAACTCCACTAGTCAATCCACAATCCAATTATGCATGTTGTGCAGCTTCGCTTCAACTGTTGACCCCAAATGTTGACCCATCTCTCTGTGTGTATCTGTCTCTCTCCCTCTCTCTTTTTATGTCTCTCTGGACCCATCTCTCTGTCTCTTTCCCCCCGCATCTCTGTCTCTGTCTCTGTCTCTGTCTCTCTCTGTCTCTCTCTCTCTCTCTCTCTCTCTCTCTATCTCACTTTCTTTCTCTCTCTCTCTCTGTCTCTCTCTCTCTTTCTCTCTCTCTCTCTGTCTCTCTCAGGTGTGTGGTGAGTGTGGCAGTGTGCGGTTGTTGATGGCTCTCGGAGTGTGTGGGTGTGCCCCATGCCATGCCCTCCCAGCGCTGCGCTCCTGAGCTGCTAGCCATGGACATCCAAGTGCAGCCCAGCCTCCACTGCAGGGTCAACGGAGGTCACAACAGCTCCGTCGGCACTCGCGCACAGTCTTTTGTGAGTGCGAGACACACACACACACACACACACACACACACACACACACACACACACACACACACACACACACACACACACACACAAGTACAGACAGAGACAGACACACACACACACACACACATACACACACACACACACATATACATACAGACACACGTACAGACAGAGAGACACACACACAGACACATATGTACAGACACACACACACACATGCACACAGTTACCTGTGCACAATCCTGTATAGGTGCAGAACGCGCACACACAAACACACACACACACAAACACACACACACACACACACACACACACACACACACACACACACACACACACACACACACACACACACACACACACACACACACACAGCACTCTACATTTACACAAGTAGCCTGCACACAAGACTGTAACCGTACAAAACACACACACAAAGTGAGTTGGTTAGAGGAGTATTTCCTACACATATGGTTTTGGAGACAGGATATATGTTGGTGTGTATCATCTGTCAGCATTCTCTGTTTACAAAGCAAAGAAAGCTTGTGTGTGTGTGTTTATGTGTGGTTTGAGGCAGTGTGAAAAAGTGTGTGTGTGTGTGCTTTGGGTTTTACTAAAGTCATCTGTAACCCCTCTGCTGTGTCATATTCTCATTCACACACACACACACACACACACACACACACACACACACACACATACACACACACACACACACACACACACACACACACACACACACACACACACACACACACACACATTGTCTGTGAAGTGGTGTAACCCGTTCCACAGCAGTTTTTTGATTCTGTGCATGACAGGAAAACTCATTGTGTTTCTCTTGGTTTCAGCAGGGCGTGGTAGCTTTAGTGTGTGTGTGTGTGTGTGTGTCCAGTATGTGTGTTTAGAAACAGAGAGATTGACTACCTGGCAGATTCAGAGGTTAGGTGAAGTGTTAAGTGGTCAATACAAACTCCTTTACCGTAGCTACACAAAAAACAGACCTCTCAAGTGGATGAAAGACAAAATACTTTCTTTCTTGTAAATGTCCGTTCGTGTGTGTATGTGTGTGTGTGTGTTTGTGTGTGTGTGTGTGTGTGTTATATAATCGTCCAGTCGAATGAAACTGAGCCTGCCATATTTTCCTCCGGCTGTTATAAAATCAAGAGAAAGTGTGTGTGTGTGTGTGTGTGTGTGTGTGTGTGTGTGTGTGTGTGTGTGTGTGTGTGTGTGTGTGTGTGTGTGTGTGTGTGTGTGTGTGTGTAAAGTGTGTTTACACTACTGACCTCACTCTTCCTACCAGCATGTGAAGAAAGCCTTGCACATCACCCATATTACAGTAATTTTCATCCTTCTCTCTCTCTCTTTCCTTCTCTCTCCCTCTCTCTCTCTCTCTCTTTCTCTCTCAGTCACACACACACACTTAAGCAAACACACGAGAGCTCAGTGAAAGCCGTCTCAGTGTAGCTTCTGTCTGAGTGTACCCCCACCCTACGGCACTGCTTGCTTTGAATGGGATTTACATTATTTTAACTGGCCAGCCACGTCATACCGGCACAGCCCTCGGACCTTAATACACACACACACACGCATAAATAGTCACACACACACAAACACACACGCGCACACACATAGTCACACACACAAACAGACACTGCAAACTTCATTCATATTTGTAGGTGAGCCGTTTGCAAGAAATAGAGATTGTAAATAGCAAAGAGAGAGAAGGGGTGGGGTGCTGACAAAATCCAGAAGAGAAGGGTACAGAGCCATTCAACCTGTGATAACCCTTAGTTATGCCATACAGGTGACTGTCTGTTTATGTAACCGAGGTCTTCCTGAGTAGTCCAGTCCTGTGTTAGAAGGAAAACGTGGCAGGGTTTTTACTTTCTAAACTCGGGATTGACACCTCTGCTTTTGATGTGTCAGGAGGGAGGTGTACTAAAGTTCTAAGTCGAGCTGTTCTAGCTGGCATCCGTTACACAACAAAGGGAAGGGAAGGATGCACACTCCTTCATCCATCATCCATCTCCACTCCAGCTTCTTCAAATTCTTCGGTAACGACCGTAATACAGGTACAGGTAATACTCTGCCATCTTTGCTTTATTTTGCTTCCAAATGTTGACTCCACCCCAACCTTGACACCGCCTCTAGCCCTGCTGTAGCCCCTCTAGGACCTCTGGTTTGCCCCTGTTAGCACCTGGCCCTGAACGTGTGAAATCACTTAGCCCCGGCACACCCCTGTTGGCTCGGCTTTGGCTCCACAGTGTGAAAGTGGCTAATGAGGTGCAGGCTAAGATAGATTGCAAACGTTAAAAGAACGTAGCGGCACACTCTGCATTGCTTCTTTTTTTAATTTGTTTTTAATTCCAACGTTTCGGCCCCATGGCCTTTGCCAAGGTTGTAAAGGCATCCGTTGCACAAACAAAGACAATGGGACAAAGACAATGGGGGCCGAACAGAAGGGCCTGGCAAAGTCATAATACACTCAACGGTGTGTTTAGGGAATCCTTTCCCTGTTGTCTTGTCTGTCGTGGTCATCTTGAGGATTTTTTAGCAGCATGTGAGTCAGGCTGAGGACATTTGAGTGCTCGACAGGGTAGGAAAAAGTTTTATGAATGTATTCCATTTACTATTGGACTACTCTACCTCTACTTTTTCTCTTTCCCCATCTCTTTCACTCTCTCTCTCTTTCCCTCTCTCTTTCCCTCTCTCTCTCTCTCGCTCTCTCTACAGTGCATGTATCTGTTTTTTACTGCTTGTATGTATATTAGTCTGCTTTTGCTCTTTTTAATCTTTGACTGTCTGTCTGTCTGTCTGTCGGTGTCTGTCTGTCTGTCTTTCTCCCTCTCTCTCTCTCTGTCTCTTTCTCTCTCTCTTTTTCTGAAGCACATTTTTTTTTTCTCTTATCCCTTCGTTTTTGTCATGTTGTTCGAGATGAGGATGGCTCTTGTCCTTGTCCATGTTCTTATTGTTCCTCTACAATCGCTCGCTCGCTCTCTCTCTCTCTTTCTCTTTCTCTTTCTCTCTCTCTCTCATTCTCTCTCACTCTCTCCACCTGTTCCCTGGCTGCTTCTCCAACAACACTGTGCCATTCAAACAAACCTGTTTGTCCCTGTCCCTGAAGGAAACACTCTCTGGGTAACTCGAGACAGAGCTGCTAAATAGGACCTCAATTTTCTTTCCAAACTGTGTGTGTGAGAAAACTACACTCATGGGGTATGGAGTATGTGAACACTGATACAATAAGATCATAGGTTTTTTGACCTCGCCTACATTGAGGTCATAGGGTATGTGAACACTGCTACAATAAAGTCATGGGGTATGTGAACACTGCTACATTAAGGTCATAGTGTGTGTTAAGAAGGCTACAATAAGGTCATGGGGTATGTGACCTCTGCTACATTAAGGTAATCGGGTATGTGAAGACTGCTACAATAAGGGCATGGGGAGGTGGGTGAACACTGCTACAAAAAGGTAATAGGATATGTGACCGCTGCTGTAACAATCTCATGGGGTATGTGAATACTACTACAGTCAGGTAATATGGTGTGTAAACACTGCTGATATATGCTGATATGTTCATATTGTAGCAGTGTTCACACACCCTCCCCATGACCTTTTTTTAGCAGCGTTCACACACCCCCAATGGACTTATTGTTGTAGTGTTCACATAACCCATGACCCTACTGTAGCTCTGTTCACATACTCCATAACCTTACTGTAGTCTTGTTCACATACTCCATGGCCTTATTGTAGCCATGTTCACACACACCATGTCTTTATGTTAACATTGTTCACACACACCATGTCTGTATGGTCTGTGTTCGCACATAGACCCTATGACTGTATTATAGCCATGTTCACATACCCCATGACCTTATTGTAGCCATGTTCACATACACCATGACCTTATTTTAGGCCTACAGATTTTAAATAGCTGCCAAACTGTTTGACTGTTGATATTACACTACTTTCTGCTAAACATGTTTATAGTAATATGTCAAGGAGTGACACTGTATTGTTTAGTTTGTGTGTGTGTGCGTGTGTGTGTCCTGGCATCTGATGAATAGGCCGCTTGCGCTACAATACACCATATTAGCAGAACCAGGGCCATGCAGCAAGGAAGATTATATCAGAGTACACACTGGCATGAATGAGTAACTCTTCTCTCTGGTCTTCAATCACTACCTAATTATCTCAGCATGCCATCCACAACAAAGCTCTGTCTGTTCGGCCTTCTGGAACTCTCCATAGTGTACAGCGGAGGGGGTGGTGGTGGGGTGGGGGGAGTGGCGGGGTGGCTGAGCTGAAACCTGAACCCAGGTAAGCAGACCCCCCCCCCATCCCCCCCAGAGAGCTTCCACGTCCTCCTCCGGAGGGCTTTGCAGACAGCTGAGGGAGAGGGAGGGGTGAGCAGGAACAAGCAGCCCAGTGTTTCATGTGCATACAGTATATGCACATGTGTGTACACACACACACACACACACACACACACACACACACACACACACACACACACACACACACACACGTTAGCATAGACAAACAAAAAATACATAAAGAGACACATTCACTAAAACATACTCAAACTGCCAAAAACTGCCTCTTACACACAGAGGCTGACATAGACAAATACACTCTCTCGCGCTCAGTCATGCTCCGTAATACGCACACAAACTATCGAGTTTTTCCTTCTCTTCTGTGTATTTCCACAGTTTAACAAAATTGTCAAACATTTGATTCTTCAGGTTGTTACTGACACCATAATTGGTTTGTCAGTATGCTGTTTCAGGTTGGTGAAAGTGAAAAATTTCAGTAAGTGCTTGAAGCCATTTAGTGCTTATTTTCAAACATAGTTCCTCAATCAACCTCTCTCTCTCTTTTTTTCTCTCTCTCTCTCTCTCTTTTTCTCTCTCTCTCTCTCTCTTTTTAGGATGATGACGCTCTGCAGCATCTGAGTCTGGCGGAGAAAGAATGCATCCTGTTTTTCGAGGAGACCATCGACTCCCTGGAGGATGGCTTCCAGGATGAGCTGGAGGAGGAGGGGGAGGGGCCACCCCAAGTCCAGGGGGCAGGGCTATCCTCAGGTAGCAACACACCTGTGGAGGTAGCGTCCGTGCCCCAGAGTCCCGTCCAGACATCCACACCTGTCCCAGAGCATCCACACAGCCCAAGAGAGAATGACATCATCGACCTAGTCTACTCTCCACCACCTGACCACAGTGGGGTTAGGGAGGTGGTGTTTCAACCCACCATGCCAGGTACCTCCCAATATTACTGTACTGGACAAAGACTTTACTTGTGCGCAATAAAGAGAGCTATTCATAACTTTACCTGTTTGAAGGTACTATGAAAGATACCTCTCATATTTTCCAGTTTCGACTTTAAAGCTTCAAGTTGTATTAGGTTAAGTGCGCAGTTTGTAACGTTCTCTGTTTAAACACATAGCATTTGCTGTAATGGATATAAGAAAAAAATCAGGACTAAAGTGGATCGCACAAAAGTTACAAACAGAATCCTACACAATCGCAGGATAAAATTCTCCAAGTTATACCAAACAAAACTACCTGAAATGTGCACAGTTCAGTCCAAAGTCCTGTAATATAACATTACAAGAACATTATACATTATAATACATTATACATTATAAGACCAAAGTCTTTTCATCTGAATGTAACATTATAACAATGTTATAAACATAATGTATATAGTGATAACACTGTACTAGAGAATAGAGTAGCAGAGTAGAAGTCTTTATTGTCACTATACGAAGTATAGTGAGATGTCGTTTGGAGCAGCCAACAACAGATGCATAGTAGACAGTATATAAGAATAGAACAGATAAAAATGGCTGGGTAGAGTAAAAAATATAGGTTCAATTTACAGCAATATATACGAGTAAGACTGCAAAACAATATGAAAAAATGTGTACATTTTACACTATCAAGCTATGGATAAATAAATAAGGTGCAGGATATTCATAGGATACTAACGCCTTCTTTTGATGTTGATCAGATTTCCAAAGCCTGGCAGTGGCCCCAGAGACTCACTTTGAGATGAAGGCCAAGAGGGACCCTCTGGAGAACTTCCCCTCTGAGTATCTTCTCTCCCCACCCAGCATGGCCTCCACCCATGGACAAGATGCTGCTGGTGGAGGTTACCAGCCCCCGGTAGGTTCCGTCCCCACACCCGTCGTTATCGCCCAGAAACTGGCGGAGAACCAGGGTGACAGCATGCTGCCCTCCATGCTGGTGAAACGCCGACGGAGTCTCGAGTCCACCCGGGTCGTGACCCCGACCTCTCAGCTGGTTGCCGAGCAATCGGCCAAGCAAGGGCCGCCCACGTCCAGTAAGCCCAACGTCAACCTCATGCTAGGCACCCGGGATCTGAACCACTCGGTCGCCGTGGCGGCGGTGAACGCGGCGCAGGAGCGTCGGGCGCTGCTGCTGGCGAACCTCAGCGGGGCGCCGCACCCGATGGAGGGAGGGGAGCCCCCGTGCCGCCGGAACCTGCCCACGCGGAGCGTCTCGTTCCGGGACTCCACGCCCGAGAAGTCCCACATGGAGGCCCTGTCTAAGCTGGGTCTGGTGCGGTCGCGGGCCAGGTCCATCACCCCCACCGTGGAGGCCAGAGCGGAGCCCAAACCCAAACCCAGGTCCCCGACCATAACCACAACCAGCTTTTCCTCTCTGTCTTCCTCTTCATCCTCCTCCTCCTCATCCATCCCCTCCCCCACACTCAAGGCCGAGATCCACACCGACTTTAACCGCTTCGGGGGAAAATCGACGGTGGTGACCCCATTGCCAGCGGCTTCACCAACCGTCGACACCCCCCCTGCCTCTGTGGCTCCAGCAAGTGCAGACGTGGTCTCCAGGGACTTCAACAGCTACGGTGGGAAGACCATCACGGTGGTTCCAGCTGTGACCTCCACCACCACCACTAGCAGTGCTGACCCCTCCCCCAGCCCCCCCCCCTCCCTCAGCTCGAACAACCCCCCCACCAGCCAAGACCGACGCCCCGGCCTTTGAGATCAACAGCTACGGGGGCAGGACCAAGACCATCATCCCAGCCTCTGCCCTGGCTCGAGCAGATGTTACCGATGGTCCAGCAGGCCACCAGCAAGACGCCAGGGTCAACGCTCGCACACACACCCCATCCCCACCATCTACGATCAAGGGTGAGGTCCCGCATACCTCCACCCCTGCTGCCCACATCACCCCAACCGCGAACCCCGCCACCTCCAACAGCGTTGGCCATTACGGCTGCAGGAGTAAAGTGATCACACCCGCCCCAGCAGCGGTTCCCAAGGTGGACTCCCACCCGCCCGAAGCACCCACGTCAGCCTCGGAGAACAGGGCCAGAACCGAGGTTCTGGTGTCCCGGGGGAACAGCTTTGGCAATCGGCCGAGTGCCACAGCAAGGGGAGGTTGTGCTCGAGGGAAGTCAGCCACACTTCCTCCAACGGCGCCCAAGCCGGCGAATCCCCACCGGGTGACGAAGTTGCCCTCACCAGAGCACGAGGTGCAACGCAAGCCTGCCAAGCCCTCCTTCCGCTCGCAGGGCGTCACCGTGCAGTTCTCTGGCCGCGGCGCCACCGACGAGTCCAGGCGTGAGGCGCTTCGCAAGCTTGGCCTGCTAAAGGACACCAAGGACACGTCATTACTGTGACACACACACACACACACACACACACACACACATTTTATCCATCCATGTGTGTCAAAATACAGTGTGGGAATCACAACAGTAGGAAGAGAGGAAGTCAGTGTGCACATCCCAGGTGCAGGACAATGTCAGTTGTGTTTGCGGTTTCATTATTTAACTATGTACAGCTAAAAAGGACAATATTCAAAAAGCAGCAACCAGTTTTAAGTTTTTAAGCAATTACAACAGAACGATAAGACACCAATCTGGACAGATTAGGCCCTTTAAGACTTTAGGAGCACCGCCTTTGGGACACTCTGACAATCAAGTGCGCAATCAACAGGGAACATTTTGTAATTTTA
This sequence comes from Coilia nasus, assembly GCA_027475355.1. Lineage (NCBI taxonomy): Eukaryota > Metazoa > Chordata > Actinopteri > Clupeiformes > Engraulidae > Coilia > Coilia nasus. Next base: position 18,125,425 of record CM050199.1, read on the forward strand.
GACACCAGCACTGGAGAGAGATGCCAGGTGCCCTCTCATCATGAACTCCTGCACCCCTAAATAGATGCTCTTTATACTTTACATTATATTTAGCTGACAATCTTATCCAGTGTGGACAGTCCCTGGAACAACATGAGGTTAGATGCCTTGCTTTGTTCAGAAGCACTTCAGGAAGGTTCAGGAGAGCACTAGTCATTCTCTCCTCCAACTGGTTCAGGATTTGAACCTGCGACCCTCCGATCCCAAGACACAGTCCCTAACCATTAAGCCACAGCTGCTCCTGCACTTTCAGCTCCTCTTCTTCTTGTCCCTTTGGATATATCTAATCTCTATGTGTCTCTGGTTAGAGTTTGGTTCTTCAAACATCTGGACCTGAATCCACCAACTGTTGTAGGAAACCCATCTGTCTGGAGCCAAGATGGCTGGCACTCTTTGGATCCAAAATGGCAGTAAGATATACACAAGTGGAAATCAGCATTAGCAGCAACTTCTAGCTTTATATTATACAGACTTTCATGTAAACTCTTTTCTTTTCATTTTTTGGGACTGTGAACTTAGCACTGGGTGCCATGCTGGTGCTAACCCAAACTTTAGGCTAGCATTGATCCACCACCCAGCTTTGGGAGTCTTGGCTTTTACAGAGGACTGTCATTTTGTCAGTGGGCATTATAACACCATATGTGACTCTACAGTGTGATTTGGGAGTATGCGCTTAATAGATGTTACGGATGGCCAGTCTGATTTTGATTTGATTTTTCATTAGCCAGTTCTTGTATAAGTTATGTGATGATGGGCATGTTACACATTTTGGCTAGCACCACAAGAAATGTTGAAACACTACCAGTCATTTATGCTACCTGGGACACAGTAAGAGCCCTTCGAGAGGGAAGTTACCAAACATGAAGACTGATAACTTCAATGACAACTTTAGGCCAGGCCTCGTAGGGCAAGAAAAGGCTACGAACAACTCGAAAGAGCAAAGGGACGGGTTTGTAAGATGAGGCCAACCAGGGGTTGTTGACGTTTGACCTCTGTGCAGCGCACACAATCATACCTCATGCTTCGGTGGCCGTTTCTTAGTTTCTGATATCCGCTTTAAACAGAAGCTGTACTTGGACCTACTGTGGTGAATATTCCCACCCTCATCCCACACCTTCTAGTGCCCCACTCTCTAGTCTCTACACACACACACAGACACGCATCAGATGTGTGTGTATAAACCAATGGCCCAACGGTGTGTGTGTGTGTGTAGCCTCACAGCTGCCTGGATAGCTAGGAGTGTATTTATAAGTTCTGAGCAGCTCCTGCTGCTGCTGGAGTTGAATCCGCCCACCCAAACCACACAGTCGCTGCAATCGAGGCTTTTACTACTCCTGTGGCAAACCCAGCGCTGCGCTCCGCTAGGCCTGGGGAAAGCTGGGATGGAGTGGGGAGAGATGGAAAGAAAGAGAGAGAGGGAGAGAGAGAGGGAGGGAGGTGGGGGGGTGGGGGGATATGTCCGCCTGGCTCTTTTCCTCCAGCATGGCGTGGTCAGTGGAGCCCAGCCATAACAACCAACCAGGAAGAGGGCCAGGCGTGCTGGACAGAGTGCTGTGTGTTCAGCCTTGGTGCTTGGTGGTAGACCCGTTCTGTTCTGTTCTGTTCTGTTCTTGAACTGTGTGTGAGAGGTTGTATTTATTTATGCCACAAAATTGAAAAGTAATTCAATAGAAATGTAAGGTTTATCCTATGTGCAAAAATGTGGTTTGCTGTCTCACTGTTCTTATGTGCAGTTTTGTGAGTACAATATCCCTGTGTGTGTGTGTGTGTGTGTGTGTGTGTGTGTGTGTGTGTGTGTGTGTGTGTGTGTGCGTAGGAGAGAGAGAGAAAATAGGCAAAAATGGAAGAGAGGGTGTGTGTGTGTGTGTGTGTGTGTATCTAAATGCATAGAAACGTGTGTGTTTTCTAACTGCAGCTTGCAGTTGGTGTGTATGTGTGTGAGTGGGAGGATAAGTATGTGTCACTGATACACAGTGTTGTGTGTCTGTTACTGTTTTGTTTGTTTATGTGTTACGAAGACTCCGGCTCTGTAGCAAGACTACAGTTTCTCATGAAGTATCTACTAGATGCACACACAGGGACTAGCACTCACCGGCTACACAGGCAAGGGGGTGGGGCAGCATACCAGTGCTTTCCTGCACACTTATTACCAGCCCTCCACACAGGTCTGGGCCAAATGTACGCCAGAACTGGGCCAGCTCTGGGCCAGCTCTGTCCAAAGATCAAATGCTATGCAACCTATGTTTGCTCTGTGCTTCTTTCACTTTCTAGCATTCAAGAGCAGCCAAAGAGATGTATTTTAAGATTTAAATTATTTTATGCTATCATAGGAACTGCAGTCAAAATGGTTCCCTTTGTTAAAATGTAATATGTATTGATTGGCAGATGTTTATTCTCCCCCATAAAAATCTATGTTGCCAACATTTGGTTAATTTTTCTAGGAAGACAAAGTGATCTCTGTTTACCAAAGTTGTGTTTGGCTTTTGGAATATCACAGAATGCTGCTATACTGTAATGCAACAGCTAAGTCTTTCTTTTCTTTGTACTTTTCTCAGTCATATGTAAACTATGATATGCAACCCAGCTTAATAAAGTAAGCATAGGAGCCCTTTGTTGTTTGTCTAAATGTCATGGCTAAGACCGCATGGAATGTAGCGCATGGGTAAGCAGAGGGCTATTGGTTAACTTGTCCTTGTGGAATAATTGACCAGGCGCTTTCCCTTTCATTGAGCAGGGAAAACATGAAAAGCATTTGATTACTTCTCAGCACCCAAGTGCTTAAAGTGTTTACCATGATCCTGACAAGACCACTGGGGTGTTTCAAAGCACATGGTGTAACAATGACAACTCAGGTAGGATAGCTTAGACTAGCATTTGTTATAAAAGAGCCTTGTAGGTTAAAGCAACATTAAAGGTCTCTTCCTCTTCAGTTGCCCTACAGGTTGGACACAGAATTATCTTTCTTATGTCTTATTCTAACTACAGATCAGTGACCTGCTTTTGCAAACTTCCATAGTCGTTGTGTAGCCCATGGAGGGTTGCAAAGCAAATTCAGAAGTGTCATTCACCCTGTTACGAGTTGATGAACCACTGAAAACATTATTTTAAAGTTGAAAAACCTACTTAGTGTTGCTTTAATTCTGTTGGCAAAACAAAGATATAGTGCTACCCTATAAGGAGGTGTTAAGTTAACTTACCCAGGGGGTTTACTACAAAAGGTGGTTAAATGACAAGCCTTGTTTGTTCAACCCAGAGTTAGTCGTAAACTAGCCTGGTAAACCAGCCCCTTGTACTTCATTTGTTTTTGTACAGAGGGCCTGGCAGTGCTGTATTGAGAAACGATTTCTTCCTGGAGGTGTGGACTCTGCTGAAGTTTAAAACAAGTGGCTCTGCCTTTACCCAGTCATTAATGTCTGGTCGTCATGTATCCAATTACATTTTTTTATGACTACTAATGTTAAAGATGTATTTGATTTACCCACCTTTCTAACTGCTGTGTATAATCTGCCTACCTTTTGTTCCTTTTCCAAACCAACACACCACTTCTTGACTTTGAGGAAAATATATTTACTTGTGCTATGTTAATGAGGCATTCACTCTAAACATCTGTTTAATGGGTACATAAATGTAATTAGGAAAGAATCCACAGTGCTCATTTAACATTGATTAAATAAAAACAACCATTAGGAAACAGGGCTTGGCTGATAGACGTCATGGCTCATGAAGAATTTTCCACTGCCAACAAAAGGAAGGGCATCAGATGCCTTGAATGAGAATTCTCTTGTAATGGGCCTACACAATTAGCTTGGGCCAGCCCATACTGCCTGTGATGCTGCATAGAAATTCGCATTCAAGTCAGTCTTGCCAACCGGCTTTTCCTTTACCCCTGAACTAGGGCACCAATGAAAAACAGGCTAACGCATCGGAATCAGTGGTCTGATTGGTTGTAGCTCTGTCCAGTAGTATACAGGCATTTGATGGACGCCCATTAATCCTGCCTCCTTTCTATGGAATCTCTGCTAGACCAAGTTCCACCTAGGAGCCTGGTGCGACACCCTGGCTACACAATAGTAATGGCACTCAAAACATCCACTACACACACTCAGTCAGCACAGCCCTTCACTGGCAGAGCAGCTGAATCAAACAAAACTAAAGCAGGCTCCAGTCCCACACCTTTGTTACATGATTAAGACAAGACTATGCAGGGTGGAGTAAACCTCTTATAAAACCACTTATGTATAATGTCCTAAGTGGAACCCAGCCCTAAGAATGATACCTGTTGTGGTTCTACCCGTGTGCTGCTTAGCTATTCAAAAAGAATTCCCACACACTTTCCATGTCACAAGCAATTATTTCAGAAATGTTAAATATTTAATAAAAATAATTATTTAATGAACATTCCTTCAATGGGTTGTTTTCCTGAGAGAGGTCTGTGGGCAGAGACTTTGCTTATTATATTATTTAAATTTGTCATGGACAGTGTGTGGGCTTTCTCTTCTATTTCTTAAATCTCCCAAAGTGTACATTTAACATTTTTTGATTCAAATGGTGTCCAGAGTTGGGGATATTTCACATTTTGAAAGTGTCAATTTGACTCTGGAAATGTGGAGGTATGTAAATCCTCAAAAGTGTTAAAATTGACCCTGTGGGAGTCAATTCAACCCCAGTCTTTTTGGTGTGCAGTACATATAAAGTCATGACGTGCTGCCCAGTTCAGTAAAGTAAGTTTGACAGCTTCTCATGTGCTGTGTACATGTCATGGGTTAGGCTGTGTGGAATGTTCTGGATAAGTGGATGATGGGTCACAGACTATAGGACGGGCTGATCTAACTAAAGGTGTGTGTGTGTGTGTTGGGGGTGGGGGAACTGGATTTCCACTATTTCTACTGGCTTTGGGTTTGTCAGGGTTGACAGGTCGGTAGTTGCCTGTGTTGCCTTTTGGCGAGCTAAGCCTCTGGCCCTGGGTCAGAGGGCAAGGCTGGGAAACTGATTTCAGAAAGTTAAAGCTTTACCAAATATTAGTTCTACCCATCAGCGGTATAAAGGGTTTCGGCACACTTAGACAAAAATATCTGGTTAAGTTCAAATAATAGCCTTTGTCATACCACCGAAATGCAGACTCTCATTCCGATTCTGACTGTGATACATGGTACGCACGCACGCACGCACACACCTCTGTGGGCTCGAGCAAAACTTACCTGACTGGTTTGTCAGCATGCTTGTGTTGTGTGTATCCAGAGAAGCAGGCGTGTGTGTATATGGGTCACCATGTGAGATTCCTTTAGAATTAGACAATCAGAAGGAGCATAGCAACATAGCTCGCTGCATTACAGGCAGCAAGTTAAACATGTTCAACAGTCACATCATTGTGTGAATTGTGGATTACGAGGCGCATAGATGTGTGGATTATGATGTTTAGCTGCCGTCTAGCCGCAAAAGTCACGATTCTGTCTTAACTTCAAACACTGTTGTACTCCAATAAACCGCCTAAAGCCTATATGGATTTGTGTACAATTAACTGTTGTCAACAAATCATGATTCTGCTTTGGATAAAAATGTGATAACACAAGGGTGTCAAACAGAAAGGTTTAGAAATAATCAGAAGCTTTTGCACTTGACAAATTTAGACAGATATGTAAGATCACCTCACAGTATATCCCTGATGTTACAAAATATCACAACATTGCTTTCTGATGTAAGCTAATCTCTCGCAGCTGGTCTGAAGCTGTCTATTACCAAACAAAGTGGCAGCCAGTCATTTCATAAGAGCATTGGAATGGTATCAAAACAATGCTCATGTATTACAAAGGGATTCAAGAGCAAAATTCAAGAACAACAATGGACAGACTCTTGTGGAGTAGACTAAGGGTGTGAGTACATGGCTAGTCATATCGGTAGGTGTGTCTCGGACCCGAAATAGCACTGGGCTGCTACATCTCTCACGTCACACATGAAAGCCACACTTGTGCTCTACCTCGCCTGGCTGAGGCAGCTTGGAAACTCTCATTCTCAAAGCAAAGACAGACAAAGAGAAGTAGAAGAAGAATTGGGAGGAAAAACAACTGACACGGTGTATCTGGCATGGTATTCATTTAGCTGAAATCATGTTCCAGAAAATGAAGTTGATAAAAAGGAGACTGAATAGCAGAAGTACACTGCGTTCTGAGACATCCTATGATTCGCCACCCTGCTGTATTATACAATAGGGCCTAGAGAATATTCGTATTTTGTTATAGAGACAAGTACATTAATGTACATTTTAAAAATAAAACGTAAATACAGCCAATTATAGTCAAAATGCTGATTTCCACTGCCAGCCCCCCATATCTTCGTTCACAGAGGCCTAAAAGAAAGTCACATTTCCCAGATACCATTTATGGGGTCCTGGAGAACATGGTCATGGTCCCATTGTCGTCCATGTAAATCTGGATAATTTACAGCTGAGCCTTTATTAACAAGTTGACATTGAAATGCCCTGTCCTCATTGCATTTCCATTAGCTGGAGTATTTTGCTTTAATTAATGTAGCTATTCATTTCATTAGGCTACTACCAGTCTTTAAAAACTACACAGACATCCATTGATAAACTTTGTGGTTAGGATGATCTAAAGGTTGGGTGCTGGACACAGAGGTGTTTTGTTTTTTTGTTTTTAGAAAACATGGTTTAGTTAAAGGTGAAGCAACTCGGACCAAGACGTAAACTTCAAAAATAAAGTTGCTGGACTCTTCTCTCCCCGATCTCCACCCACCGACTTGACTTACCCGGGATGGTCACTGAAACCCCCACGCCCCACCCCCTGTGATCTCCAGTGTCACGGTCAAGGCTAACCCCAAAGCCACAGGCAGCAAATCCTTTAGGCTAAACACAGGAGGCATGGTGAATCAGCTGACTAGCTGCCCTCTGAGCGTAGCCTAGCACACAGCCAGGTCACTTACAGTACTACATTTAAGGCATCCACAGTGGAAAAAAATGTTTTGATATGTCAAGAGGAAATGGATAATTATTTGAATATTTAACAGAGACTTTTGTGTATACTGGTTGTGAAACGTCTGCTTTCTCTCATTCATATGGTTCTTGTTTAAAACCCCAAGCCGAAATTTGGATTGAAAAAACAGCTTGAACCGCGCCTGCAATGTGTATATATTTAGGGTGTGTGTGTTCTTCTGTCATTTTAAGGGGGCATCTAAGGGCTTTACTGTATGCGCCTCTGATACAGATCCAGATAAGAGAGTGCATTCCAGACTCCATGCCTGCACGGTAATAGTGTGTTGCTCAGTATATGTGTCTAGCTCCATGTATGTATGTGTGTGTGTGTGTTTGACTAAAGGAGCTGACAGGCCAGGAAGTTAGGAAATTAGGGTGTTCAGTCTGTAATTACCACCACACAAACAAGACACACCCAATGCATACAGCTGAGAGGGAGAGATGGAGGGGGGGGGGGGGGGGGGGGGGGGGGGGTAAGAGATGTAGAGAGAGAGAGAGATAGAGAGCGAGAGAGAGAGAGGTGGAGAGTGGAAAGAGGTGGGGAGCAAATAGAGGCATAGCCAGACAGAAAAGAAGTGAGAGAGAAAGAGAGAATGATAAGAACTTATGTACATGACGTCAACACAACCTCCAGGTTTTTCAGCTGTTGTCCGGGGACGGAAAGCACCCAAACTTCAGGGAGCCAGGCTGAAGGAAACTGTCGCCAGACCATTAGCTGTGTGGTTCTCCACATAATTCCCCCATAACAGTACGAGTTTTAAAGCCCAAAGTTAAAGCCAATACACTTCAAAACCTTTTCTTCCTCTATCTGCTGCTGTGCTGTTTTAGTGTTTTATTATTTATTCTGTATTGTTAATATGCATTAATATTATCATTGTAATATTATCATTTGTATTATGATTACAGCCCCTTAGGCAACTACAGGTTGTTTTTGACTGCAAGTTACCAGTTAGCAAAGCAAGTAGGACCATGGTATGAGTACATACTGCATTTGAACTATATTAATTAGGAAATACAGTATTCACATCAGTTCCACGCCACCTTTTCTTCTGTTCAGTGGTCCCATGTCAGAATCTTAAATTCCATTTCCCCTTAGCATTCTATTTATTTAATACCCCATTACGGCAAAGTGAAAACAACATTTCAGCTCAACTGAAATTTCAGTTCCTTTGAGACACATGGTTCACATATGGGGCTGCATGCTGTCTGAATGTTTAATAAAGTAAGGCAGACTAAAATGTTTGTTTTGTGCGACAGGAAACAGTGAAGACAAAATCAGTGAAATAAAATCAGACGGGCTGAGACATGAGGGTAACGACTGAACACTTTACTGCACTACTGGCAAAGAAAACCTCAAGATATAATTATAAGCTGGTGTAGTAAGCCCATGCAGTGTATCTGAACACATTCTGTCTCTTCAGTTCATTCTTCACCGCCCTCATTTTCATCCTTCACTCTTTAGAGAGAACTTAAAAAGCACAGAAAGAAAGAAAAGAAAAAAAAAATAGAAGTCAGGAATCACTGAGCTAGGCCCCTCTGACTAAAGCACTTCTTCAAGCCACTTTTACTGGGCTGCGACTCGTGTCACGATAGATCAACAGGACTCATCATCGAAAAAATCCTCAAATCTTGAAGAAAAACACACACACACACAACACAAAAGAGGGAGGCGTACATTAAGAGATTGTGTATGAAAATAAAGAGTGGTGTTTAGTATATCTTGTTTTTTTCTCTACAATATAAATCTCTGGCTCTGGTTTCTGCACCTCTTGGTGGTAGAGAGCTGCTCGTCGGAAGGCTGGTGGGTCACCCTATACCTGTAGAAGCTGTTGCCTAGGTTACCAGCAAGGTGCTTTACTGGAGAGGGAGGAGCACAAGCACGCACACGTTCATTCACACAGACACATACACACACAAACACACTCAGCCGCACACACACACACACTTTCTCTTCTTTCTAAATAGACATACGTACACACACACACACACATACTCCTATCTCCAAAGTGGAGCAGCAACCTTCTGTTTGTATCCTGGCTTGAGCAGGGTGGGTTTACAACCAAACCACCAGCCAAGTTTGATGGACCCTGTCTTCCTCCTACACTACCCTTCTACATTCATTCTTTGAACTTCCTCTGTGTGTGTGTGTGTGTGTGTGTGTGTGTGTTTGTGTGTGTGTGTGGCGTGTGTGTCAGTTTGTGTGACTTGTACGTGGGTTTTGAGTGGTGCGTGCGTATCTGTGTGTCTCTGCGAGTATTTAACAGAAAGAGTTTTCCAGAAGACGTGGACAACAAGAAGCCTTAAAACCCAGAAAAGGGAAGGAAGGATAGTCTCAACAACACAAGACGCCAAGTCATCGGCGCACTCCGCCACTCGCACATACAAACGCCGTTCCAGGGGTTGCTGTGGGAGTGTGTGTGTGTGTGTGTGTGTGTGTATGTGTACGATCTGTTCACTTCAGTGTGTTTTGCTCTTCTGGATTACCCACATCGAGTCAGTGTGTGTGTCGCGTGAGAATGTGCATGTGTATGTATGTGTGTGTGTGTGCTGTACAGAAGGAGATTGGTGATGCCGAGACCCCCCCGCGACACTCCTTTGCCCATACTCCTCTCTCCCCTTTTCCATCCTCTCTTCTTCTTCGTCTTCTTTCTCCTCCACCTCTTCCTCCTCTCCTGCGGTTGTCATGGTGAGGTGGTAGGGGGGGGGGATGTGTGTGTGTCTGCACTTTTTGCTCAGACACACTGAGTGAGCGTCTCCCTCTCTGTCTGTCTGCTGGAGGGTGACGCCAAACTGCACTGCTGCACTCGCGCTCTCGCTCACTTTTTGTACATTTCTCGTTCACGCGCCGTCGCTAGCTTCCACCGGCATCCAATCAGCGGCGCCTAACAGAGAGAGACACGCACACACACACACACACACACACACACACACGACACCTTGTTAAACCGGGCAGAGGACATCACGCCCCACACACACCTGTGAGCGCACACACTCACACGTACACTCACAGACAACACAGGTATTTTTGTACACTCAGAAACACACACACACTTGTACAATAACATACATCATCATAAAAATAATGGCACATACACCTGTACATAGGCATGTTAGTAGGCATTTACACTCACAGACAAAACATGCCACACTACCTGTGGTGAAGATTTATTTCATAGTGACACACCTGGTGGCAAAACCCACATTCCCAACCACTGACACAAGCATGCTCCAGACCCAAGTGAGACTCTGTTTGAATTGTCCACTAATTCAGTACATGGTGTGTCAAGCATACATGAACGATTAATAATTGATTTAGAGTTATACCAGAATCGATTATAACGTAATGACATTTGTTGATTTTCCAGCCACGACATAAATTAAAAATAGCATCCAGTAACCCATTTTGTCTATGGCAACATGTCTACTGTGTCTACGGTAGTCTCTTCTACCAGACTCAAGTTTTGTTAAATAAAAGAGGGAAGTAATATCTGACTGCTTGTGTTAATAAAATAAAAGCTGTGTGAAGTACTACAGAAATTGATGCAAAGCATCATGACGCATCGAGATACTGAATTGAATCACTGACGTCATTGTCATCGAATCGAGTGAAGATTTACAACTCTAGCGACTAATATAGTGAACAAGTTGTCCTGAGAGTGTGGAGCAGGCCCAGCCTTGCACAGAACACAGACACCTGCAGTGGAGTGGAGTGGAAAGGTCCTTAACTTCACCCTGACTACCCCTGTGCTTCAGAGCAGTGGAAAAGACCTGTGTGTGTATGTTAACATGTGTGTTTAAGAGAGAGAGAGAAAAGATAAAAAAGAAAGAGAGAGGAGAGTCAGAGAGTGGGTGACTGCCAATTCACATGCAAGCGGAGCAAAGCGGAGTGGAGCGGAATTGTGTTCTGTCTTCCATGCATTTCAGTGGGATGACCATTGGTTGGGACGTAGACCAGCGAATTGAGCAGAGCAATCCAAATCAGACCTCTCAATGGATTCTACACAGTGCCCAACTGTCTTAAGGTCAAATAAATAAGTTCTGGGTCAGTTTTTTCATTCCATGTTTTATTAAAGTGAGTGAGAAGTGTATAGTACGGAATCCACCGTTTGCTAAAGCCACCTAGCCACCGTTAAACAGCAACTCATGGCTGGTACACGCCTGACACACCCACCGACAGCGGCACCAGCAGAAATCTTCCACTTGCATGTGTTTCATGTGTTTTCAGTGTGAGGCAGAGACAGAATGTGTGAATAAATGGGCTCTTCATGCACTGACCACTCCCTCAGCTGGTTCTCCTCAGCAGTAATGAGTCTGTCAGAGCCGACGCCTGGCCCTAGCATCCTGTCTTCTGTCACACGCATACACACACAAAAGCGCATGCACAAACACACACAAGCATGCAAGCACACACATATGCACATACATACACACACACACACACACACATAAGTACATGCACACATGTATGCAAGCACACACATACACACATACACATGAGTGCATGCACAAACACACAGGCATGCAACACACACACATGCATGCAAGCACACACATAGCAGGAAGCATTATCAGTGGGTTAGGAGGGAACAAGCATGTGCGATACACACACAGTAACTGCACATGTAACAATGCTAGTCACACATACACATGGCACACTAGCACAAACACACATAAAAGCTGCAGAATTATAACTACTGAACTTAAACAAGCTTGTGTGTCTGTGCGCATGCCGAAGGTTGTTGTTGTTGTGTGTGTGTGTGTGTGTGTGTGTGTGTTTGTGTCTGTGCGCATGTTGAAGGTTGTGTGTGTGTGTCAGTGGTTACCTGCCCCCCGTTTTGAAGATGAGGTCGGCGTTAGGGGCCCCTTTGGGGTGTTGGTAGCGCGGCCGTCTCTCGCGGTTGGTGTTGGCCGGAGCAGGACGTTGGGCCAGGGACTGCATCATCTCTGCACAAACAACAAAACAACACAAAATACCGACAATCAAACACCTACGGCAAAACGACCTCAACAACATTAACACACATTATTACCTCTGGCATTACCCTCAATGACACTCGGGGCAGCACAAACTAACACAGAAGTAGCTGAGAGAAGCTGAAACACCAAAGATGTATAAATAGACTGGAAAAGCACTCGCAGAGTGCAGACCTCTGCCAGGGAGGTCAATCCCCCTCCCTCACCTCTCTCTTTTTTTTTCGTCAGTGAGACTTCCCATGTTCATTTTCAGATTTTTTTTGTGAGGTCACCAATTAATCGATTATCACTAAAAAAGAATCCCCTTGAGGCAGTGAGAATACAGAAATACCGTCAAAATTTCAGAACGATATGTTCATGACTTTTTGAGTCATTTTGCTAACAGACAAACAGACAGAAAGACAGACAAATGCAGGCAAAAACACAACCTCTTTGGGGGTGTTAAAAATGGCACTGCATTTTGAGTAGCAATCTGATTCCTCTCAGGAAAGGGCCATCAGAGCACACAGACACTTAACTTACCAAATTCATTTACAGATGCCAAGATGTGACTTTTAATGTTACGGTTTTGATTTACAGTAACATTTTAAATCAGTCAGATCAAGGAGACTTTGACTTTCAATGTATATATATACATATCTTCATCTGTGTGACATGTTGCATCTATAAATCAAATGAATACATTTGAGGAGGAGTCCACAGGGTAAACGGGCATAGTCACAAAATCACAATACACACGCATTGTCTCGAGGTAGAAACGTTTCAAAATAGCATTTACTTACACAATCAAATCAAAAATCAAACTTATAAATTACATTTTCTCATTTTTTGCATTTTGTGACCATGCCCACTTTTCCTGTGAGCTCCTCAGTTGGCATTAGTATACTAAAGTGATTTCCTGATGATGTCTCTTTTTTTCAGGCCATTTTTGCTTTTGCTACCTCTCAGTTTCTGTCTCTCCATCCTTCACACACACATTCCACATGCCCACTATCTCTTGCTGATGTTTAACTTGCTCTTCTTGTTCTCACAGCATCAATGTCACACTTGGCTTCCGCCACTTCCTTATGTACACAGAGCATACATTCTCTCTCACTCACGCACGCACGCACGCACGCACGCACACCATCTTCTCTACCCATCTGGATGTGCTCCCTTTCCCTCTCCTACCCTTTGTCACGCCCACTCCTTTCTGTCTTTTTCCTCCCACCTCCGGCTTCTCTCACTCTCTCTCTCTCTCATTCTGTCCATCTCTGTCTTTACCCTGGTAGTCCTCCTGCTCCTGCCGCTCGTTGATGTCCAGCGTGAGCTTCTTCATGCGCATGCGCTCCTCCTGCTCCGCCTGCTGCTGGTTGAAGTGGTTGGCAGCCAGGTGGGACGACAGCGGCACGTTCAAGATCTTAAACTGCACACAGAACACAAGAAAGAGGTTACACACACATACACACAGTCTGGTGAGACGGTGATCTTAAACTGCGCATAGAACACGAGAGAGGTTGCACACACACACACGCACACGCACACGCACACGCACACGCACACACACACGCACACACACACGCACACACACACACACAGTCTGGTGGGATGGTAGTGGTACGTTCAACATCTTAAACTGCACACAGAACACAAGAAAGAGGTTACACACACATACAAGATCTTAAACTGCACACAGAACATGAGAGAGGTTGTATACACACACACACACACACACAGCCAGGTGGCCTGAAAGTGGCACATTCAAGATCTTAAACTGCAATCAGAACATGCAAGGTTACGGTTACACATACATGTGGGATGACAGTGGCATGTTCAAGAGCTTAAACTGCACATAGAACACACACACACACACACAATTAGAGAGGGGAGTAGGGGAGCCTTCTGTAATAGCACAGTCCTGAATTCTGAACATGCTGAAATCCTCAAGTGAAAACAGCCATAGTATCCTTGCAAAGTTGGACACACCCTGGACCACAACACACACACACACACACTCACTCAGACCACAAACCAAACATACCAATGTCAACCCACACGCACACTCTCTCCCACACTCACTCACACAAACACACACCACACACACACACACATGGTACTCAATACTATTTCTGAAGTGGAGCTTGTGAAGTTTCAAACTCCCCTCCTAAAATATCTTAACTAGAAGCAACTATGCTTCTGCAAAGCCCACTTGAACTCAAGCACCTTTTGCAGCAACAAGATGCCCTTGGCACACACTATTGCATAAATATGTGGTTTTTAGCTTTGAAGCAGTGTTTATGTGATATAAGTGACTGTATGCATGCAAACGCCCATACGCATGTGAGTGGCTGAGTATGTTTGTGTCGGTGTGTATCTTTGTATGCATGCAAATGCCTGTGTGTGTGCGTGGCTGAGTGGCTGAGTATGTGTGTGTTGGTGTATATCTTTGTGGCTGTGTACATATATCTGCATGTTTGTATAGCTCAGTTTGCCCATGCATTTGCCCACATGTCTGTTTGCATGTGTTTCAGTGGATCTGTATATAGTACATGGTTTGGGCGTGTGTGTGGCTGGGAGTATTTGTATTTGTGTGTGTAAGTAAGTGTATCGCTGTGTGTATGGCTAAGGGCCCATTTCCACCGCACTCTCTGCGTATTCAGCGCGTGGCCGTATTCTGTCCGTATTCATTTAGAATGCACGTTAGTAGATGAGACCATTCCCACCGCAAGCGTGTTCTGAGCGTATTCTGAGCGTGGACTACGCTCAGAATACGGACTGCAGCTAGAAAATAGAAACCGAGTCTATTTCAGCCGCGTATTCAGCCAAAATCACATTGAAAGCTATAGGCACAGCTATACAATTCATGTCAACTGTGCTATCAATGCATGTATTGACACAGGGAATACCTCAAAAAACCTCGCGACTGTCTGCAAAATATTACCATTTGCTTACAACTGCATGAAACAAACGCTGGAAAGCTATCAATATTGGCATCATATCAGATCTGCACTACAAGGGCATTGGCTAGCCTACATAAACACAGAAACTGAAATACCTGTGAAGTTGTCACACTGTCCAGTCAAACATGTTGTAGGTATAATAGTGGTTTAGCTTTTATGTTCTTAATAGGAAGAAGCAAGATTTTGCTGAAGATTTCTTCTTCGGAGTATTCTCAATACAAGAAAAGCATCAATCGCTAGTCTGCTGTCGGCCACTCGAGCTATAAAAAATAGCCACCTCGTTCTTGTCATTCAGTGTTTCCTACTTGGTTTGATCAATCTAGTCAACAAGCCACTAGGCAAAACTGAGGTCCATAAGTCACTACATTTAATAATTTATTTACCCGATGTAGGCAAAGTGACTGTTGGCAAAGAGGTAGTTTATCATTACTTTATGGAAGGGGTTAAAACGTGTTCGCTTTTCTTGTACCGGAAGTGAATAAAGGCTTTGACAATGATCAGCCTACATGATTTAGAACAATGTCAAATATTCCACTGGCCTTATCAAAGTGTGAAGTTGCACTATAGGTGCAGTGCTGCTTTCTAAACAACGTTTAAAGTAAGGAAATAAAACCAGAGAAACACATATTGTGTTTACTAAAGTGAGAGATAGGGAAACATGGCTATGTGCACCTAAAGATATTGGCCAAGTGCATTAAAAGACGGGGCTCCCGCGCTGAATACGCAGAGATGGCCGGTGGAAATGGTCATACGCTCAGAATACGCCCACGCGCTGAACACGGTCAAGGCGGTGGAAATGAGCCCTAAGTGTGTGTATGTGTGTGTACCTGCTGCTTGTTGCCCTTGCGTGTGAGCATGACAAACTGCATGGTGTGTGTGTATGTGTGTGTGTGTGTGTGTGTGTGTGTGTGTGTGTGTGTGTGTGTGTGTGTGTGTGTATGTGTGTGTGTGTACCTGTTGCTTGTTGCCTTTGCGTGTGAGCATGACGAACTGCATGGTGTGTGTGTGTGTGTGTGTGTGTGTGTGTGTACCTGCTGCTTGTTGCCTTTGCGTGTGAGCATGACGAACTGCATGGTGTGTGTGTGTGTGTGTGTGTGTGTGTGTGTGTGTGTACCTGCTGCTTGTTGCCTTTGCGTGTGAGCATGATGAACTGCATGGTGTGTGTGTGTGTGTGTGTGTGTACCTGCTGCTTGTTGCCCTTGCGTGTGAGCATGACGAACTGCATGGTGTGTGTGTGTGTGTGTGTACCTGCTGCTTGTTGCCTTTGCGTGTGAGCATGACGAACTGCATGGTGTGTGTGTGTGTGTGTGTGTGTGTGTGTGTGTGTGTGTGTGTGTGTGTGTACCTGCTGCTTGTTGCCCTTGCGTGTGAGCATGACAAACTGCATGGTCTCGTTGATCTCGGCGTCCCCCTCTCCTCCGACGGGGGCGGGGCCTTTCTTCAGCTGGCTCTTCAGCTGCAGCGGGATGGCCACGTCCAACTGGTGCACCTTCACAGACTCACCACTGCGCTGCTGCTCACACACACACACACACACACACAATTACAGTACAGAATTAGCCACGTCCAACTGGTGCACCTTCACAGACTAACCACTGCGCTGCTGCTCACACTCACACACACACACACACACACACACACACACAGAATTACAGTACAAAATTAGCAACATCCAACTGGTGCACCTTCACAGACTAACCACTGCCCTGCTGCTCACACTCACACACACACACACACACTCACACACACACACACACACACACACACACACACACACACACACACACACACACACACACACACACACACACACACACACACACACACACACACACACAGAATTACAGTACAAAATTAGCAACATCCAACTGGTGCACCTTCACAGACTTGCCATTGTGCTGCTACTCACACACACATACAATTACAGTACAGGTACAGAATCAGTAACGTCCAACTAGTGCACCCTCTCTTACACACACACACACACACACACACATTCTCTCTCTCTCTCCCACACACACACACAAAAGTACAGAATTAGCAATGTCCAACTGGAGCACTTTTTCAGACTGTGCACTGTGCTGTTGCGAAACAAAAACTCAAACCCTGTAATAGGTATTCAAAAGTATTTATGCAAGAGGGAGGGAGGGAGTGTGTGTGTGTGTACCTGAAGATTCTCCAACATCATCTTATCTAGGGCCTGGATGAAATCTTCATCTTCAGCACAAGCCACATGCTTCAGGCCACCTCCACGGATAGTCACCTCCTAAAGAGTAACACACACACACACACAAAATGAAATATTTTATTGTTAGTGTTTTCACACATACACTAAACAGATAAGAGGAGAACATGTGAGCAACTACATTAGTCCGTCTAAACAGAACCCTGACTGCAACCTGGCACAATGGCAATACCTCACCCACAGTAGGGTTGGGAAATAATACGATAAGGTATCCCACGGTATCTAAAAACAGCACCACTAAGCACCAAAGTTGCAAAAATTGCGACAGGATGCAATATTGAATAAAACATCCCGTTGTCTCGAATAGTTAAATTTTGTTAATACTCCACTCCACTGGCTGGCATCGTTTAAAAAAAAAAAACAGTAGGCCTACGTGATGCTTGTTATTCTGTTTGTGATCGATACAGGTGCAAGCCGACATTTTGCTGACTCCCTCTGAGCCCTACAAAGTGATTTTTAATTAGTCACATTAATACTGTATATCCGGGAAAATGTGGAGAAGACTTAGATACGAAATTTGGATCCTGTCCAATCCTAACCCACAAGAGACTACATATGAACAAGGAGAGCTACCTGAGCTTACAGAAGTTTTGGCCTTTTTTGTTAATATGAAATACCATTGCTTTTGACTTGCTGAACATTTAATACATGATTTGAAACATTTGAATATCCCTCGCATTTACACTAGCTTTGACACGTAACACAGTAGCCTACAGTCCCTTTGTCTGAATGTGTGTTAGAGTGTACTGTTTGATTGTGAGTGTGCTTGTTTGGTTGTCAGGGAGTGTGTGTGTGCCTGTGTGTGTGCGTGCGCGCGCATCAGTGTATGCGTGTGTGACAAGTGTGTGGGTGTGTGTTTATACTTACATTGTTTTCCTCATCCGTTTCGTTCTCTTTGTTGGAGTCGGTCAGGTAGTCCGTGTTCTCCTCCTCCTCTTCCTCTCTCTCTTCCTCCTCATTCTCAGAAGCCTCCTGGAGACCGAACACACGCAAACACACACACAAAGATGATTAGAGTGAGAGACAGACACAGACACATACACAAACACACACACATTGAGAGGGAGACAGAAAATGACACACACACATGCATGCATGGACGCACGCACACACACACACACACGCATGCACGCACACACACACACATGGAAGGAAAAAGAAAATGTGACACACACACACAAACACACCCACACACACAGACATGCTATTGTTTGTGCAAACAGCAGTCCTTTCTGCCAATAAATAAATTGTGACATGTTATATGAGACACACATTGATCTGCAACTTCCTGGAGCTTAGTGGCTTTCTTTTAAGCCGCCTCCCTTAACCGCAAATCAGGCGATAACAATCACCCCCCCCCCCCCCCCATCTCTACTACAGTACACCTCTTTATGTATTATGCTTTCAATGCTTTGTTTCACCACCATTACTTCCTTCTCCCTCTCTTTCTCTTTCTGTCTCTCTCCCACACACACACACACACACACACACACATCATGGGCGAACTAGCATGACCCTAGATAAGAATAACAGTGACAAGGATCTGACAGGAATGGATACATGACTACTGCTCATTCTGCTCTTTCAAACTTCAGAGGCGCCTACAGAGACAGTGGCTATGTCCGAAACGGGAAGCTAGTGACTTGCTGCCTTCACTGTCTAACAAGTCACACCTTAAGCAGGCATCAAGGTACCAATTAAAGCCTTCATTTCGGACCTGACCGGGGTAGAAAGCGTGACAGAACACTGTTGCCATAACACCAACAGCTGACTTCATAGTTTGATAGAATGTTGGGCGTTGAAGGCAGCATGAATGAAGCATCTGTGCTTCCTTTAAAATTGGGAAAAGCTACCTCCGAAGGCAGCATTTTATGCATTTGTTCGATTCAGACAGCCTCTATGTCTTGCTGCCACCAAAAGCTCTCTTCGAAGGCAGCATTTTTTTCTGTTTTGGACACAACCAGTGACTCCTGTTTGCAGGGGCAGAGAGAGCTCACTAAAACACACACACACCCTTTTGAATGTCATATTGGACTGAAGGGGGGAGGGTGACAAAATGACGAGAATGATGATCATTCAACACACATGCCTTTTGGAATGTCACACTGAGAAGGTGACAAAATGACAATGACGACCACTCACACACCCCCTTTTGTCTGTGCCTGCTCTCCCCACCGCACCCCTAGAACGAAGTCAAGTGCTTGATGACACATACAATTTCAAAACAGCTGTATATGTGCACTACTGATGAGGTGTCCTGAAATTTTCACAGACCAACTAGACCCTGCGACCCAGCAAACACAACCAACAATAGGACGATTGGCTCACGACTTAAGAAATAATAGAATAATAATAAACTTAATGTGCCAAACAGTATTAAACAGTGTTAAACAGTAAGGCCCAAATCTCTTCTCCCAATGGTACTCTTTCTAGGTGCACAAGTATCTCTCAAATTGTGCATGTAAGGGATGCAATGCCAGTGTGTTTGCATGTGATGCAGGTCACAGCACTGGTGACACATTCTCTGGCACACACACACACACACACACACACACACACACACACACACACACACACACACACACACACACACAATACAGCAGAGAAGGGGCTGAGACAAACACAGGAAGAGAGAAGGATGTAGATTAGGAATAATAGAAGTAAAAAGGAAGGAAAGGAAGGAGAGATGTAAGAAACAGAACATGAGGCGGGGGGGGGGGGGGGGCAGGACAGGTGATTGAAAAAATGGTTAGGAAAAACAGAGAGTGATGAAGAAAAACAGATTAAAAGACAGAACGAGAGGCTGAAACAGAAAAAGGGATGAATGGAAAGTGGCAAGAGACTTGGAAAAGAGGAGAGGGAGACAAAGAAGGACAGAGATATACAGCAGGACAGAGAGAGAGAGAGAGAGAGAGAGAGAGAGAGAGCGAGAGAGAGAGAGAGAGAGAGAGAGAGAGCGAGAGAGAGAGAGAGAGCTTGAGCTTGACATAAACCAGGCCTGTGGCGAGGCAGATTAGCCGAGTGAAAAGAAAGAAGCCACCTAATGATGATGATCAGATTATTATCACCTCGGCAACAATGGCACTCCCCTGCACCGGGGTGTAGTTGTCATAAGCCAGGTCCTCTGACCACTTTGTGTGTGTGTGTGTGTGTGTGTGTGTGTGTGTGTGTGTGTCTCCATTCAGCAGGGGAGAGAGAGAGCGGGCATGCGTCTAGAAGAGAATGATGAATGCATCTACCTCTTCCTCTTGCTCGTTCATCTCGCTCTCGTTCCCAGACTGCTCCTCCGTCTCGGCCCCACCCTCTTCGTCGTCGTCATCGTCTTCCTCATCCAGTCCCTCAGCATCGCCAAGGGCACTGGGGCAGCGCCCGTCCTTCCCCATCGCCAAGCCTGCAGGGACAGGACACACACACACACACACACACACACACACACACATAGATACCCACAAACGCATACATACCCACACATGCGCACACAACCATTCATGAAAAAATAAAAAATCATAAATAACCTTTGAAATAATACATTTGGAGTTGGTGTTTCTAAATCTTGTCGTTACAATCAAAAAGTCACATGCATGGACACGTTTGTTTGTTTACTCACTCACACGCCTATGTTTAGCACTAAATACACCTCGGTCCCCAGGGGGTTATATGCCAAATACAGTACGTGACAAACCTGGGTGACATAACCCGGAGAGTGTGTGTGTGTGTGTGAGATAGATGTCTTATCAGATGAGCCTGAGGCTTTGTGCTGTGCTGTGCTGGGAGTGTGAAGCTCTGGGGGGTTCATAAACCTATTAGGAGTGAACTGCAGAACAGCATGTTTACTAACACACATTTATCACTAACTTCACACTTGGGTTCCCCCCCAAGCTAATTCTTCCCATTACTCACATCGTCAACATGACTTTGGTTCTGAAGTGCATATGTGTGCCATTAAAAGCCAATTTGTAGTCCAGGCGACAAGCGTCGCTGCCTTAAATATGACGTCAAATTCCTTGACTACATTTCTATCTACTCGGATGTTGCCTGTTGCTGTGTGTACATGAAGAACACTTAAGTCACGTACTCTGAAAAGGCTCACAGGGGCAATCATGGGTTAGTGGTTAAGGATTAGGACTAAGGGTTTAGCCAAAAGGTTACAGGTTCAATTCCCCACACTGACAGGTGAATGACCAGCGCTCTCCTCCATCCTCCCCCTGTGACTGAGGTGCCCTTAGCATGCACAGTCCCCACACACTGCTCCCCGGGCACTGTTGTCATGGCTGCCCCCTGCTCACATTAAATGCAGAGGTTACATTTCGTTGTGTGCACCATGTGCGGTGTAATCACACTGACAAATGGGAATCACTTTCCCTTAAAAGAGATTATGGTCACTGGCACAGGACTGTGAAAGCATTTAGTGCCATGACATCTGTTGACTTTTTTTGTTAACCCTTTTTTTGTCTTTTCGCCTGGACTATGAATTGGCCTAAACACACTTTGCAGTCGTTTATTCTATTAGCTGACCACAGTATACAAAACAAAAAGTCACATCTGTAGGGTGCGCCGCGTTAAAAGTGGTTGTCCCATAGAGACTACACATCCATGGACACATGTACACACATATGCAGTGCTTACATTTGACAATCTTTACTTACAAAACTGTCATTACCTTTACACTAAAGACACTTAAAACACACATGCATAACTAAAGTTCCTACATAGTGAGTCAGAGGCAGTTCTATTTCGAGCATTTAATTAACAAATCTGTCATGCTCTCTCTCTCTCACACACACACACATAGTTTAGAGTGATAAATTAACAAACTATGTGAGACGTGAAGCACTGTTGGAAAAACCAATCCTCAACTCTTACACAGGTCAGTCAGCAGATTATAAAAATCAAA